>JAPQWV010000827.1:0-203777 GCA_027422505.1 Craterostigma plantagineum | reverse complement strand
AACCTCTAAATAAATAAATATTATTAGTATATGTGCTAGTTCTCGAAAACCCTAAAATTTATAAAAATCTAAAAATAATGAAATCTTAAAAATAAATAAACCCTAAAATATTGAAAAACCTCGAAATAGCAAAATCTAAAATAGCGAAAATTTATTAATTAAAACACAATGTCGAAATCTTTTGTGTATTCAAAATAAATCCTCGAGACCATATGTCACAACCTTACAAATGTCGAGTCTTAGCATAATAGATAATGTCGAGATCTAAATTAGCTTATCGAGATCTTACAAATGTCGAAAAGCTATTGTTTGCAAACTATCTCGAGATTTTACAATATCCAAATCCTATATCAGTTTATCGAAACCTTATTAAATAATTAACCTAATGTCGAGACATCAGTTCGACTTTTATTATGATATCAAAATCCTATATCAAGGTCTCACTAAGGTCGAAAACTGTGTAGGAAAATCTCGAGCTCCATCATATCTCTATAACTAATAAATGTCGAGCTTTAAAGGAAAATGTCGAAGTCATGGCAGTGTCGAATTCTTTAAAAAGCTATATCTCGAGATTTATAAATGTCCGAGGTCTTTAAAAATGTAAATATCGAAATCTTTAGCCATTATACTTATCGACTTTTTATGATGCATCTCGACATCTTCCTACAATTTTCATATGTCGACATGTATGCATCTCGACATCTCGTCATCTTCAAAACATGAAGACACACGTACTTTTTATCGAGATTATGTTCAAAACCCTGCTTTTTCCCGGAACAGTACACCTTAAAATTCATTATAATCACCTCTGTAATTTATATAACTTCAGAAACTAGTACCATTTAAGACCTTAGTCCTTAGGGCAATCGAATATAATCACAGTTCATAATTCGCCACTTAACATGTAAGTTGCGCACTCTTCTTAGGGTTCTAATGAAATCATGTAATACTATACATATAAATATCGATGATGAATTCAATATTTACATACAAGGAACTGCTACTTACTTGGAGTTTAACTTTCAATAGTTGAGGTGATCAAGTCGTGTGTTGCACTTGTTCTTCTAAAAAAAAAATTCTTTTCTTTTGCTGATCTTGATATTCGGTGGGAATTAGATAAGTGTTAATTCCTTCTTCTAGTAAATTTACTCAAGAAACACTCTATATATATCAATGTATTGGATATATATTAAAACATGTTTTTCGATAGTGGTGTTGATTAGACAACTTACCTTAGGGTTAAGTAACTTATTTCATGATTTATATTATATTCATGGGCTGGGCTTTAAATTTTCGAAAATCAACAATTAAATATAACCCAAATTTTATATATTTATTGTTTAATTCCTAAGTAAATTTCTTGAATTAATTCAACGATAGCAAAATTTATAGCTTTGATTCAAAGCAATAAATTCCCATGCCTAATTCTAATTCGCAAAATACAAAATTGACTATATCAAAAATCCCGTATCAAAATTTACGGGTGTTACACACGTCAGCCTCATTCAGTTCAACATTTGGGATCACCTATTTCTTTAATCACGTCAACCTCAATCAGTCAGCATTTTGATCACCTATATCTTCAATCACGTCAGTCATCAGAGATCCGATGCCAGAGTTCCAGCTCAACTTCTCCGACCAATACAGGCCTTTAGCTAAGAAACGAGCTCTAGTTCGATAAATGGCGTTGAGCATTGGAGAGAACTGGTGAGTTCAAATGTAGTGAAATAGCGAGGAGAGTAATTTGTACCCATTGATGAAGGGTATATGTGTAAATTGATTTTATTAATTCTTTTTCTTTTTCATTTTGTTTGTTAACGTGAATATTTTGCGAGAAGCGGAGGATTACGGTTTAATTCAATATTTCGTACTAATTTGTTGGATTTTTTTTTTTTGTTGCTTGGGTATTTTGTTCCCTAAACCACAGATCCTTGGGGTATTTTCGATGTCGAACATGGATATGGATGTGGATGTGGACATAGACAAGCTTTTATGGAAGAGTCAAACCGGACCCAAACTCGAACCGGCCGGTCCACGCCTAAGGGGCGACGATGAAGCCAAGACCCCAAACTCGAACATCGCTTAAATATAAATATAAATAAATTATTGTTACGAGATTAGCTTTAATTAGAATTAATTCCGAGCTTAAAATATTTAATTGTTATTGTTTTTCTTTATTATGTTTGATTTTTTCTTTTTTTTGAATTTTATTTTTTATAATTTGGGCGGGGCATGCCTTTAATTTTCATGGACGGGCTTATCCGGGCCGCCCCACCCATGGCGGGCTTTTAGCGAGATACGGGCCGGCCCGCCCCGCGGCCTGTCTGATAGCCTACCTCTAGATATCGAACTCACGTCGGAAGAGTAGGTCACAGTCATGCCAAGTAACTTTATTTTTCTTTTGATTATTTCTTTAAGTAAAATATTTCTAATACATTGAGTTAAGATAAGTTGGGGTAAAATTAATTATTAAGAAGTGTTGTGCTATTTGAAGATAACAATACTGAAAATTTGTAATTTTAAGTGTTTTTGTTGTTAAAATGAAAATAAAAATAGTTAGAACTAAAAAAAAAAGTTGTATAGTTTTGTAATAAGTTTAAAATCTCTGCTAGTTTTGTATTCTATTCTCAAAATATTATGATCTATGTAATTCTCTCGTTGATTTGTACCCAGTGATGAAGGGTATATCTGTAAATCGATTTTTTATTAATTTTTTTTTTTCTTTTTGTTTATTAACGTGAATATTTTGCGAGAAACGGAGGACTACGAGATGGTCGGTCGAATGCTTTCATCATTCAACGGGATTTGCGTTCCCAAAGTCATCGGCTGACCATCCGGAATATCACGAATTCAGGTCAGAGTTTTTCGTCGAAACTTCGAATTTTTTTATTTGCCCGCTTGGCAAAGTACAAAGTTTCAATTTTCATATGGCTTGCAAAAAAGTTAGTGATCTTTTTATGGCCAACGAGCCAAGTGCGAAGCTCAAGAAGGGTACTATAAACTACGCTGTTATAATGGTGCTTAAAGAGAGGTGCCCGTCGCCCGAATATCGAAAGGTACAGCGTTTTTAACGTTAGTTGATGATGATTTTATTATCATCAGACATCTAACGCAGAGTTCGAGCTCAACTCCGACCAATACAGCTTTAGCTAAGAAGAAACGAGTCTCTAGTTTGGTAAAGGCGTTTGAGCATTGGAGAGAACTGGTGAGTTCAAATGTAGTGAATAGCGAGAGGAGAGTAGTTGTGTACCCAGTGATGAAGGTATATGTGTAAATTGATTTTATTAATTCTTTTTCTTTTCTTTTTCTTTGTTAACGTGAATATTTTGCGAGAAGCGGAGGATTACGAGGTTTAATTCAATATTTCGTACTAATTTGTTGGATTTTTTTTGTTGCTTGGGTATTGTTCCCTAACCCACAGATCCTTGGGGTATTTTCGATGTCGAACATGGATATGGACGTGGATGTGGACATAGACAAGTTTTATTGGAAGAGTCAAACCGAAACCAAACTCGAAACGGCCGGTCCGCGCCTAAGGGGCGACGATGAAGCCAAGACCCAAACTCGAACATCGCTTAAATATAAATATAAATAAATCATTATTATGAGATTAGCTTTAATTAGAATTAATTCCGAGCTTAAATATTTAGTTGTTATTGTTTGTTTCTTTATTTTGTTTGATTTTTTCTTTTTTTTTTTGAATTTTATTTTTTATAATTTGGGCGGGGCATGCCTTCAATTTTCATGGACGGGCTTACCCGCGCGCCCCGCCCATGGCGGGCTTTTAGCGAGCTACGGGCCGGCCCGCCCCGCCCGCCTGTCTTGATAGCTCTAGATATGGAACTCACGTCGGAAGAGTAGGTCACAGTCATGCCAAGTAACTTTATTTTCTTTTGATTATTTCTTTAAGTAAAATATTTCTAATACATTTGAGTTAAGATAAGTTGGGGTAAAATTTAATTATTAAGAAGAAGTGTCGTGCTATTGAAGATAACAATACTGAAATTTGTAATTTTAAGTGTTTTTGTTGTTACAATGAAAATAAAAATAGTTAGTAGTTTTGTAATAAGTTAAAGTCTCTGCTAGTTTTGTAATTCCATTCTCAAAATATTATGATTATGTAATTCTCTCGTTGATTTGTACCCAGTGATGAAGGGTATATGTGTAAATTGATTTTTATAATTCTTTTTCTTTTTCTTTTTGTTTATTAACGTGAATATTTTGCGAGAAACGGAGGATTACGAGATGGTCGGTCGAGTGGCTTTCATCATCCATGGGATTGCGTTCCAAAGTCATCGCCTGACCATCCGGAATATCACGAATTCAGGTCAGAGTTTTTCGTCGAAACTTCGATTTTTTTTTTATTTGCCCGCTTGGCAAAGTACAAAGTTTCGATTTTCATATGGCGTGCAGAAAAGTTAGTGATCTTTTTATGGCCAACGAGCCAAGTGCGAAGCTCAAGAAGGGTACTATAAACTACGCTGTTATAATGGTGCTTAAAGAGAGGTGCCCGTCGCCGAATATCGAAAGGTACAGCGTTTTTAACGTTAGTTGATGATGATTTTATTATCATCAGACATCTAACGCCAGAGTTCCGAGCTCAACTTCTCCGACCAATACAGCTTTTTAGCTAAGAAACGAGTCTCTAGTTGGTAAATGGCGTTTGAGCATTGGAGAGGACTGGTGAGTTCAAATGTAGTGAAATAGCGAGGAGGAGAGTAGTTTGTACCCAGTGATGAAGGGTATATGGTAAATTGATTTTATAATTCTTTTTCTTTTTCTTTTTTTCTTTGTTAACGTGAATATTTGCGAGAAGCGGAGGATTACGAGGTTTTAATTCATATTTCGTACTAATTTGGGGATTTTTTTGTTGCTTGGGTATTTGTTCCCTAACCCACAGATCCTTGGGGTATTTTCGATGTGAACATGGATATGGACGTGGATGTGGACATAGACAAGCTTTTATTGGAAGAGTCAAACCGAAACCAAACTCGAACCGGCCGGTCCGCGCCTAAGGGGGCACGATGAAGCCAGGACCCAAACTCGAACATCGCTTAAATATAAATATAAATAAATCATTATTACGAGATTAGCTTTAATTAGAATTAATTCCGAGCTTAAATATTTGATATGTAACAAAATCAGAACAGTCAAACAGCCAAAAGTAGAGCCCAAGCCCAGTTTAGAAAAAAAATCGTGTTAGAAAATGAGGAGAAAAAACTGCAATTGTCGTCCACACGTGGCAAGAAGTATCATGGGCTTCGATCGAAGTCATCGAGCAGCTTGTTTCAAGCTTGAATCCCGCAAGGTCTGGGCACAAAAGAACAGACAAGTTTATTCCCACGAAATTCGAAGAGTTCATTTTTCTTTTTTTTTCTTAAGGTTTGCAACAAATAGACGATAAAACTAACTAACCAGCAAGAGCAATGATGGAGAATGTACATGAGTGGGGTCGATCTACGTATCGAACTGACATCTTTGCAATCTCGGAAATGCGTGCTCCTTGACTTCGGGTAAATCGCTAGTGAAATCCTCCTACGCTGCTACGAATGCATCCTGCCATATGTCAGCGAGATTAATTAGATTGCATGAAGTCTTAACTAAATTTATTAAATTATTTTATCAAATGGTATTCAATACTTCAGTTTATTTGACTACCATACCCCAACGGGTTCTAATTAACTAGTATTTAAAACACCCTATGTGTGTGCAGAAAAAGAAAATTAAATTTTAATGAATAACTTTAATAGATGATATACTAAAATAGAATGGGTAGTCTAATTATTATAAATCAATGTACTTTTATTTTATAATATTAAGAAAAATTTGATGGTCAATAATGTAGACAAATAGCAGTTTATCCAAGCCCCCACCCTAATATAATAATAGTCACGGCTGCACACCCCGATGTGTGTGCAACCTACACATCAAAATTTTAGCAACAAAACATAATATTATATAAAAGGTAATGCAGCAAAACGATGAAGCATAATGCTCGTTCAATCCCATGTTCAATTTTTAGTATATTATATGACAGTTTTAGTGATAATACTTGACAGTTTCCCCTCAGTTCTTATATGTAATAGTGGGGAGTTATTGATACACCAAATAACTAACAAATTGGCTAGAAATTGATATAATTGATACTCCAAATTGTAAAAAATTGGCAGTTTTTAAATGGTCCTCACCATAATAAAAAGTATAGATAATATAAGAATAGATGTAATCGTGTTTAATTTATGAAGCTTTGTAAGATGTTTTACCATTTAACACGTTCCACGTTTGATTAGAAGCGTTTCTATGCTTGTATATTCTACGATAAATATTTCTTACACATATGCAAAGCATTTACGAGGTCATATTTTATGCGTACATCTTTTTTTTTTACAGTTCATGAGCTTATCAATTGTAAATTCCTTGAGGTTGTTATATATTGACTTGTTTTTAACAATCTAATTAACGAGTTGCGTTTTTTTATTATAATAGAAAGTGAACGATGTAACTATTATAAATAACAATAACGATCTACTTTACATATTAATTAGTGAAGATATAATAATTATATATATGTGTATCAAAGATCGCCTCAGTCATGACACTTGGAAAATTCTTCTGATCGAAATACCTAAGATCTGAGGATGCAATGAATATGGAGAATAAAACTAACGTAACTCTCTTGATGATGAACTGACTTACATGATCAATATATGTAGACTTCATCTCTAGTAACGGCTAAGCTTACGAACAAACCACTAACTTAAATAAAGACCAGGTAAAACAGTCTAAGTAAACAAATACTATGACTTAGACATGACTGAGAATACTGATTCAACATAAACAAGTGGCGCATCTAATTCAAGGAAATAAATATATCCATATAGAGAACTCTTTCTGACAGAGGCTAAGGTTCGAAATCTTTGATATATCTACATATATATATATATATATATATAGATATAGGATATCAAAGATACACGTGGAAATTTTGCAATTAATATATCACAATATTCATCATATAATTCTGATTCTGAAAAAAAAAAGGAAAAGATTTTCTTGTAAACTATATATTTCGTTCAGTATAGTAGTGATAATTGCACGAGAAGAGATGTCGTCATCAGAGAAAGCCAACAAGCAAAGTTAAGCAAACAATGAACGGAACCGATGATGGTGGTAATGGCCATAAAGGAGCAGCAGAATCCTTCAGTGGAACTAATAACAACACCGTACAAACAACCAAAGCGGAACCATTGTTATATTTATTCCCAGGTTCGCCGGCGCGGCGATATCGCGGCCCGTCGCGGCCGCACCGGAGCGGGATCGGCCCACCCCGCGCCATAGATACTGATTGGTGCGGTTTCGGATCTGACGCGGGGAGATCTCGGTTGGGCGGTGAGATCTCGCCGAGCCTGACTGTCTCGGCCGATATCTCGGCTTAACGGCCGATATATCCTCAAGAACGGACGAATTTTTCTGTTCTGAGTGTTGTGTGACGAAGATGAGTGTTGTGTGACGAAGATGATGAAGGACGACGATGAGACGAGCAATAAAAAAAATCTAGGGTTAAAATGATAATCGGGCTTTTTGGGCCTATATTTAATAATATAAACATTTTAAAATACAGCCCAATTTTAATTAGCTTATAAATATTAATTTATTGCAAATTGTTTTCTGCTTTTGAAAAAACTTAACCCTTTTTAATTATTACATCTTTTAAATCCAATATATTTTTAACAAAATCAATATACTAACTTTCTAAACTTGCATTAAGTACGTCACTTTTTGCTATATATTTATTTTAGCTTCATATTTAATCTTCATTATATAAAAATCTTAAACTTTTAATTTCTTAATTTATATAAAATGTATCTAATCTAATGTAAATAAACTTATATATTTTTACAATTTTTTTACAAAAATTGCGTATCGCCCGCGACCGCGCCGCGATAATGCAACGTATCCGTATCGCTCGTGTCCGCATCAACGCCCGCATCCGCAACGGCGAACCATGTTATTCCTCGTTCGTGGCGTCGATGGAAAACTCCACATGCCTTTCCAATCCATGCTATTGATATATTTTGCACTCGTTGGCCTTTCAATCGGATACAACATTGGAATCACAGGTACATACGTGTAACATATATATATATATATATATATATATATATTATAATCTGATTATTGTATTTTGTTGATGTTTGCGCAGGTGGTTTGATTTCCATGCCTTGGTTGGTAGAAAAAATGCTGGTTCCAAATGAATACTACCACAATGCACTCATCTCCAATCCCTTTGCTTCATCGGATTATATGTATTCTGTGGCATTTGCATCTGCATTAGCAGTCACAATACTCCGCTTCCACACACACAGAAAGGTAGCGTTCGCCGGCTTTTTCTGTTACGTTGGTTCTCCCGTGTTTCCATTCTGTAAGATCCTCTTTAGCATTGGCACAGAATTGCCATACAGGTATGTACATAAACATATGCATATATATATAATGTATATATATATAATTATATATATAATGTATCAATTATCACATAGTTCATCAGTCTCTTTGATGGCGTAACAAATAATAGGTAGTAGCTATACATGGATCGGAGGTTGAATGCCGCATAAGGGTTATGGCATTCCTTTCACGAGGTATCAGCTGTGGGTCGTGGGGGCCAATTTGTTTCTTAATTTGCTCAGAATGATGCTTGGGATGATAAAAGGTTCATCTTGGCTTTGTTACTACCGAGTTTCGCCCACTGGTTCGGCATATCTGTGTGGGTCTTTTCATTTGGATCGTACTTTGGTGTTTCTCGGATGACGAGCCTCGATTTTCCGAGAGTACGTTCGAGCTATGGGCCCCACCGCCTACGAGGATGCAAGAACACTATTGCAACAGCTACAAGGAAATAGTGAGGACAACAATCGTGGTTTCGACAGAAATATGTCCTCCGTTTGTCCTTGTTTGCGTGCGCATCCATCTCCCAACAGCTCGCCAGCGTATACGTTTACATGACCATGTACGCTCCCGGCTTGTTCAGAGCCGTCGGCCTGAGCGAGGACACGTGGTCGTCGTGCTCGTGCGCTATTTACGCCGTCAACGCAATCCTCACGTGCGCCTCCTCTTCGACAGTCGAGGACGATTCGACGAGATTATTGTTGTTATCCTCCCTAAGGGGCGGGATTGCCATGTTGCTATGCCAGGTATATATATTCATCAATATTATTATTGTTATTATTATTATTATTATAAGTTGATGATGAATTATGGAACAGGTAATCATCACGTTATTTGTCGTCCTCGGAGTTGGTGGTGCGTCGATGGTGGTTGGAGCCGTTGCGGTGTACGTGGCTGCGTATGCTTGGTCGTGGGGCCCGTTGGATGCCTGCTTACTAGAAGCTTCCTTCCCGAGGAAATTCATGCCATGGGCTTCCGCGTGCGCGTCGGCATCAACATTGCGTCCGTGTTCTTTGTCACTCGATTCTTCACCATGGACCTCATCGAGGCGATGACATTTTGGATGCATTTACTTATTTCGGGCTCTGTGCTTTTGACCACTGCCCTGATATGCGCCGCCGCAGCCCCTTCTTTTGCCGCCGCCCGATGACGAGAAGGCGACGACAACGCCTAAGGCACCACCTTGTTAATTGTTTTCCGTTGAAATTGACTTATAGTGACTTTTTATCATGTTCATGATTATACATGACATGCCTAAGAATATCTACATTATATATATTTTATTTAGCGGTGACGGTGGGCGTTATTCTTACAAGAAATAATATATGAATTCTGCTTGTGTAAGTCGATGTAACTTTTTCTCCTACTCTTAATAACAAAACGATCAAGTGGCGAAACATCTCCACGCCTACCATACCCCTTACTCGTCGTCGTCATCAAGTTAGTTAGTAGGATTCAAACAAATTGTTATATGTATGAAACAAATAATGCATTGGTAATGATGAACAATTGAGCGAAGTAGCCGACGTTGTTCTTGATTTCCAGCTCAACAGCGTGGATGCTCTGTTTCAAGATTAATGATGAAGAGGTCTCTCTGTTCCAAGATCCGCTTGCTTATCACAGAAAACCCTTTTAGAACCGCTTGCTTTATAACAGAAGCCCTTTTAGAACCGCTTGCTTTATTAACAGAAGCCCTTTTGAACGCTTGCTTTATAACAGAAGCCCTTTAGAAGTAGTTCAAAAGAAGGTTCTTGTAGTAAAAATTAGGTTCTTCGGAGGTTACTAGGATTTTTTAGTGTGTGTACGAGGAAGTTAAGCTTAGGTTGTCTACTGTCGTACTACTTGATGTGATCCTCTCTGTGGTAATTGATGAGCGTAGATTACGAGAAGGACATTCATTAAGCTTTTTCTCCTGTATTGTGTACTTATTCTTCGGTAATAAAACCATTGGCTCGATAAAAGAAAAAACATAAAAAAAGATGTCAATCAAGGTGCAAACTCAACCATGATTTCGGGTTTTTTCTGTATACAAAGGATCCAAACTAAAAATAAGTGCCCACATTGGATTCAAATCAAATCAGGAGAAACTGCAGCAAGTTACATTAGTCCTATAAGTCAGATCAGATCATTTTACTGTTGCTGTCTTCATCATCGGCATTTGTGCTCTGATTATATAGGCGATAGAGCAGTGGCGATTTCGTCATTTGAGGCTCCCTTTCTAAGACCGCAAGCACGTCCTTGACCGAGATGGTTCGAGCCACTCGAGGAACCACCGCCTGGGGCCTTGCATTTTCCTCACCGATGCTGTCGTGAAGGAGAACAATGGTAAGAAAATGGGGTCCATCATACGTAAAAGGCTCGACTTTTTGCACCATAGACCATTGATGAGAAGGCTTTAATTGTATTTTTTATCATGTACGTTAAGTGTGGTGGCTTTATAGGAACATCCAAATCAACGTGTTTTCAAAATCGAAGATTAAAAAAGTTGCAATTTTAGTATACTAAGTTTCAAAACTGAAGCAATTTGAGGACAACTACCACCAGAAGTTTGAAACTTATTGTGCTCAGAACTGCTTCAGTTCTGAAAATCATTGCCCACAAATTGCAAAATTTAAGGTCCTCAAATTGCTAGCTAATTGTCCTAAAATTGCCACCCCAATTTATGCATCCTTAAATGCCACTCCCCCAAATATACAGCACTAAAAAAAATATAATTCAGAGATTTCGAGGCCATAAATCGATAGATAACTCACAGGGGGTAGTTGAAGCACTAAAGGACCGCGCTTTTTCTGCATCTTTACCCTCCCTTGCGTTCTTCTTGGAGGCGAGGGAGGCCTTCTTCGGCAAATCCTTACCAGGCTGAGAAGCAGCCGAAGATGAAGCACGGTCGCTCCTCCTTGCTTTTGCTTGGCCTCGACCATTGACTGCCATCGGGAAAGCATATCACTGACGCCAGTTGCAGCTCTAACCGCGACATCGCAGCTGTTGCACGCATTTTGTCGTCTTCTCTTCCTTGTTAGCCTACGGCAAAGACGAGAAACAGATTCTTAGAAGAGTTTTTTTTTAATATTACCACTTGCATGAACTTGTAAGACGGCTATGGGCTTCATTCCGCACCTTGGTTAGCTTCGCACGAGCTTCGTCTCTTTCCTTGTCATCGACCCCATTAGCTTCATCGGGCTGTACATTACATAAAGAAAAGGGCAGAGTAATATTGCAGGCTCTCTTGGCATTGGTAATAAGCAACAAATATGGACAAACAGAGAAGGCTTACTTCGTTTTGGGTCTTGCGATTTTTCGGTTTCGGCTTGTTTCTTTTCCCACTCCTCTCGGGCTTTCTTGTTGATAGAGCGTATTTTTTCCCTGATATCCGAGGTTACAACACATTTGTGCCTGTGCTTTTCTATATCATGTCTCTGTTTGGACGTTCTGATGAGATTAGTTATAAGACCACGCAGTCTCTCCTCCACGCACTTCAAAAATTTAAAAACAAGAAAAGAGTCACAAACTTATCATAAGCATTCAAGTTAAATAAACAGACAGTCTTACCAATGACAAGCATCGCTCGACGTCACTTCCAATGTTCTTCAGGCCATGCTTTGCCACTGTCCAAGAATTATCACAAAAGATTTGAACTTCGGTGACAAGAAACAAGCATCTCATGTATAGATTCAATCAAGATAATCAAACAAGTACAATACTTAGTGGAATACTAACTTGTTTCTACCAACATCTTCTGAAGGGGGCCTTTGTTCAAAATAATTCTTTCTTCTTCTTCTTGAACAACTCGACGTGATGCCTCTGACACACGGCTACCTTCCTTGGGAACAGAAAGCAGGTGTTTCCTCCTCCTCCTATTCATATTTTTTTTTTCAACAAAAATTAAGAAAGGGCACAAACCCATGAAGGTCTGATGGAAAAAATTTACATTTATGGCAATTCAATTTCGTAATGTTCAAATCCAAGCGACAAATTCTTTAGGTTGACACCCTTCAGATCCACTCCGCTCACTGCCGTAACATCGTTGAGATGCTCGATGCTTTGGTCCGAAAGGGCTCCAGGCGCTTTTTGCTTCTTACTATTAATATCAAAAGAATTAAATAGGGAACGGAGAGACAAATACGATTGAATCATATTATTCACGTGGACTCACCTAGGAGGTGAAGACCGGGCCGTTTCCATAGGCCTTTTCTGGCCAGGTACAGGTTTCTTCGCAGGCGCCGACTTCGAGATATTTCCAGACCCAATGGAGACGTCAAAGAATTCATCCGATTATTTGACTGAAGGATAAAAAAGTTACAATATGCCAATTATATATATATATATATATATATATATATAATATATATTAAATCACGGTGATTAAAAGAACAACATCAAATACAATTTGCATTTACGATTAATAAATGACTGCATTAGAACAAGAGAAATTGAACTATAGAAATGTTAGTTTTGTAATCAAGAAGCTTATCCGAATTAGGATTAGATCCAAGACTGATAATCTGAATTGCGAAAATACTAATAAACTGTTATAACAGGAAGTCTAATTAATAAACAAGAAAAGCTCCAAAAAACACCCAACGAATATGTTCTGCAAAAGGACAGAGACGCTTTTCTACCAAAGAATGTATACGAAGATCAACAAAATACCAGAATATTAGTTTCGATCTGGCTTGAAATGGGTGAGGAAGCCGTGCTCGTTGGCAAGGGCGAAGCAAGCCCCGTTCGAGATGGCTGCTGCATATCAAAGGATTCATCTCTAAATTTCCCTGGAACGACATGGCTGGCCTTACAGGGCCAGAAGACAAACCCCGTGGTGAAGAAAAAAGGGTTTTTTTTGTTCACTGGAGTGATCAAATGGTTCTGGCTTTACATGACCCAATGGTGCCCAAGTGAGTTGCTGTTTGGTTGTGTTTGGCCTCCAGGTTGTATCTTGTTAGCATGTTCACTGCATTGATGGTTTGGTGTTAATGTCTCAAGTGATTAGTTAAATTGCTTCATTTGTGAATAGACGCTGAAGATGAAGGATAGTTACTTCCCCCAGTTGCCATTCCAGGAAACGAACTTTGAGAAAAGTGCATATTTTGCTGTTTATTAGGACCCTGGGTTGGGAGGCAGGATGCTTTCTGTCTTGGGCTAAAGGGCCTTGTCCCTGTGCAGTTGCTAGGTTTTCCACCTCATGTGAATTCGCGATACTACTGTCATCAATTGAATTGGTCAAATCTGTAGAAAATAAAAGAGCCAAAGTGTGGGAATAGATACTTGAACGAAACAGAGCTGGTCAACTAAAGAGCTTTACTACCTCGCCCAGAGGCATGAGGTTGCGATTGACCAGGGCCAGCTTGAGCATTTTTTGAAACCTAACTTACAAAACATTGTACGATAGAAATGATGATCAGGACTCACAATTTGGATACTAGCATGAAAATTGACATACGAACTTGAGTCTGCAGCTTGTACACTGCCATTTTTAACATCTGGTCTCCCACAATACTTCTCATGTGTCTGATAAATCCATCTTTAGTGATCTCATTTTTCTGGAACACCACGGTTACAACAAGAGTTAGTCGATGTCTGAAAACTCATTTTTCTTGAATAACTGAGATGAACCTTTAGCTTAAAGTAAAGAGTGTGAAGCTGCATTGCCTGTCCTTGTCAAGCTGTGGCTGTATTATAGGAAGCAGCAAGCCAAAGGGAACTTGCTTGTTCAATTTAAGCGCTCCGCCCGATTGCTGACTGCCACCTGCCAGGACTTGTTGATTTGCCATCCCTGAGGTCCTCGCCTGTTGGTTGCTCATTCCCATCCCATAGAATCTTGATTCATTGCTGACGTCCCAATGTTAGCAGTGTTTCTATTTCCCATACCGGGCGACAAGGACTGTTCAACGCTCGAGTCCACAGGCATTGGCTGTTGTGAAGTATTTGGAACCATCCCAGGAAACTGATTACTACGGTTTGCGTTCTGTTCTTCATGCCTAGCTTGTTCTTCAGGGGTACCACGAGGTTGAGATAAGTCGAAAACATTCTGATCGACTTGCGGTTGTGTATCAGATTCCACCGACAAGTTATGTTCGTTATCCTTTCTCTCACGTTCTGAGCCATGTTGTTGCGATTCCATTTGAGATGAGTGCTGCTCTGTTTCCTCCGTGCGCATATTTTCTTGCCCGCTTTGGAGACCATCTATTCCTTCATGGCCGGGAATCTGCCAATGTGGAAGAAAATGCTCCGTGTTCTGGCTGTTTCCCCGAGCCAAGCCTGGTGTATTTGGAAAATAAGCCAACGTAGAAAACAAAGTCATCACACATGAAATTCAACTAATCGAAACATCCCAGAAACAAGAGAGGAACCTATCACCACTACCCTACAATACAACTTGTCAACATCTCCCAAAAGTTCCACAAAAAACCACATTCCCAGTAAAATGATTATAGATTGTCTGCTATGTAAACGTTCCTGGAGTAGTCATGTTGCTTCTGGAGAATCTGACTCTAAAGTCCAATAATCAACAAGCAGTTGATTCTACTTATAAAAATCCTTGAATAAAAATTTATACATACATGATATAAATATGCCTACCTAGTGCACAGACTATTATCAACCAAAAGTATATGAAAAACAGATTCTCTGGAAAACGATAAGAGGAAAAAATAACTGATAGCTCATAAATACAACGATACATTCACCATTTTCGGACAGAACGAAAGAACTAAATTGGGAAAACAAAACAAAAATACCAGTGCCGTCAGGTGGCTGTTGCGACGTCGAAGTACTCCCCTCAATATCTCTATTCAATTCGGCTGTGAATGCGTCCACGTCAGCCCCAGAATGCATTGTTTCATCCTGCAAAAGTCATCATACTTTTAAATCCTTAAGGGTGCGTTTGGTCCGTGGAAATCGGCGCGGAAAAGAAAAGAAAAACGTGGTGGTACGCATAGAATCATTGTACGTTAGGGTTCACGTGTCGTACAATCGTACTTTTTCTTTTCTTTTCCACGTCGGAATCCACGTACCAAACGGAGCCTAAAGTACTACGAAAGATAATCCTTTCCGAGCATAGCTTATAGCTAAATCAAACCAAGTCACAGAACGAACGAAGAAAGCCAAACCAATACACATTTCAGGGCACAGTGAAACATACAATTACTTCTCTATTAACTTCAACAAAAGCAAATTTGTTCAAGAGAATAGGATTCATAAGTACAATAACTAGCACGAGACAACCTCAGCAACAGACCGAAATTCCCAGAAGTTCAAAGATCAATTTCTGAGATCTGACAGCCAAAACCCTAACTGAATCAGAAGAGACCGGCGACCCAAGAATTGCAATTGGGGTCGAAAAACCCAGCACAGAGGTTGAGAGGGGAGTAGATAGATTTCCGTAATTACGAATTCAAACAGCAAAAAGAGAAAAAGAAAGATGGGGAACCTCGTCTTCTTCGAGGAGCTTCATGATGTTGGGGTCCATCGCAAGTTCTAATTCGCAAGAACGATCACAGAAGAGATTACCATCAACCGTATCGTCTGTTCATTATATACCTTCAGCTGAAAAACCCTTCTAGGAGTGAAATGTTTGACGGGGATTGATAATATCTGAACTCTGAGCTCTCTAATTTATAAGCACAGGCGAAGGCGAGGCGACTGACATTGTAACAGGCAAAATACATCCCGCCCTGAATTCATGTATAAATATGATTAGGTCCTCTATACTATCTAATGTTTGATTTTAGCACAATCTCAAAAAATCTAGCAATAAACGGTCGCGTTTCCGCGGACGGAACAAAGCCCCGAGCGGGACACCGTTCCTTCTGCTATATAATACTTCGTCTTTTCGTAAACGCTCAATAGTTGCATACTAACGAATGAAAATTAAATGTAGCGAAATGAAGAAGACGAGACATATGGCGCAAGAGTTATAAAAATAGTACAATCTCCTAAAATTTAGAAAATAATTTGAATAGCTTTTGGACAATTTTCCGTTTGATAATATATTAGATAATTTGGTTAATTTTTTCAATATAATATATTGAAATCTATATTTACGAACATTTATAACTAACATGAACTGTATTTGAAAGAATACAATGGCAATATTATCAACTATATTAATTAAAGAAGCTGAAATACTATCTGTATCCATAATACAATTTCAGAAATGCATAATACTTCAAAACAAATGGCTATAGCTTTAGGGCCTCATTTGTAATTTCAGATACTTCCCTTACGTATTACTAATTTGTAATATTATCTTTTGTTCCCCGGCTAGAGACAAAGTTGTCAATTCATCTCTATAACTAATCTAACCTAGGATTAGTAGAAGAACATACGAAAGAATGAGGCTTCGTTTCATTTCCAGCATCACCAAACGCGCCGCCCTTCGGCGCGACGTATCTGCGCCGTACAACCATCAATGCCGAACGTACTTCCCAATTCGGCACCATATTCACCACCGATTCAGTACCCGAACGACGCCGTTTCGGCCGCCTACGCTCTTCGAAAGCCTCAGAAAAACTGCTACTGTTCGCATTCTTCGAATCGCGGTAAATGGGGCCTGTCCTGGTACTTGGGCATTCTAGAAACGCGCCCGCTTCTCACCAAAGCCGTCTCATCCGCCGTAATTTACGCCGCCGCTGACGTCACTTGTCAGGTGAATTGGCTTCGATTTTCTATTGCAAGATAGTTTTCCTTGCTCTTTCTTGTAATGGTAAATTGGTTGTCCGTTCTTGATTTTAGCGTGTATCATTCTCTGGCTTTGATATCAGCTCTTTCTTCGATTGATCTGTTAACAAATGTTCAGGTGATTACGATGGAGCCAAGCTCGAATTGGGATCCGTTAAGGACGTTGAGGATATCCACATTCGGGCTGATAATCTTAGGCCCTTCTCAGCACTTATGGTTCAATTTCGTGGCGAGGTTACTGCCGAATAGGGATGTTATTTCGCGCCTTCTTCTCTTACAACGCTTGCCTCTTCAAGGTTTGTAAGAGAACAAGGAAGATATCATCATCTTGAACATTTGTTCCATTCTAATCAGTTCAATTTGCCGTGTTAGGCGAAAACAAGGAAGAGATTTTCGCGAGGCTAAGAAGGGATCTGATTCCTACATTGATGAACGGTCTTATTTACTGGCCTCTGTGTGATTTCCTCACGTATAAAGTCGTCCCTGTTCATCTCCAGGTTATAATTACAGACGAGGCCTTAGGCATTTTCATTTGGTAGCAAATTGGTTATAACATCCTTATATTTTCTTTTTTTCTTTTTCCGGGATGCAGCCCTTGGTGAATAGTTCGTTTGCTTACGTGTGGAGCATATACTTGACGTACATGGCGAGCTTAAAGAAAGCTGTGCCCGAGTAAGCCATGAGTTCGATTTGGTTATCTGATAACTGTCGATTTGTTTGCCTGCTCGGCTTTCGGTAAGAGCGATCTAGGATTTTATCCGATTGTTGGATCGATCGAAAGCGGAACTTGAAATTGGTGCTCAAGATCCATTCATACACATATCCTTATGTACATGTGATTTCATAAGTCAGGTTCATTTTAGTATTTGGTAAGTTAGGGGGTGGCATTTTCGCTTTTCGGGCAACTCAACATTATACGAAAACTGTTCCCATAATTTACCCAAAAAGAAAAACATCCTGCCCTAAACACACAGAGAGCAGCACTAGCAAACTCCCAAATTATTAACTTACTGCAGTAATAAATAGAAAAAAAAAAACCAGAAAATTCGTGAATACAGAAAGCCCACGATTGACAGCTCATCCTTAACGCCATCATTGCCAGACTCAACACCTTAGACCAATGCCGGGGACGAGTTCTTGTCTCGATTCCTCTCGATGAACTCGATGGTGTCAGCCTTCGTCCTGTCTGTCCCCATCGTAGGTCAACCAAGTCGCCGCTCGACGACCTGAAGTACACCGTGGGGAATCCCTGGACGTCGAACACGTCTTTAGGGACGTGGCATCGAACTTTGCGATGACGACGCGGTCGTCGCCCGCGTACGACGTGGCGACCTCTTCGAGGATCCGGGTGAGGTTCTTGCAGTGCCCGCACCACGGCGCGTAGAACTCTGGCAAAACGTTCTTTCCCGAGTCGAAGAACAACTCGTCGAGGGTGTCGTGGACAACCACCTTGACGGGCTTCGTCGGTCGTCTCGGGGACAGCGGCTTTAACAGGCCAACCTGTTCGTCCAAAGCGAAGGCTTTGTTAGGTTACGTCTCAATAAAGCTTTGGCTTAGATTTGTCCTGCAAGTTAGGAGGAAGGGTGGCACTTTCAAGAAGGTCGATCTGAAGGGTTGCAATTTTAGGATACTAACTTTCAAAATCAGAGCAGTTTAAGGACAACAGAGGCTAACTTGACGCCACGCCGCCAATCCTGCGTGACGTGACGACCCGACCATATGCCGTAAAAATATGTGGCGTACTGTCAAATGGACCCCACGTCATATTACCGTTGCCGTGTTTAGTTAGCGTTTGTTGTCCTTAAATTGCTTTGATTTTGAAAGTTAATGTTCAAAGATTGAAACCTTAAGTTGCGTGTTCTGAAAGTGCCACATTTCTTAATTTACTACGGGACTTGAAAAGATAATTAAGCCTAAAAATTTAAGATGAGCGTTAGGACGGTGTGAAGAAAAAAGAAAAGAAAAATTGACCTTGTACTCTTTCAACCACGGGGCGAGCTGATCGGGCTCTATCTTAGTCTTCAGATATTTCGAACCATCGGCTGTCTGAATAATGAAAAGCGGGGCTTGCTCTTGCTGAAGTCCGAAGTACTGCGTACCATATCTGAGAGTAGGATATCATCAGAATTCTATGTGTAATAAAGCGAAGCTAGAATGCGTTCGGAGTAATAGAATACATGGAAAGCATTCGCGGCGACATCAGCGTCTCCGAGCATGAAGCGTATCCCTTTGCTTCTGTACGCGGAAGCAACTTCCTTATACTTCGGCTCGAAGGAATCGTGCTCTGTGGTGAAGCATGGCCTGTTCCATTCAGTACTGAGTTTGTGAATCCTTGTAATAAAGTTAAAGAGGCGCTGCTGATGATCGATAATTACTTTGTCGTTGGGGCCATCGAAGAACTTATTAACGTAGTCGTAATTGCTTGGATCGCTGTTCCACACCGTCACGATTGGGAACGTCGATTATTCGATAAACTTCCCTATAGCTTCAACGTTGAAATCCTGCAATAAGAGAGATCAAAGTCAAGACAAGGCGTAATAATAAAGCACAAACCTAACCATCAGACCGAGAAAATTTAACAAACGACCTGCGAGTCCACGACCAACTCGTCGAATGGCTTGAGCAAGTGGATGGTTGCTTATTGACCAATTCGCCCCTGGGAATGAGCTTTGCGTCGAGCGTATGGCCAAAAGTATAGTTCAGACGCTTCTCGGCCATGGCGGTGAAGCTATCGTACACTACGCCCGAAAATTTAAGGAACAATCCAATCTAAAAACAGTTCGATTTTCAGAAGTTAGGCACACAAAGAACTCTACCCCATTTTTTATCTCAAAAAACTTACAGTGGACATCTTTTTCTCATCTATGATGCTGGAAACATCTTCCGCAGATTTGATCTCAGCCGAGGCGGGACCCACTTGCTTCTTCAAGTACTCGACGATTCCATCCGCCTCACGATGGGGCCGCAGCCTTTTCATACTCAATGGAATATGCTATGGGATTTAAGGTCAGTGAAAGGAAAGATTTCAGACACAAATTAAGATTGAAGCTGTCTGTTTAGGACATAAACTGTTCTAACCTCAGGTGCCAGAGCCTTACAAATCCCGCACCTGTTGCAAGAACAACATAGCAGAGGGAACGATTATCGTTACGACGAATAGAAAGGAAGACATGAATCTGAGTGTTATGAACTGATTGGTTTTGTGTTGGTATTGGTATGGATCGTTGTCAATGTAACAGTGGCTAAGGTATTTTGATCTATTTTATGTAGATAAGGAATAAAGCTGGGAAGAAGAAACTGGTTTGAGAAGAAGACGATCAAGATGAAGATAGAGATTAGAGTTGAAAGAGAAGTAGACTTGAAGAAGAAGATTAGGAAGATAGAAAATTAGGTTTTTTCCTTCATAATCTTGCATCGTACATATTTTTCATATTTATACTACCTTAATGTAATTGGGCTTATAAGTATATTGTCCCAATAATAAACCTAAGGTAATCAGTAAATACGTTTGGCCCATGTCTTTAGCCCACTCCATCTCTAGCAAATCCACTCCAATCATTTACTTTATTGGTCCTTTTCTCCCTTGAACTTCCAACGCAGATATCTCTTACATTATCATCTTCCTTGAGTTCATCCACCACAGCTCCTCCAAGCACGACAATGGCGGTTCCATGACAATACCCCCATCTTGAAATGATCCTTGTCCCCAAGGATCTAGGTTTGGGAGCATAGTTCCACGGTGCGCCTTATCTTCCCACATGGCATTCTTGGGTCCTCCATTTAAACAGTGTATCAAGAACTGAGGTATAACTCTGCATCTTCGAAAGATAGCTCCTTTACTTGTGACTTGCGATGGTTTAACCAAAAACCCCCCTTTTTCGTCTACATCAGATACCTTGAGGAAATGAGTCACTTTGGGACTTGCTGATTTCTTGAAGAGGTGATCACGAAAAACGGGATGCAATTTTGCTTCAGATGGAAGATCCGGCGTGCAAGCCACCAAACCAAGGATTTCGAATTTGCTAGGGTGCCTGGCAGAGGGCCTCTGATCTCGCTTCCGTGCCTCTGGGTTCTGGCGAAAAGGTTGAAGATCGAGGTATACTGTTTCACCTACCTCGAATTTCTTTTCCTCCATCATTTGTTTCGCATAAACCTTCAGTATTGGTTGGGCTAAGGCTAGATTTTCCCTTAATAGCTGTAAAAGGCGAGACCTTTCTCGTTCAACACCACTTGGTCCAGTTGTATCCTTAGCTTGGTCATGCGTCGTAAGTGATTTATCAGTAATTTTAGAAGGTGGTTCTAAAATCTGTGGGTGTCCCTTTCTTGTCTCTGCTTCAGTATGGCTTGGCATGGGTATGTAGGCTTCTTCCACTTCCTAGCATCTGGTTTTTTGGTTCGACTTGTACAATATTGATCCACTAACAGTGTTGCATTTAGGCGCAGAAGTTGGGGCCTTCATTTTAACTTTTCTTCCATACCATCTCAAAGGGAAAGTCATGACTTCATAGTCAAATCTGTGTGGTGAACGTTCCTCCAAATATGTAACCGTTGCTTTATCATCTTGGGCCAGTAGAATATCCCTGCTGGCCTTTTATAAGCTCCTTGTATTTTTTCCTTGATTGTTTCCTCAATCACTGTCTTGCTTGCACTACAGGTCTTGTAAAAGGCTAGCTGTTTTGGAGCGCTACCTGGGCTGAGGGTAATGCGGTGCTCGACTTTGTTTAGCGAGGGCAGCCCTCGAGGTCCTCCCAAGGCATCTGCAGATTCAGACTGAAACTCTGAGGCTTGAGGTTGCTCTTCATTGGTGCAATGTGGTGTAATCAGGTAAGCTCCTTCCACTTCATGTACACCCAAATATTTTGATAACTTGTACAATGTCGGTCTTGTAGTCATCCTACTCCAAGCCTCTGGGGATAGAGCTTTCATTTTAACTTTTCTGCCTCCCCATTTCAATGTGAAAGTCATGCACTCATAGTCAAGTGTGACTGATGTGCAAGCTCTCTTCCGATCCCCTTGTAAACTGATGTTACAATCATCCTTCTGTAGAATCCTCCCTTTTGTATTAGTGATAGAAAGCAGCCCTTCTTTAACTGTCTCCTCAGCTTCAGGGTCGGTTTCTGAATGCTCAAAAGCTCCTCAAACTTGCAAGCATAGTAGATCTGATTTTCAGCCTCGTTTAGTGACAAACACGAACCAAAACTCTCCAACGGTGTTTCCTTTCCTTCAGCGATAACTTCGAGAACGCCTACATGCTTTCGGCCAAATTCTATAGCATCATATAAGCTCTAGGTTGCACCACCGATAAGATACCTTGCATCTCATCATAAGGCCATTAACGAATCGAGAAATGAAATAGTCCTCAAAAAGGTCAGGTTCGTCGCCCATAGGTATGTTCCATATTATGTCCTCAAATTCGTTGACATAATCCGAATACGAGCTGACATGCTTGAGACCTTCGAGTTCCTTGAATGCTTTAGCCTCCCTAAGATCCTCAAACCTCGCCGAAACCAACCCAACAAACTGTTCCCAATTCATTTTCACATGTTTTCCAACAAACTGCTCTGATACCAATTGTCACGAACCTGCTTGAAGTGTACGATAATAGTAACTGTTTTACGAGTCTTTATGTGTATGATCATAGAAACGAGAGATTGATATGTTGAAGAAGATCAGAATAAGAGATTAGATTGAGAAGAGACAGAGATTAGATTGAAGGAGAGAAGATTTGTTGCTTGAGGAAGAAGATGAAGTGACGTGAAGAAGAAGATAGATTAGGTTTTAATTCTTTTCATACCATAAACAAACCATCGTTGGTGTATTTAAGCTAAGGCTAAATGGGCTCATTAACATTTAGTCCCAAAATTAATATTTTATCAAATATTGTCGGCCCATCTGAGATCAGCCCACTCCACCGCGTACTAGCCCGGCCCAAAGCTTAATATCAGATCTCAGCTCGAGCAGATTCATGACAATACCCGTCGGTCCAAAACATCCTTGCCCCAAGGATGAATGTATAAAATTTCCGCAACGAACCCACGGCCATCGCCTACTACCGCTGATATCCTTTTCCCACGATCAAAGGGGAAAAGTGAACACTCAAATCCGTTTATGCGTCCTCTCTCGATCATATCACTCCTTGCTTTAAAGTTTCCTAATAGAAATCCATAAGAATTTCCCTTAAAACCATGTTGCCTAAGATATCTATCAGCCCATCCTGATCACCCATGGCCAATTCAGCACCTTCCAAACATAGAGCAGCAGCACAACACTACTAGTCATTGAGGTTCTCAACAGAAATATTATAGCCAGCACCTTTTCCTTCTGTTTTGATTCTACTTCAGCCGGTATATTGCCTTCATTTTGATGCCTCCAAAAGATGAATAGACTTGAATGCATCAGTCTTATTCCACATTGCGCTCGAGCCAAAGGCGTAGACAAATTCCTAGAATCAATGATTTCCTTCAATCGGCGAAGCTCCTTCGGCCTCTGCGTCATTTCAGCAACTAGCTTTCCCCATAATGCACTTAACCTCCTCTCACTGTTGGTGAACGAGGCCTTATACCATGCGTCAAGCTGTTCTGAACTCATCTGACAGCATTCTTTTAAGATAAGAAGGTTCTGTTGTTTGTCAGCTCCCAGTTCCTGAACCACAACGAAGTACTGCACGAATGAAGCCAAGGGACTTGCTGCCTCTTCCAAAGATTTCAGCCTGCTCATCAACGCCGCCTTCCTGTCGACATTACCATGTGGAAACTTCTTCGGGTCGGAACATCGATGTAAGAATGTCTATTATTTTAGTCATTCTAGGTGCTGTGAACATCTCAAGACGTTCTCCTAGGCCGTGCACCATACCCTCGCAAGACCTTCAATGTTCCCGTGGATGTTATAGACGTAGGAGTCCTCTAACATTCGGCTACAAGCGACTTACCAATCCTTTGTCTTCCGCCAATAAATGGGGCTAGCATGTCAAGGCCCTTGAAGTCTTTATCACGAGATGATAGATCGCCCCACAATGAAACTTCTGTACTGTAGCATTTCGCCTGTATGGGGGCTGCACCTAAATATTTATGTATACTTCTCTGAGCCAATACTTCCTTACTACGGACACCAGCCAGGGCAGCATATGCTCTGAGGCCGTATTGGAACTTTATGACAGAGTCGACATCAACTCGATGCACTTCTTCAATGATCGTTTTCGCACCAAAGACCTCAGCGAATTCCACATCTGAATCCTTTCGATGGAACACAAACGTCCTCGATCAAACGGCAGGCTTAGGTCCTTCCCTACATGCAACTGAGCTTCACATTCCCGTCCTCGATTGAATAACACGATATGGTCTGAAAAAACTGCTTCGTTAATCTCAACACTCACGGCGATTGTCCATTTCATTTCTCCCATGTTACCAACATCAACTAGAGGAGGAGCACTGTGTAACACTAGTTTGCCTGCAGCCATTGTGAAATCATCGCCATCTAACACAAGATTTTCTGTGAAGTCTTCGCCACCTAATGCTGATTCATCGCCAGCAGCCGACATGAAGTCTTTGACTACCAACACGGACTCATCGCCTACAACTCCCTTAAGAAAACCAGAATCTGATATCGGTATGTCGTTACCCAGATCCGATAGCACAGCCTCTCATCAAACCATCAACGACGGCATAATCCCCTCGTCAACCAAAATAGACTCGCCATTGTTTCCCAGTAGTTGCGATTGTATATTGTTAATGTTCTGTATAAGGTTATCAAGCTTACCATTAACATCCTTGCCGAACTTCTCCAACTTGTTAGCGATCTCATTTGCCGGATGGTGAGCTGAGCTTGGTTTCTCTCGGTCGCAGCATTTAGTCTGGACATCGCAGCTACAAGGTCGCTCTCCGATTTAGTTATCCTCCGCCCTAGCTCCTTCTGCCTTTCCTGATGATCCATGAAGCAAGCGATTTCAGCCATGGCCAAGGTCGTCAGCTCTGATACCAATGTTATGAACTTGATTGTTTTGTGTTGGTATTGGTATGGATCGTTGTCAATGTAACAGTGGCTAAGGTATTTTGATCTATTTTATGTAGATAAGGAATAAAGCTGGGAAGAAGAAACTGGTTTGAGAAGAAGACGATCAAGATGAAGATAGAGATTAGAGTTGAAAGAGAAGTAGACTTGAAGAAGAAGATTAGGAAGATAGAAAATTAGGTTTTTTCCTTCATAATCTTGCATCGTACATATTTTTCATATTTATACTACCTTAATGTAATTGGGCTTATAAGTATATTGTCCCAATAATAAACCTAAGGTAATCAGTAAAATACGTTTGGCCCATGTCTTTAGCCCACTCCATCTCTAGCAAATCCACTCCAATCATTACTTTATTGGTCCTTTTCTCCTTGAACTTCCAACGCAGATATCTCTTACATTATCATCTTCCTTGAGTTCATCCACCACAGCTCCTCCCAAGCACGACAATGGCGGTTCCATGACACTGAGCCCAAGAGCAAAACTGGAGATTAAAAGTCGAGTACACGAACGCCTTTTTTTCAATGGCGGAACGAATTATTACTACATACATATATACCATGTAGCGTAGAATTCGACGACGATGAAGCTGTGTTTGGACACAACATCCGTGAAATTCGAGTGATCCATGTCAAAACCTTCTCAACGGCGGCGGCGGCGTCGTCGGCTCGCACGCTCAGCAGCGCCAATGAAATTACCAGAATACCCTTCCAAACCCTAGCAGCCTCCCTAGCACGCTCGACAATCGAGCTTCGCCTAGAACTCGCGGAGAAACGTTGTTGCATGTGAAAGAAGAGGCATGAGACAAAAAAGAGAGGTGCTGTGTAAGAAAAGAGTTCATCATATCTATAGATAGACTTGACCAGTCCCCGCCCCCATTGGGTCTCTCCAGTGACGGCGTGTTTTATTGGGTATCGGTACGTCGAAGTAGCATAGAGAGTTGTAGTAATTTTTGTTTGGAGGAAATTCGTACAATAATGCCTTTTTTTTTCCGTCGGTAGAAATCTTGACTAAAATAATCGAAAATTGTGCCATAAAATAAGTCTATTCTATCTAAATTAAGTTTCGTTTACTTTTGACTTCATTTAATTTTGATACGAAAATTAACGAACAAATATCAATCCAAACGAAAAATAAATCCAAGCCAAAGATTGTAATGCGAAAAGCGAGCCGAGGCGATTTTCGGATTGACTAGAGGAAGCGAGCCTAGGCGAAAAGCGAAGCACCTAGGAGAACGATTTTAAAAAATATTAAATAAAATTTAAAAATATACATCTATTAATTTTAGAAGTTTTGTGCGTGCAATTAGTTATACTTTTCGTTGCATTAATAACCAAAATAATATTATACCATCCTTACATAGAATTGAAATAAGAACAATGTTCAAAATATCAAAAGAAAGCAATAATCAATACAAATCGATAAAGGAGGAATCAACGATGTCTTTGACAAGTAAGAACCGTTTAAGGCTCATTCAGACTCGTCAAGTGATACGTAATCCTCGTTGACGTTACCACCACCATCTTCCCTCTCAGCTCCTCCTTCCTCTTCGGCTAATTCAAATCATCATCTTCCTCTTGCACATCTTTTAATCTTGAGCGACTTTCAAAGACTTTCCGTTTCGAACCCGACATTCTTGTATTGTGAAGAGGCTCATCTGCTCCCGATGCTTCGCTTACAACCCTCCAAGTTAAACTCTCTCCCTCAAACACCATATCATCACCCCATCGTGATCATCAACAACCACCCATACTTCCAAGTAACCATTCGTTACTATCATCTATGTCTTGCAAAGAAATAAGATAAACAACATCACGCATATTATGTCGACGAAACAATCTACGATTATACTTCACAAAAGCCAAATCATTAAGCCGTTGTTGAGTGAGCATATTCCTTCTCTTAGAATGAAGCTACATTGCAAATAGATGAATTAGTATAAAATTTCATTTGAAGCTAACAGAAAACACTCCAGCTTACATGCTCAAACACGCTCCAACTTCTTTCACATCCGGAAGCACTACAAGTGAGACTTGTTATCTTTATAGGAAATCTTCTCAAGTTTGGACAAGCCGAGCCATAAGACTTCCACCATTGCGCTTTCAACAATAAAAAGACAACACAAACTTAAAACAAAATAACTTATGAACATGAAAATCAAGCCTCAATCAATCAATGTTACCTGGAGCCCTTTCTTTAAGATATCTTTGAGCAAGTTCACTTCCAAGAAGATCCCCTTTCTTCGATAAACCTCAAGTTCATCTACTATCTTCATTTGCTCATCTTTACACCGAACCAATTGGAAATGCCAGCCATCAATCCTTCTTTGATCTCGTTATTTTCTTCAATCCCCACGGAGTCTTTGTTGTAAAACTCGGGGTTTAAGTAGAAACCAGCCGCGTGAAGTGGATGACGAAGCTGACTTCCCATCGTTCCTCAATTATTTCAAAAACTCTCTTATATTTCTCCTCTTGACCATTGAAAGATTTTCAATTGCTTCCTACGATCTATCCATGGCCTCATAAAGTAACCATCGCCGTTTATTCTATCAACCATTCTCAACACTTTCACGAGTGGACAAACACCTTAAGAGAGAACTTCATATTCCGTGCAAAAGCATGAGATAAAGCAGTTGTGCATGCTTTCTTTGGAGCGTGTTCTTCTGAACCATTTGCTAGTCTTGAATTTTTCACTAAGAAATAACTTTCGAAGGTTGTTCAACTGCTCATGGATACGTGTAGTGTGAGGGAGGAATGCAGTCGCAAATCGCGTCACTCAGGCCTAACTAATTCCATTCTCCCTGTGAATCGTCTCATCAAGCTTAAGAGACCGCCACGATTATAAATACACCCACTTAGTTGAATAGCCTCTTCAGTGCATTGTTAACTGTAGGTATCTTTCCAATGTCTTCAAGGATCAGTCAATGCAATGTGCCGCACAAGGGGTCCAATACAAGTGTGGTCTCTTAGCATCAACGTTTTTCCTGTGAAGTGTAAGGAGAAAATACCAGTTTGTACCTTATATAGGTAGTACGAGAAAGAGTAAATTGATATAGTTATGAATACGTACCCGCCAAGATATTATTGGAGCGTTGTCAGTAATCACTTGGATTACATTTTGCTCTCCAACTTCTTCTACCACATCATCCAAGAGGCTACAAATCATTTCACCAGACTTTACATGATCTGAAGCATCAATAGACTGATAAAGACCGTTCCACTAGGAGAATTCACCAAGAAATTGATTAAAGCTCTCTCTCGTCTATCTTTCAAACCATCAGACATGATCGAACAACCCGTACTAGCCCACTCTCTTCATTGGATTTAGAACGTTCTTTGTTTCTTCCACCTCCTTCTTTAATAAAGGAACTCGCAATGCATATGCATTTGGAGGCTTATACCCACGCCCATATTCAATAGCAGCATCAAATATCGCTCCAGAACTTTCGTAAGAAGCAGCATTAAATGGGATACCTGCTTCAGAGAACCATTTTGCAACCGCAACATCGGCTTTTTCTTTCATTCTTTTTTGTAATGCTCGTTGATGGTAGATGGCTTCGATGTAGCATTTTGACTTGGGTTCCGAGCACTTTTGTTTGTAAAACGATCCATCGGACCTCTTATATCACTCATTTTTGCTTCTTTGCATTATTCGTACTACTCCCACTCCCGCCGCTCCCACTTTAACCACCTTCCTTTTAGACATTGAACCAACTTCTCTCACCTCTTCATCTTCTTCATGATCACCTAAGCCATATCCCGAAATCGCATCATATTCGGGGCATTGGCCCCATGATGCCTCGCTTTCCTTTGACTTCGACTTACGATCCATGAAGGCTTTTATTCATCCGGACATGTGATGGAACCTTATCACACTTCCTAACATTCGTTGAATTTTCGGCTGAATGTTGCTTAGCCCGATAAATTCCGCCTTGGTTACTTTGCCACAAAATTGCACGTGACATTGTTCTTAATTTTCGGATCGTCCAACCTACAATACTTCCATGCCTGATCACTTGAAGTTGAACCCATTAATTTTCTAAATGTAGAACCCAAACCCCAAAATCAGAAATCAAAACTAAGTATCAATAAAGTTCATTTTCAAATTGAGGTAATAGAAGTGTCATAACATAAAATTGGGTGTACCCGCTCCACTAGGCGGCAGCACCGGCGGCTGGCAGCGGAAGGCGGCGGAGGGGGCGGCGTCTGCGGGCAGTGGCGCACAAGGATTAAGAATTTTTTGTTGGTGCTAGAGGATGGATGGAACGGCCGTTTGCTTCAACAATTAGGGTTAGATTTTTCTTTTTTTTTTTTTATTTTGGTTTTAGATATATCAAATTAAGGGTTTTATTTAAACAAAAAAAAATTAAAAAACGATTCGCCTCGCCTGACCATTTCGCCTAGACTAAGCGAGCGCCTAGGGCTCGCCTGATCGATTCGCCTCGTTCAGGCATTTTCGAGATCGCCTAGAGGAGGCGATCGCCTAGGCTCGCCTAGGCGCTCGCTTTTCAAACACTGATCCAAGCCATCATATTTTATTGCCATCTTCACGAGGACATGAAATGTTCAGAGCATGAAAACTCAGCATACGAATCCAAAACACAGATCAAACAATGATGAAGTTGAAAAAAAAAATTCTTAGGGCGAAAAATACAGAACTTTCATTCATCCGCGGTGCAATTCAATCCCGTCGTCTTGCAAAAGGGGCACAAATTCTTCAGCATAAGCCACTGCTTCACACATTCCGTGTGAAAATCGTGGCCGCAGTCGAGCCCACCGACGTCTTCCCTTCGACGTATTCTTCCTATCAGAAAAAAAAATTCGAAGGAAAAGAAAGAATTATTCCACGAAAAAGAAAACCGTAAGGCTAACAAATTCGACGAGGAGAGCGCTTCTTACACGACAGATGCTGCACGGGTCCCTTTCGACCTCGGACTGTTTTTTTTCTGCAAACTTGCGCTGCTTCAGATGGATCGATATGGTCCCTTCTTTCAATCCCGTGCATACGTTGCCTATCTGTCCCCGAGCTCCAACAATTCCTGGAAAAAAAAATTATTTAAAAAATTATACGTTAGATGAGGGAAAACAGAGCGTTCAATTATTTTTTTAGTACTGTATATTCAGGGTGGTACATTATAAGAATGTCTGGATTAAAAGGGTCGTTGCTGTTTTAGGACAATAAGTTTCAAAACTGAGGCAATTAGAGGACAACTATATTAAAGATCACAGTTTTCTGGGCAGTACATTTTGAAAATTGAAGCAATTGAGGACAATTAACACCACGATTTTGAAATTCACTGTTACAACGTTAAATAGAGATGTCCTCAAATCTCTGCATTTAGAAAAATTAATGTCCGAAAACCGTCATCCTCAATTTACGCATCCTTAAAATGCCACTACTACCCCAAAAAAATATATAGGACTAAAAAGATAATTAAGCCAAAAACGAAGTAAGGGCTGCTTATAATATGAATTTTTTTCCCGCAAACCTCGTAAGACATGTCTCAACATCCATCCTCATATCGCGGTGACGGTCGTGCAAATCGGCCATTTCGAATATGAACGAGCGGGCCGAGTGTCGCGTCCTTTTATTACACAGAAAAACGAGATTTGTTGTTTATGTCTATGATGGGAGAATTTAAGATGGAGCGGGAAGAAAAAACTGACCTCAAACCTCAGACCTTCTCGGCTTTCCATGTGATCGAGCATTTGGCGAATCTGTTAATAAGTATGGGAGGAGAAGGTGCGATTAACATTGCATCTCTTGAGATAGTTTCTCAAATTGAAAAAAAAAAAATGAGCTTGAGAATATGTAAGAATTTAAAAGAATCAAATGCTTGGATTGTAAGGAAAGACTAACAGAGATATGAAATTCGAACAAGAACGATCAAGTCTATAGCTTTGGACCGAATAACATTAAGAAGAAGAAATCATTGGAGTTTCATCCTCAATCCTTTATCTGCAGAGATATCACCCAACGCCGCAAAAGAGCCCTTCTTGCAATCTCTAACCTCTCAATGTAAGAACGAGTATCTCTGTTGGCCGTCGTTCTGTAAGAAGATTCACCAATCGCAAGACTACTGCTACTTCCATTTCTTCCACCATCTGTGCCCACATCGTAGGTTCTGAGAAGGGATTGGCAAGGAACGATCCATAGCTCGAGAAACTGAAGAAGATTCACATACGCTTTCAATAACTGCACGATGTAAGGTTGTCCCATCGAAAACACGATCTTCATGGGGCGAGGCATCAGTACGTAATCTCACGTTCTTGGAGAACTCGGCCTAAGATGATAAAGGTCCGAAATTGAAGTCCCAGAAGAAGAAGGCCCAGTGTGAGTTGCTTCGACTGCTTTCCTCTTACACGACGAGTGTTGACCATCGACAGAGCTATCGCGGGAATTTATGGACATCTCCAGGCGATCGATTTGTTTTCCATTGTTACTGTTCGACGGCTCGTATGGATGAAAAGCACCTTTGCTGACTTGGCCTTGCCCAGTGCTTGAACTTGGTTCGTCGATGGAGCGATGAAGAGTAGAACTTATGTGCTCGGAATGGTGATTTTGCACGCCGTTCCATGGGATCTGTGGTTGTATAGCAGCATTGCTTGATGTTGAGCCATGGTTGAAGCTTGGGATGGAGCTTTTCTGCCCTTGCATTGCTTATTCACATGCGTTGTTTCCTACTACCTGAAAACATCCGCCAATCAAAATTGTTGAACAATGTAAGAAACCTTAGAGATAATTGCAGGCTTCAGACAACTGAGGCATTGCACCGAAGTTATAGTAAGAAAACGAGTGCGTTGAAAGGATAGAAAGAAAGCAGCCAATTATGCATTCAACATCACAGGTGAAAAGCTTATACTCTTTAGCTTCTGGGCAGCTATGCTATTTAGTTCTTCAAATTCCACAAAGCTGAAGGATAACTCCAAAAAGATCGTAGAGAAATGGAGGAATGACCAACAAAGAGGGTCGATGGTGCAATCCTCGAGAGGTCATAAAAAGGGTCCACAGATAATCTAAAAGAGTAGCAATATGCACAGAAAAAAAAACTGAAACCAAAGTTCGAAGCAAGGAACGAACGATCGGAAGAAACCCAAGAGATGAGCTGATTATTGCAACGATCAACCATCAAATTCACAATGATGAAGTCAATCTGAGAAACAGACAATCGATCCAAATCCAATACCTGAGAGAGAGAGAGAGAGAGAGAGGGAGGCAGAGGGAGAAACTGCTATCATCAAAATAATGCTATCACCGCAACAAAAACTGCGTCACATCACCAGCGAGAAAGTAAGCATGAAAAGGTGGAAACCTAGAAACATAAACACAAAGCTCAAACTCAGCGATGAAATATTCTTCAGAGAGAGAGAGAGAGAGAGAGAGAGAGAGAGAGAATCAGAAAAGGGGAGCGTTGGAAATGAGATATGCAGACGAAACTGTTAGGGACGGTGATGAAAAGAATAATAGTTCACAGAAACTCACCAAGAATAGCCATTTTTTTGTGGCTCTCTGCAGCAAATTACCGGGTCACAAGAAAGCTATACTATACGGACTAGGGTAGGGAGTATGACAAAGGGGAGAAGTAGCTATTTTTCTCGCAATCATTTATCATATTGGGCTGGCATTGTTGATTATCTCGTCAAGGGTTTTAACTTTTAACGTAAAAGGCGAGATTTTTATGCGATACGAGCGTAAAGGAAAATAAGATTTGAAGATTGTGTCTCTATTATGGAATTATGCAGTGCAATCTCTCATTATCTATACTATTATATAAACGCTCAGCAAGGGCTGGAAACCGTCAAATTGGCCTCTAATTTGGTATGTATCATTATCAATTAACCAATCACATGTTGCCAAGTGTCTGCCGTTTTTATATTTATTAATTATTATTACCGTAGGAAAAGGAGAAAGAGTTATTCCACCCACGTTTCTGATGAGAGATAATTGCCAAGCCATAACAGAAACTGCCGTCTGACGCAAAATAATAGGAGTATTAATTTTTTTTTTCACAGACATCTGACTGTGCAGATTTACTAGTAATTTATAACTGCCCAGCTTCCAAATTTCTTTCCCAAGAAAAACTTCGATCATAATATGGTTGAGAAAATCTAATTTCATATACCAACACAACGTCGTTTAGGTTTACTATGTGGAAAGGAGGTCAATGCTTCGCTCTCTTGATGGCCTGATTATCAACCTCGATGGTTCTGGCCGGCCCATAAAACAATCGGGCTTCAAATTCCAAGTTTTTTGCGATTGGTTCGGGACATGTCGATCCTATACGGGCTCTAAATTCGGCTCTCGGCCCAATCAAGTTATCACAAATATCATAATCCAAATCAACCTTCACAAACATCTTGGCATTTAAAGTTGGCCAGGGCACACCAACTTTAGTTATTGGACCACACGCAGCCGTTAACCTTATCCTAATATATACAGATACACCCCATTGGCCATTAGTTTGAAAGCTGGTTTAGATAATATATTTAAATAAACAAAACAAGAAAGGTTTTCTTTCCATCTCTTTCCAAATAATTCACTTGTCTTCTGTTGATCGATTTCCTCTCCCATCGTTTGCTCGCTCCTTCTAAGCAGAACACTCCCACGCATTATTGCAGCAGACAACCATAACATGCCCATTCTCATCAGCCACCCCTTCATAGCAGTCGAAAAACGAATGGCTCTCTCAACCTCAATGCTCTGTTTTCCCCCTGTTTCTTCTTCTTGTTGTACATCTCATGTAATAACACCCACTGTGCATCTTCTTCATCAGTACACATTATCCACATGGACAAATCCCACATGCCTAAGGTCCTCTCGAGCCCACATCACTTGTACGGCTCCATAATAAGCTCGCTTTCTAAGGAACCATCGGTCCTCGATGAGAAGCTCGTCTACACCTACGACGACGCCTTCCACGGGTTCAGCGCCAAGCTGACCAGACGAGCTAAAAGCCCTCGAAAACCAGCTCGGGTTCCTGTCCTCCCACCCAGACCGGCCCGTCGAGCCGACACCACACATTCCCCCGACTTCCTGGGCCTCAACACCGCTTCGGGCCTATGGCCCGCATCCCAGCTCGGCAAGGACGTCATCATCGGCGTGGTGGACTCGGGCATATGGCCCGAAAGCCCGAGCTTCGGCGACGCGCGCATGACTCGGGCCCCCAAGTCCTGGAAGGGCTCGTGCCGAGACGCCGGCCCGGGCTTCAACTCGTCGCTGTGCAACGGTAAGATCATCGGGCCCGCTACTTCAACAGAGGAGCCGTGGCGTCCGGGACCACAATAGATGAGAACTCGGCCCGAGACACCGACGGGCACGGGACCCACATGGCCTCAGTCGCAGCGGGAAACTTCGTCCGGGCGTCTCGTTCTTCGGGTACGGGCCCGGTACGGCCCGCGGGGCGCCCCGCACGCGAGGCTATCGATCTACAAGGTGTTATGGAACGGCGGGAGCGCCGAGTCGGACGTGGTCGCGGGGATCGATCGGGCGGTGGCCCGACGGGTCCACATAATATCAGTCTCGATAGGGTTTGCCAGCGATAACCTTATGAGAACCCTCTGGCGATTGCGAGCTTCGGCGCGAGGAAGAAGGGCATAGTGGTGTGCCTATCGGGCGGGAACAACGGGCCGGGCCTCAGGACGGTAACGTCAGCCATACCGTGGGCCGTCGTGGTGGCGGCGGGGACCATGGACCGGTGGTTTGCGGGGAGGTTGACCCTTGGGGACGGCCGGACCATTACGGGTTGGTCGACGTTTCCGGCGAGGCCCGCGTCAAGAACTTGCCGGTCGTTAATGTGTCAGCGTGCGACTCCGAGTCGCTCGTGCGGGTCCCTAAGGAGAGCATCGTGGTGTGCGACGCGACGGTGGGCAACACCGATTTCCGCTCGGTCGTGGGGGTTCTAATCGCGAACGGCTCCGAGCGTCTGTGATCGTCGCCAGCGAGGACGATATTCCGTTCGGGCGTTTTTCCCCATCCCGGGGTTGTCGTCACCCCGTCCCAGGGGGTCGAGGTCGCCCGCTACGCCTCGCAGAGCTCCTCCCCGAGGGGCAGCATTGAGTTTCAAGAAACGATCATCGGGCCTAACCCTAGGCCCGCTCCGGCCCTTTCTGAGGCCCAGTCTAGGGGACCGGGCCGAGGGTATGAGAACATCTTGAAGCCCGACATCATGGCGCCGGGCGTGATGATCCTAGCCGCGTTCAACCCTAACCTCGTCGAGGCTCGAATCGGAGATGACGTAACCCTAACGACGAACTACACCTTTCAGTCCGGGTCGTCCATGGCGTGCCCTCACGTCTCGGCACCGCCGCCCTGCTAAATGCGGCCCATCCCGACTGGAGCCCCGCGGCCATACAGTCGCGATGATGACACGGCCTACAACCTCGACAACGCGGGCCGGCCCATCAAGATTTCGGGCCGAGATCTCGACGCCACAGCCCTCGGGCATGGGGCGGGCCACGTCGACCCGAATTGGGCCTTGATCCCGGGCCTAGTATACGATGGCGTCCGTGGACGAGTTGGTGGCCCTCGTATGCTCGATGAACTTCACCCGAGAGCAGACGAGGAGCATCGTGAGGTCGAGGTACAACTGTTCGGAATCGTCGGCGGATTTGAACTACCCTTCTTTCATGACCCTTTTTCGCTTCGAAGAGAGGGGGAAGAGGATAACGAAGAAGTTTACGAGGACTCTGACGAACGTGGGCGACGGCCCAGGTTCTTACAGGGCCGAGCTCGAGATGCCAGAGAATAGCACCGTTCGGGTCCGGCCGAAGAGTTTGGTCTTCGATAAGAAGTACGAGAAGAAAAGCTATACACTAACGGTCCGTTATCGGGCCGAGATTGATAATCCTCTCAAGGTTGGATCTATTACATGGTTGAGAAGTCCGGCAAGTACGAGGTCAGGAGTCCGGTCGTGCTCTATGCATCGGCCAATAATTTCGAGAGTTAGTTTCCTTATTTAACATTTTCGTATTTAACAAGTATGAAAACTAAGTTTGGCGCTGATATCCTCGTATTATCGTCGGCCCGACCCAAAGGATGGGGTCTTTCGGGCCTACGCTTTGGCCCGATTTTCGCTTCTTGAAACTCAGGAGTATTAAATACAGTGCTCGACAATAACCGAGTCTTGTTTCCTTCTCTCTTTTCTATGTTTTGGTAAGATGCAAAGTGGTTCGGCAACTTAACATTTCCTATTTACCGGTGAAATTGATACTTTACCGCTCCCACTTACATAGTTAGGTTAGGCAGTCCTAAAAATTGCGTTCGCATATTACATCACAACATCATTACACGGAGCTATACCACTTATATATGTGTGTATATGATGTAATTAACATCAATCAAGTAAATATTTCTACCACCACTTAAAAAAATAAGATGGATGACAACCTAAATACGTTCCACCACCACCGATTCTTTCATCACTTCTACCCTACAACGGCGAAAACCCGACCCGTTTAAGCCGTCGAGTAATCATCCGCCAAGCACGGCTAATATAATGGTGCTCATAATATCCCTCCACCGCCATATTACTATTATTATCCGCCTCCGACGTATTACCATCCCCTTCAAGCTTATGGTTCATTGGGTAAGTGGGTAAAACGTTTTTTGTAATTGAATCTATTGCGATTTAATTTGCGTACAATGTATGAATTTAAGTGATATTGCAGGCCGTGGCGGCAACTATGGAGACGGTCTCGTTCATGCCAAGCATTATTTTTATACAGTGGGAACCTACAAAACTTAATTGGTTTTATGAACTACGGATTTAAGATAAAAGTTTTTCATGTTTATGTAGATCATAATGTATTTTGTTGATCGAGGACCGCCGATCGACTCGTATTTGGACGTGCTTCGAATGTATGCTGATCGCTCTCACTGATTTGAGCAATCGTCAGCTCAAATCAGCTCGAAACAGCAACCCTCACGCACACACTCTACACATTGTTTTAACGTGGTTCGTCTGAACTTCAGCCTACGTCCACGGATCAACCGAGCTTCGTTTCATTAAACCACCAACACGAAAGTTACAGCCCACACAGCCCTCTACAACTCTCGTGTTTAACTCACACCGTGGTTTTCACTCTACAAGAAGATATAAGCTCGGAAAGATAGCTAGTCGAAACCCCAAAACTGGTATTTATAGCTGAACCTCAATCCTTAATCATGTGCTGCGATCTAATCTCTGCCGTCCGTTCCATTTGATCCAACGCCTCAAGAGCTGCCACGTCACGCTTGCATCTTCACGTGAACTCACACAAGTTGCATGACAACTCTATAAGTGAAATAACACTTTCACTTCTATCCGTCGGATCTTCATCTAACGGCCCACGTTCATGATCCGCATGATCTCTCTTCTTCTTATCTCAGCCGTTGATGACTTTGGCGCCTCATCCAATGATCGACATTTAATCTCGCTGCTTCAACCTCAGCCCTCCGATCTGGCGCGCATCATCCAACGGCAGCTGTACATTGCAGCTTCTCTTCAGCTTCTTCTTCAGTTCTCTCCATCAGCTTCGACCTAGCTCCTTCTCCGGCGGCTCCCGGCGATCTCCGGCGAGTTTCTCGGCTCGCCACCCCAACATATTTCGAATTGAAGTAAAGCTTGCACACGATATTTGATGCTTTGTATTACAACTTTACGTACTGTTTTATTGAGTGTCATTTAATGATATATGTCCGCGTAGACCTTATCATTACCACCGTGATTAACCAACATTTATTTTTCGGTGTAACCACTGCACTAAACTCAATAATTTCGAAATGGGATACAAATAAAATATATATATATTTAAAATTTTAGATGTATTATCTTGCTAGACACTCGTTATTAGAACTTCACGACTATCGATATCGACTACATATGAACTTCTATTTTTAATTATATGAAGTTACGACAATGAGTTCAATGCGTAAGAAAAAAGATAATGATGCAAGGAAGAAAAAATAAATAATTAATCAATTTCAAATCACAAATAACTTAGGTTGGAGGATTAAATAGCAAATACGGAGACTTTCCAAGACTTTCCTTGCTCTGTTCAGCTTCCACATTCTTCTTCCACCTCATCTCTCTCTCTCTCTCTCTCTCTCTCTCTCTCTCTGTAGCTGTAGCCATGTCTTCGTTCCCTCACAATCACAACTTCCAGCAATTTCTTCACCAAAACCCCTCGCAACCGCAGAAATCTAACCTCTTTAGGTGAACAAAAGATTCTTAAGAAAAGATTAAATTCTACTTTAAGCTGACAGTTTCGATATGCAAATCTATCTCAGCTGAGCTGCTTGAATCCTTCGTCTTCGATCTAATCATCATTTCTGTTTCAGGGACTTTAACAACGGAAATAACATGGACGGCGGTCAGATTTCGCAGCACCAAGTAGCCTACTTCAACAACAACATCAACCCTAATCTTATTGATCAACACCCGCCATACGTCCCACCAAGTAATGGTTCCCTAGCTCTAAGAGCTACTATTTGACGATCGTACCTAATCTAATTTTTTTGTTCAACTCTCAGGTTTGGCACTGGGTCAGTGCCCGACAATGTTGAAAACGGGCTGAATCTGCAGTGGGTTGATTCCAAGAGAAATGCCCCAATTGAGAGGCTTTTCTTGGAGAACTCTATCAATTTGAATGGAAGCAGTAGTAAAAACAATAATTCCCAGCTATCTGATTTACTTCAGGCAAGGTCAGTGTCTACTGGGCTTGGTCTGTCCCTGGAGAATCCAAGGCTATCTTCATCAGGCGACTCTGCTTTATCTGGGCTCATCGGCGATGCCCTTGAGCGAGAGCTTCAGAGACAGGATGCTGAGATTGATAGATATGTCAAAGTTCAGGTCGGATAGATAGCTGTTGGTTTGTTTGTTTCCTTTTAACAGATATTTTCTTTGCCTGCATTCGTTTTAATTAGTACTGTTCGGATCATTGTTATTGTTGATCTTGAGGTAACGGTGACTGATAATGATTGATTTTGTTGCCCAGACGAATTGGTTTATGTAGTTTACATGAGTACTTAGGTCGTAAAATGCGTATTCTTGTTTAGGATTCTACTGTGGCTGACTAGTTTTGAGTTTCTTTATATGCTTTCGAATTGGAGAATATTGAGATGGTTCTTATATGCTGTTAGAACTATGCTTCGTGAAACGAAATGGCGAAAACATTATGGTTTGAAGCAATAATTATTTTCGAGGCTACTAGATGTGAATCATGGGTATATCTGACAGAGAATTTGCCTTCTTTAAAAGCCCTTTCCAATTCTTAGCATGTTCATGCATTGGTTGTTTCAAGTTCTTACCCTGTATTGCATCTTTTCAAGCAAAATTCCCTATGACCTAGATTATTCTGCCTGTAAATGATTTTCCCTCTCGTAATGGAGCGATCGTCTCTTGTCTGTTTCGTCTTGGTTTTTGAAGCAAATTTTAATTGATTACCTCACATATTCAGCAATGGATTACACAGCCTATAAAATGGTGTTTTCTTGTCTTAGGGAGATCGCCTTAGGCAAGCCATCCTGGAAAAATTCCAAGCAAGCCAGCTCCAAACCATATCATACATGGAAGAAAGAGTGTCCCAAAAGCTCCGGGAAAAGGACTCAGAATTGGAAGAGATTAACAAGAAGAACCTCGAGCTCGAGCTTAGGCTCGAGCAGCTCACCGTGGAGGCCAACGCATGGCAGCAGCGAGCCAAGTACGGCGAAAACATGGTCAAACAGTCTGAAGCAAAAACCTTCAGCAAGTCTACGCCCAGAGCCGAGACAGCAGAGAAGGGTGCGGGGACAGCAGTGAAGTGGCTGACACAGCCTCGTGCTTCTATGGAGGAAAACAACCCATTGATTGTCGCATGCTTAGCGAGGCTGGGAAACGAAGGAGATGATGATGTGTAAGGTATGTAGGGTGAATGAGGTTTGCATGCTATTGTTGCCTTGCAAGCATCTCTGCCTTTGTAGAGAGTGTGAGAGTAAGCTCAGTGTTTGTCCATTGTGCCATTCTTCCAAGTATTTGGGCATGGAGTTTATACTTGATATGTGATTGATAGAGGTGGTGTTATAATAATTTAATGTAATAATGTCTACAAGTGATGTATGAATTGAACTGACTGATTACTGTGTTCTGTATTATAAATCTATGTACTTCTCCATGTATTTGTGACCCACCGTGTTACACTCTGCTAAGTGTATTTATATAATACTCCTTCCGTTTCACAAAGGAAGCCGTTTTAGATGTCTTTTTTTGTTCTACAAAGCAAGTCGTTTAGCTATTTTCAATAAATATTATGTATAAATTTCCAAAACTGCTGCCCCCATATTAAATAACACATGCTTCTATACAAAAAATACACAAACGTAGAAGTCAAACTTACAGTTTGTCTTTAATGAGGGGAAACTTACAGTTTGTCTTTAATGAGGGGTATTGTCTTAATATGTGTGAGAAAATCTAAAACGACTTTATTTGTGAAACAGAGGGAGTATATATATAGAGAGGAGAATATGCCCAGATGTTATGTAATTGAAGATGATGGGCCAACAGCTATTATTTGTTTACTATGCTATATACGCTAATGGCCCAGAACAAATAAGATGTGATATGCCATATACGCTACGCGCTACCGAAATCAAAATGTGATGCTTGCGCTTTACGCGTTCAAAACATTGTCCGCACTACCTCCTACCTCTTCTTATACGATTGCTCCAACGTGCTTCAACTGATGCTCGTTCAAACTGATACTCCGATTGGTTTTTGCTAAAAATGCTGCCTCAGAATTGTCCGCAGCTGACATATGTGAAGCAGATGATGGAATTGATTCTGTAAATATTCATAATGACTCAGCTGCAAGAAATGGCGCAACATGTAAATCATCCACCTGCACTACCTCTTACCTCTTCCTATACGCTATTGCTTTGGAATTTGATGAGTAGCTTGGTTTGTCAAATGTCTTGCTTTGTTCCTTCACCATTACCATTACTACACTAGTATTGATCGAAGGAAAATCAACAAAGCCTCACGAAGCTCTGAGATTGGTAGTCGGGATTAGAGCTGAAAGTTTGGGCCGCGGCCCATGGGCTAGCCCGGCCCGACCCGATAAATATCGGGTTTGGGCCTAAATTTCATCAGCCCGATAAATAATCGGGCCCATTGGCCCGGCCCATTAGGCCCGGCGGGCTAACGGGCCACGGGCCAAAAACCCGACGGGCTGCGGGCCAAACCCGGCCCGTTGTTTTATGTGTTTTTTTAAAAAATTTCTATATATAATGTTTATAAAATTCAATAATATATTTATATAATTCAATTTGATATGTAAAAAATATATTTTTGATAAATTTATGGGATATAAAATTTTTATAACTATATATTTGCAATATTGGGTATAATAATAGTATAACATATAAGTATTTTTTGAAAAAAAATAAAAGATTTGAAAAAAAAAATTAAAAAAAAAATAAAAAATTAGGCCCGTTAGCCCGACGGGCTGGCCCGGCCCATGACATAATGGGTTTGGGCCGAAGAATATTAGGCCCGTTAAATTCGGGCCAGCCCGACCCGACCCGATAAAATCGGGCAGCCCGCTATATTCGGCCGGGCGGGCCGGCCCGCCCAATATTTCAGCCCTAGTCGGGATGCTCTGTGTATTCATGTAAGTTACAGAATTTTTATACCACATAATTAAAATTCATATTTTTTGTTTTTAATTCACAAGTCTTAAGCAAGAGCTGTAATTGAAATACAAACCTCGAGAGGGAGATTCACGGAGCGGTTTTAATAAAACGAGTATTTCTCAAACTCGCGATTTCATTGTCAGCTGCTGGTGTCGTGATCGTGTTTGCGATCACCATAACCGAAAGGCATCAAATTTGTAAGCGAAGCATCGACTATATTAGTTATATGTAAATATTTTGGTTATTTATTGATAATTTAACAGTCTAATTAATTTCATTTGTTGTCTTATTTGCAGATGCCTTTCGAATTCTACACCCACCTCAGCCAGCTGAGGAAACTCAAAGGAATGTTGAGTTAGAGAGCATATTATAAACCTTTAACATATACATAAGGTTGTCTCCATTATTCAACTAAAACATCGAAGCTGGTATGAACTTAACGTTTTACACAAAATATAATGTTAAAATCTTAATAACGTAGTTCCATTTTGTTTAAAACAAGCTGCAATGTTAACAAGTTTCACAAATTGTTCCAACGTTGTTCAAACAAAATGTTTATGTTATATTGAACTATTTATTATAAAATATGCAAAATATAAAGTCGAACTACTTCTCACAAAATGCACACAATCCGGGATTAAACTCGAAAACGCGAAGTGAAGAAATAAATTACAACGACATAAGAATATCCAGGAATCTAACAATTTTCATAAAGTTATATATAAATGAAAAAGGAAAAAAATTAACAAGTGGATGCAATTAGCTTGCCCTTTCTAGTGTGCTTGCTGTGTCTTGACTATGACGATTGCTACCCTTGTATTAATTGAAAGAAAAAGCGACAAAGCTCGCCAAAGCACTGAGGGTGGCAGTCGCTATCCTGTCTCTAATCAGGTAAATTATCAAATTTCTTTTATCAAAAAAATTTATATCTTTTTGTTTTTCATAGGGCTGTAGCAGTAGCGTTAATTGAATTATGAGCTTTCAGATGGAGGTTCACCAAAATGGTCATAACCAAACGTGTAGCTCAAAGTCACGATTTCAGTAGCTGCTGCTACCGTCGTGTTCGTGAATACCATGACCGAAAAGCACCAAATGTGGTGCACAGTCGCAGATTCAACAATTTTAGAAGCATCTATTATATCAATAATAGGTAAAATATCACACTGCCAACTGCTGGTGTCGTGTTGATCACCATAACCAAAAGGGCATGAAATTCGGTGCACACTTGCAGACTCGGCAATACTAATCGAAGCATCTATTATATCAATTATATGTCGGTTATTTATTGATAAGTTAACAGTTTAATTAATTCCATTTGTTGTCTTAGTTCTACACCCACCTCAGCCGGTTGAGGAAACTCAAAGGAATGTGGAGTTAGAGAGCATATTATAAATCTTTAACATGTACATAAGGTTGTCTTCATTTATTCAAATAAAACATCGAAGCTAGTATGAACTTAATGTTTTACACAAAATATAATGTTAAAATCTTAATATAGTAGTTACATTTTGTTTAAACAAGTTGCAATGTTACCAAGTTTCACAAATTGTTCCAACGTTGTTCAAACAAAATGTTTATGTTATATTGAGCTATTTATTATAAAATATGCAAAATATAAAGGCGAACTATTTCTCACAAAATGCACCCAATCCTGGATTAAACTCGAAAACAGCGAAGTAAAAAAATAAATTACTACGACATAAGAATATCCAAGGATCTAACAATTTCATAAAGTTATACACAAAATGAAAAAAAGGAAAAATATTAACAAGTGGATGCAACTAGCTTGCCCTTTCTAATGTGCTTGTTGTGTCTTGACTATGACGATTGCTACCCTTGCATTAATTGAAGGAAAAGCGACAAAGCTCCACAAAGCACTGAGGGTGGCCGTCGCTATCATGTGTCTAATCAGGTAAACTATTATATCAATCATATGTAAATATTTCGGTTATTTATTGATAATTTAACAGTTCAATTAAATTCATCTGTCTTATTTGCATATGTTTTTCTAATTCTACACCCACCTCAGTCAGTTGAGGAAACTCAAAGGAATGTGGAGTTAGAGAGAATATTATAAACCTTTAACTATACATAAGGTTGTCTTCATTTGTTCAAATAAAACATCAAAGCTGGTATGACCTTAATGTAATGTTAAAATCTTAATATCTTAGTTACATTATGTTTAAACAAGTTGCAATGTTAACAAGTTTCACAAATTGTTCCAAGGTTGTTCAAAAAAAATGTTTATGGTATATTGAACTATTAATTATAAAATATGCAAAATATAAAGTCGAACTATTACTCACAAAATGCACACAATCCTGGATTAAACTCGAAAACGCGAAGTGAAGAAATAAATTACTACGACATAAGAATATTCAGGAATGTAACAATTTTCATAAAGTTAGATACAAAATGAAAAAAGGAAAAAAATTAACTAAGTGGATGCAATTAGCTTGCCCTTTCTAATGTGCTTGTTGCGTCTTGACTATGACGATTGCTAGCCTTGTATTAATTGAAGGAAAAGCGACAAAGCTCCACAAAGCACTGAGGGTGGCTATCGCTATCATGTGTCTAATCAGGTAAACTATCAAATTTCTTTATCAAATAATTAAAATTTATATCTTTTTGTTTTTGATAGGGTTGTAGCAGTAGGGTTGATTGAATTACGAGTTTCACAGAGGGAGGTTCACCAAAATGATCATAACCAAACGTGTAGCTCTCAAAGCCATGATATCAGTAGCAGCTGCTACCATCGTGTTCGTGACCACCTTGACCGAAAAGCACCAAATTTGGTTCACAGTCGCAGATTCATCAATTTTATCGAAGCATCTATTATATCAATAGTAGGTAAAATTTCAATTATTTATTAATAGTTTATCAGTTTAATCAATTAATTAATTGTCTTATTTGTAGATATGGTTCTAACTCTACTGGCATCTCAACTTAGCCAGCGTCAGAGGGGGGAGCTAATAGTACAAAACGTTTAGCATTGTCCCTTCTTCATGTCATCGAAAAGATTGTCCTGGAAACAGTGCTCTTCATCCTCTTATGACCTTTAGTGAGATATTCTCCGATCATGCCTAGGAAGGTAATGCTGCATTTGTATTTTCCGAGACGACGTTAACCGAATCATTGCTAACCCGCCGAAATATCTGCATTGAGAAAGCCTGTCACCATATCTTTCTTCTGCCTCCAGTCGATCCAAAGAGGGAGGGAACCCTTAGGCATATCTTTGCAATGAAACTGCCACAATTACAATCAACGCTCGACAATGAAAGCTCAGAAGGGAGTCCCCAAGCACAGTTTGAGTTGAAAAACTGTGAAATTTCAGAGTAAACTGTTTCATTTTCATTCCCATAGCCATGAGGGACATAGCAGAACAAATTGAGCTCATGATCCCAACACGAGCCATGCAGTTGCCCGATTTCGAAGCCCACTTATACTATCATCTATTGAATTTGCTCTCGAGCTAGATACACTAAATGTACTATATTATTGTTGTGCTGTATTATAGATGTACTTCTCTTCTGTATATATTTGTGGCCCACCGTCATAAGAGCAACCCCAGCCGAGCTGGAAAACAAAAAAAAAAAAGAAATTCCAAATTTTACTCCAACCATACCAAAAAGCAAACCTAAAATGCGATTTTTAATTTCTCTCACATGAAAAAACGCATGTTTGCGTCTCGACCGCTTAGTATGCGATGGAAATTCTAAATTTGCTTTTAAGTCCTGATTTTTTGGAAAAAGGCTGAAATATGACGGTTGACCATTTGAGATAGTCATAAAAGCTGACAAAGGTGAACAAGAAAAAGTTACTATAAAAAAGTTGTCAAGAAATATCTAACGGCCGTATAGATAAATCATCACCTTGCCATGTGCATACAACAATCAATATATATATATATTTGAAAATGAAAAATACATAGAATCACATTGAATATTCCTAAGACTATTGAGTTCCTTAAACAATAATAAAAATAAAAAGGCAAAGCTAATTAGGTGTGCGCACATGATTTTACAGCCAAGACAAAGGGTTTTGGCACCCATGGCGAACATGATTAGACACTTCAAGCTTAGATTGTTGCTACCTTTGAAATATCTTACAAAAATACATTATTGTAGTTGTCGTGTTTTTAATAAACATTAATCGATTCTTTTTATATGTATAAATATATTTTTATTATTAACTTTGTTAATTTTTTTCGATTAAATCTAAAATAATATTTAGTAATCTAATTTGTAAAGTTGTAGAATATGTGGGTAGTATGAAATTTGTAAAAATTGGTGTGGAAGTGAATATTACAACACAGTATATTGAATTTGAGAATGAGTTGATTGGTTGGAGAAGATTACTGCATTTTCAGTTTGAGAATGCCTTTGAGTTTGAGAATGTGTTTATCGTTTGGAGATGGTCTAACACTTGGCAAATTGTATCTATATATTATATATAGTGAGGAGAATTTTCTAATGGGCCAGATTTAGTGGAATTGAAGATGGGCCGAACAGCTATATTTGTTTCCTAGTTTTTTAGTATATTTATTATATCCATGGATACGTGAGGTCTTGATCTTGCTATGTGTGAGAACTACTTAGCTATAAATGCGTAAAGAAAAAGTAAATATAAAATAGTTGCAGATAATCTTGAGCCACCGAACACCAGAAACGTTACTCTAGCTACGCAGTCCGCGATTGCAAAATCTTTCTTTCCCCAAAGGTTTGATTACCTTCATGGATTTCGATTAGTGATCTCATGTGATTTTATCAGGCGCGAAGACTTTTGTGCGATTCGTGATTGATGGGTTTGTCTTTGAAGTGATTTCGTTCTGTGAATTGCGTGTCTACGTTTAGCTCAAGTGATTTTTTGCTTCCCCGTTCTGTTTCAGTGATTTAATTGCTAGAGATTGGTGCTGTATTGCACCTCAATCTCGCCCTATGCTTCGATAAAATTTTGCTATCTTTGTTTTTTGGCGAATCGATGAGCGACGAAGATGGTTTGATGTTAAAATTCGTTGATGATCTCTTTGGGCGAAAATTCCCTGGCTATTGGGTGCTTGAGCCTGTAAATAAACTCTGTGAACTGTGTAGTCAATGTGTTTGATGATTTGCGTTAGACCTAAATAACGAGCTTCATAAGGGGAGATAAACATATTGAAAATGATAGGACTTTTACTATCCGTTTTTCGTTAATCTTCGAACATCTTTTTAAACGTTCGATTTTCACTACTTCTTCCGACGAAATCATCGAAATTCGCAGGATCCCTGTAGCATCATCAAGAATTCAACAAGTTCAGAGGAATATTATATATTTGCTTTGATCAAGAAAATAATATGGATTGCAATGTTTCGAGTATGAGCTCGGGCGAAGAAAAGGCGAAGTGGAGCGTGTTCGAAGGCATAAGGATGATGCCATTAACGCCCGAAGCTCTCATGGCTGAGATTAATTCCGCCATTACAGTTCTCGAGTACGCTCGTGCATCTGCTTCCCTCTTACAATCTCCGCACACTGCATCTGTTACGAAGCCCAAAACCTCCATACAAAGCTGACCCAAGGTATTTATGAAGTCTCAATTGAAGAAGCTTTTTCTTCTTTCTGAATTAGCCTTGCTGTAGTAGTTGTTCTTGTAATAAACCATGGCTTGAAGAGGAAGAAATTCATGGTATATGTAATGACATTAGGCAATTTTTTCCTCTCAGTAGTTTCCATGCGTCTGTTAGTTTCTATGCATCGATTTTACTAGAGTTCCACATGTAGCAAGATGACTATTTTTATTATATTAACTTATATTTCGAATTACTTTAATATGAAAAATTATATATTAAGTATAGGTTTATATTATTTTTAGTATATTGAAATTGACTATAGATTACATGATTGGACTATATTTAATCTAAGGTGCTATTTATAATATAATAAAATAAATAGGTGCTTGATCTGTGATGATGAGTTAATAATATTAGTTCCCATCTCGGAATCTTTAGATTGATGTCATGGACCCGACTAGCTGAAAATCATGTTCGTTCCATCCATAGTCGACAGTTAATTTAAGATTTATGGCGTAAAAAATTGAATTAATGAAAAAAGATCGAAGAAAATTAAGTTAAAACATAGAAGAAATCGTTGTAAAATCAAAAATACCAAGAAACGTCTATTCCATGTCATGTAAGTCTTATGATAGGTTATCACAATTTTGGGTACACAAAGGTTTCCTCTTATGTCAGTTTCATACGTCATTATTACCTCTGTTAACTAGACTAGGTTTCACTTTCAAAGTACCACATTAGATTCACCCCTCAAATTCGGTAATTATTAATTTAGTTTAGAACAAAATATCATAATAACTAAATAAATTAAGACCATTTCTTCCCTTAAACCTAGCCACGATCATGAAAACACAAAAGAATCAACGGATAAGATCATGATCCAAGCTTGTGAATCCAACGGCTGTGGTTGGTCAAGCGTCATCTCAAGGTTTAGAGCTATGAAGCCCATATAAAAAGACCTCAATGTTCATCTCAGCGCCTCCACACACACAGTGGATTACCACAAAAAGAAACCCTTAACCCCATCTCTCTCCATCTCCCTCGAGTTTTAGGTTATATATAACGCGCAAATCTTAGCCACCATATTTATTTCTCAGTTCATCATCTCATTCTTGTCTCTCTGAATTTTTTCGCCTTCGAAATCTATGGAAGTTGATAACAGGGAAGCCGCCGCCGAGAGCGACGGTGTCGCCGCCGCCGCCGCCGTTGTTGCTGACGATGAGAGCTCAAAGGGGCCCAACGAGGTGGGTCCTGCTGATAACGTCGTCAACGCCGACGCCGGAAATAGCAGCACCCGTAATAACAGCATCGATGGCGATGCGGGCATAACGGAGGAAATAGTAGTAGGGCGGCGCGCCGGCGGTTATGGGTCCGCCGCCGCCGAATGGGTTCCCTTGCAGTATCCTGCCGCCGTAATGCCGATGCCTCCTCCCTACTACCCTGCCCTGCCTTACCTACCCTACGCCTCCCGCCATCTCCACCACTTTCCGTCAGCCGCCGCCCATCCTCCGGCGAACGGCAGATTCGGGTCGTCGCCGTCCAACGACGGGTCGAACCGCACCATCTGGGTCGGAGACTTGAACCCTTGGATGGACGAGGATTATCTCAGAAGCTGCTTTGCTCCACCGGCGAGGTACACATACGCATCCATACATATTACAAAAAAAAATAATCATTCCTTCCATTCACTCTAAATTTCTGCTGTTTGTCTAAATCCTCGACTTTCTTGGTCTGTTTTTCTTGATTATTTTCCTCGAATTGGTCAAATTACTGTATGTATGTGTGTTTTTCGTCAGGTCTCGTCGATTAAGGTTATCCGAAATAGGCAGACGAAATCGCCCGAAGGCTACGGTTTCGTCGAATTCACTTCCACGAGGCCGCCGAGAGGGCTCTCCACTCCTATTCTAACAAGGAAATGCCCAACACAAACCAACCCTTTCGCCTCAACTGGGCCACCTTCAGCTCCGGCGACAAGAACCCCAACCACCACTCCGGCGGCTCCGGCGCCGGCGGCATCAGCTCCGACCTGTCGATCTTCGTCGGAGACTTGGCCTCTGACGTGACCGATTCCCTTCTCCACGACACGTTTGCCGAAAAGTACCCTTCTGTGAGGGCGGCCAAGGTCGTCGTGGACGCAAGCACGGGCCGCTCGAAAGGCTACGGTTTCGTAAGGTTCGGTGAAGAAGGAGAAAGGACGGCGGCCATGGCCGAGATGCAAGGCGTTTACTGCTCGACGAGGCCCATGAGGATTGGGCCCGCAACTCCGAGGAAGACGTCTTCGTCGTCGATGGGCTATCAACAGTACTCTTCGCCGGCGGGTAATAGAGCGACGAACGACCTCTTTTTTCCGTATGTATGTAAGAAAGAATCAGCTTCTACGTTTCGAATATTTGAACTGTTGTTCTTCTTGCAGGAGGCGGATATTTGAACGGCGGGTCGTCGCAGTCTGAGGGAGAATCTTCGAACACTACAGTAGGATGTGTTTTTTTTTTTTGAATTTGTTTTCTTTGACGTTATTCGGCTATGAATGAATCTTTTGTAGATATTTGTCGGCGGGCTCGACCCGAATGTGAGCGATGAAGAGCTGAAGCAGCCTTTTGCGCCTTACGGAGAGATAATTTCGGTTAAAATACCCGTCGGGAAAGGCTGTGGCTTTGTCCAGTTTGCAAACAGGTGATTCTTTGTCATAGAACAACCTTAAAAAAAGCTTAACTGAAAATGGCTAAAATTCGACCTTTCTTTTTCGGTCGAGCAGAGGGGACGCTGAGGAAGCGCTGCAGCGGCTGAGCGGCGCGACGATAGGGAGGAAGAGCGTGCGCCTCGCATGGGGTCGAAATCCCGCAAATAGGCAGGCGAGTTTTTCTTTTTCCTTTTCATTTCTTCAATAGACATTATAATCTTTGCGCCTGAGATTGGTAACCTAAGAAACTCGCTTGGCTTCGTTTTTTGCAGTCGAATAACGAGAATGGGCAAAACAACCATCAATGGGCCCCACAGTACTACGGCGGGCCCTACTTCAACGGGTACGGATACCCTGTGATGCACCCGCCGAGCCCTCACGACCCGTACATGTACGCTGCTTCTTACGGGGCTTATCCGTTCAATGGGACAACAAACCAGCAGCAAGTTAACTGAAGGAAGAAGAAACGTATCGAGACAACATTTGCTCTGTGATGTAGTAAAACTTCGACCGAGGATTATAGCTCTAGCAGTAGTAGCTCTATAACCATTGTTAGGAGAAGAGGTTTTTATCGGCGAACCTATTTGTTTTAAGAAGCGAAACGAAAGAACTTCTTTGAATTGCAATAAAATTTATATTCCCCAAAATTTTTTGAAGTAGCATAGATAGCAGCAGATGTGATTGATCTGAACAAAAGAAGTGAAAAAAAGTTACTTGTTCAGATCGCTGAACAAATCCCGGGCTTGTTCTAGGATATCTGCACTGCGAACGCTCGTTATCTGCAAATTGCATATCGAGGGCATCATCATATCAACCTCAGTCAGTTGCTGTCTCAACCGCTTCGTAGCTCTTTCGTCCATAAAGCATGCGCTGACCGTCTGAAAGGGACGGAAAAAAAAAAAAAGAAAGATCGATTTATAGCCATGTCTGAAACAAGAGAACACTAGCCAAGCTGATGATGGCCTAAGAACACAATTTTGTTTAAATAAAGTTTGTTTACCCATATATTGCCGAGAGAAGAAGCATTGATGATCAGTTCCCTGAGGAAGTCGCTATCAGAGGTGGTGACGAACTTGTCCGAGCCAAAAGAGAGCTCGACGTTCTGATTGGATGAGTCAAACATGGGTCCGTAGTTTCTTATTACGACTCTTCCGTGCCTCTCTAATATTTGATTCAGGCGATGAATTGTGCCACTTTTTTCTTGCAACAGCGTTTTAGTTCTCGAAGGTGACCCATCGTTTACGCTGAGCAAAGTGGCTGCTATGTATGAATCCGCCCAACAACAACGACACGATGGTGACCCATCATCTACATACACCATATTAAAACAGAGCACACTCATTTATGATTTTACTGTTTAAAAATATAATTCTGGCATTCGAGGGATCGAAAAGTATTATACCCAAGACAAAGCCGGCGAATCGGATTTGTACGGTGGAGTTAGAACTTGACGGGGAAAACGTACTTGTTGTTCCAATCTTTTCTAGTACTACGATATAAACAGAGACCACCTGTGCAAATCAAACCAAAAGTACGTTGTAATAATAATTCTTCGTTTTGCACGAAAAATCTGAAGCTCGCTCGAGGATATACTATTAATACCCGGCATCGAAGTTGCATTGTTTGATTAGACTCTGATGAATGCATTGCATTAGAAACCAAAGATGATGTAACGGGATTGGTTTTTGGAGAAGTAACAGCGGGTAAGCCTAACAACGGTTTATATGGATGATTAAACTCGTCGCCGCACTTTCATCAAGCTCGTGTGCTTTACGGTGATAAAAGAAGTAGGCATCAGTGTGTACTTGTCATGTCCACTGACCAAACAGATATATAAGCTCGGTTATTCAGTCACGACGATTATTAATGGAAAATAAAAATAGCAAAAGGAATGAATAATGAGAATGTTGGCAGGTATTTACGCACCGTGGTTTGAGTACTCGATGGAAGGTCGCATAGATGTTGGGTCCCAATCCAATAGGGTAAGCCCGTTTCCCAGAAATCTTAACCTGCAAAAAGAACTGCAAAGTAAGATTCTTTTCCTCTTATAAGATCAGCAAAGAGAGAGAGAGAGGGAGAGAGAGGGGGGGGGGGGGGGGGGGGGGGGGGGGGGGGGGGTGGGGGTGGGGGAAATACCACGTGATTATCAACCAAAACGTGGATGCAAACATTTTTATCTCGTCGAAGAAACTTTGGCAAGCTCGAATTTTCCGGGAAATCATCAGTGACAGCATCGTGAATAGCTATTACGAGCCCATGCAGAGATATTAAGTCACCTACAGGCAAACCGTGCTCAGGCATAATCATCATGGTCCCACTGCAATAATCATGGGTGTCTTTTCGTGTTGTTAAGGGCTCTTTTGTCTCCAATATTTTGATAACATCTGCAACTGAACTTAAAGCACTTGATGGCAAATAAAGCTTTAAGCTCAAGGGAATATCTTCTCTTTGACATTGTTGTTCATCAGAATTTCATTGCTAGCTTTTAAACTATCTTTTATGGACATATCAGAGGCATCTGAACCATGAAGAGATGAAAACACAAAGCTCCATAGATGTGTCTCGGAACTAACAAACACTTTATCATGAAAAACCCGAGGGGCAGATTTGTCTTCCTCTTCCTTGAGAAGGTAATAGCCCCCGATTGTCAGCAACTGCAACAGAGATAATCCATATGCAATGATAATATACGCGAAAAAACAGAACTAGATCTTCCATTGAATGTCAAAAGTCTATATACTATACCTCGAATGTGCAAAAGCTATTAGGATCAAATTCCAGCAACAATCTTCTACTCGGAGAATTGGAAATATTGATCATTTCAATGCAATCGATGGTGCAATGCAGAATACCAGTGATATGGTGACTAAAATTTCTATGGGCAATCAAGCATGGGAATTCTGACGAAAAACATCGTATGTCCTCTACATTAGAGTGGCTGGAAGAATTTAAAGAAACACTGCGCAAGCCATGGTCAACTTTACATTTCTTTAGAGCATGTTCCTCAGATGTTGCAAACTTTTGAAGTGAATCTCTCATATGTTCTAAGCTGGCAACTGACAGCACATTAGCGTCTTCGAGTCCTTCAGCAACAAGCAAACTCAACGGCAGGATAATGGCCTCGGCAAACATGTTTAATCTATTTGCCCGATCTCCTTCAAACTGAACAGACGTATATTATTGATGAAGTATTAAATATTCTGTTGGCGAAAAGGTATGGATAAATCTAAAGAGGGAAAAAGTATTGCTAGAAGATAAAGAATCATGAAGAGCGCGTATTGTCTATCTCAACGAATGGATAAGTCTCCCCAACAATAAACAACTCTAAATAAAACATATCTGCCATAGCTGCATATATTTTACATATCTAAATAAGGTACCGTTTGCTGAATTGGGAACTTGTGTGTCACCATTAGCAACTTATATTTTCCATGTGCAAGCTTCTGAGTATAATCCTCCAAATGGAACGGAGAACAACTTCGAGAATTGCCAGAACCAGGATTTTCATATAGACTAAGTGATATCGTCTTTTCTATAACCAGAGCATTACCGAGTATACTTTTGCAAGATAAAGGTTCCATAACTGACTTCATGTCGACAAGCTTTGGAGCAATACCTTGCATGATTATTGTGAAGTCCTTGGCCTGATAACAACAAAGGTCTAACAATCATTAAAGACATAGGATAGTCGACAAAAAGTTAAATCTGAAGAGAAAAGATCGATTGCAGAAGCCTTGTCCTTAACCAGCCAAATAGCAAACAACTATGAACCAGCTGCAACTAAAACATCACCTCAAAAATGTTGTCAAATTTCCAGTTTGGTGGAATTCTGAACATAACATCGACAGCAGCTGTTGCATCGACAAGCTGCAATCTTCCAGAAGAAAGCGAAACCTGAATAAGAATCACAAGAAAAACGAAGACGCTGAAGAAAAAAATATTCCATGTAAATTAAAACTAAGTACTTGTTACTCACACTGACCTTCAACTGTCCCAATGCGACAATGCCATTGTCTTCGCTACTCAAGATTCTTTGAATTGGTTGCTCATATGATTTACCATTACACGATATATTCTTCCCCTGATCAACGCCGCATGTTGGATCGGCGAAGTCGCCCTTGCTGCCGAATTTTTTCTCCCATGAAGTCTTGCAATAGGCAATTATGTTTGAAATAGGTATCGCCTGAATGCAAAACGGTAGTACAATGAAGACGAGGTGCACGATGCTCGGCTGTAAGATTTGAAGCAGATCATGAGGTCATAAATATGTAACTCACCAATCTTAACTGACCACAGTTGACTTCCTTTATCGCAGAACATGCATCATGCCAGCAAAATTCCGACATTACTCCATGCTGAGGAATGACTAAACTAATAATCAATGATTAGGTCATGATTAAAATGACAACCCGTAAAACATCTGAAGTTTACCCGAGAGTATAACGCTGATTTCGGCAGGTGAATACTAGCATACTTCTGGGCTAATCCTTCCTTCTGGAAACACCTCGTAATGTTTGAAAATCTCAGCTTATAACTTATCAAGGAACAGTAAACTTGAAATTAATTTATGAGGGCACACAATATATTACGTGATTTGATCCCATATCTCTTTCTCGGATAGAATCCCGGAGAACTTTCTCCTGAAGCACACAATGAGGAGAAGGACCCTGGTAAACAAAAATTCTCTCAGTTTGAGTTGAAAACAAGATTAGAAATAATACAAATCCAAGTACCATAGTCTCGCTGAAAAGGCCAAGGAGTCTATGAACTTCTGAAGAATGCTCTTCGAATGTGACTTCAGATAACACCTGCGGTATTTATCAAATCACAAATAAAGCGGCTACAAGGATCAGCGGCTTAAACAAATTTAAACTTCATTAACTTTAGAAGCTCTAACCCTGTTTCAAGCGGGGAGAACGACTCCACGTGCACATTAGTCATGCAGCAAGCTCCAAGGATCAAAATCTTCCTCCAAGAAAATTGGGTATCCGCTAAGTGAATATTCCTAAGAGTCACCTGAGGAACATGTGACAATAAAGATGCATGAGCACTACAAAGCAGCCTAGGAAATGCAATCTTAGGCACGTATTCAAAGGTGAGAAGTTAAGCTACAGAACATACGATTGCACCAACTCTTAGGCTGTGAGGCACGGTTAGATACTGGTCTGTTAGCAAAAGCATTACTTCTTTATCAAGCTCAACAACCGCACCCTGCATGTAAACATCCATAACAACCCCAGTATAGCTACCGAACTTCTGCTCACCTCTTACGCCCTTGTTACATCTTAAGATCGGAATCTCAACAAACCTATGGACATGTAATGATGAATCATCTGTAGTCACATACATCAACTGAGGCTCTTGTTTACCGATATATACCAATTTTTTCTTCATACCCATCAGCAAAATAACTCGACCAATCAATCTATAGAACAAAGGGTGCCACGAGGAGCTCGACCCACTCAAGAACACAACCGCCTTTTTCACGAAATTATGGTCTTTCAAATTATCATTCGTAAATCCCGAAACCCGACCCTTCGAACAGAGGACGCACTCGCATACAAAAACATCAGCGACAAACGCACGAACATCTGTCACTGCAGCACCGTCGTCCCCACATGGAACAACAGTCACAGGGCTAATTGCCTTCACGACCCCAAAAACCACAGATTTCACTATATTATCACATTTCGTCCCACCCAATTTCAGGCAACATGAGCTGAAATTCGACAACGAACAGATATCCACACCACGCAATTCATCAAACACCCACCTGACAATCTCCAAAAACCCACTTTTTCTCCCACCATCGCCACACTTATAGGGATAAAGTTCCAAGCAAGAATTCTAATGTCTCGACCTATAACATCGGCACCGAAATCCAAAATGTCACAGCAGACGACGCCAGTACCATCGGTAAACCTGAAACAGCTGCACTCAGTAGCGTCACTGCAAGAAGAGGGCAGCTTTATTTTCCCCAGGAGAACCGTGGGTTCGGTTAAGTGTTTAAGCGTCTTGGAGAGTGGGCTGGGGGGAGTTGCATCGTCGACGTGCTGGCGGCGTATTTGAGCTGAGCTTTGCTGGGTTTTTGTGGTGGAACTCGGACGTCCTGGATTCAACGATACGGCGGCTGTGAAGGGACGACCACCGTCGATGAAGTCAGCTAGCGTGGTGATGCTTGTAGCTTTTCCTTCCATTGTCAAGTCAAGGCTCAAGGGGCATGTTGTGAACTGAAATATAATAATAATGACTAAATATAAATTGTTTTCAGATGTAACTGAATCGTCAACTGGATATTGTAGCCGGCAACATTCCGGTAAGTTTTCGCCGGGGAGTTGGCCGGAGGGTCAACATCGATTTGAAAGGAATAAAGGAGTGATATTGCAATTGGATTGGAGTAAAATCGCAGGGACGAAATGCAAAATCGAAAAAGAGAAACCCTCAATATGGAGGGAAAACGGTGGTCCCCATAAATCGTCGGCCGCAACGACGATCCACTCCATTCCATTCAATTCAATTCAATTCGTGATAAATTCTATGTCTATCATTAAAATTCAATACGTCAAAGAAAACGCTGATTCTATCATTAAAGGTAACAACGCCTTAGAAGTCGATCAACTCAAATCTCAATCTTATATTATTACAGTAATCCGTATTTTATACGGACATGCCACGCAGTATAAACAAACGTTATCATATTTTTCTGAGCGACAAAAAAAAAAAAAAAACGCATCACACAAAAACCACACACACACATAATATATTACATAATTAGGTTGACGAAAATAATGAAAAACATGGCTCACAAAAACCAACCTAGACTCCTCTTATTCACAGCCATGCTCTTCTTCTTCTTTTGCCCGTGGAACATCCTCGGAGCAAAGACGTGCTGGTTCTCGACTCTGTACAAGGTTGTCCTACTCAACGAGCTCGCGGACCCCACAAATCCCTGAGGGTCCACTGCGCATCCGCCGACGACGACCTCGGCAACCACACGATCACAACGTCGTCTCGTTTTGGGGATGGGACTTCTGCGGGGACGTATTTGGGCGCACTGTGTTCTTCTGCCATTTCTGGTGGGGCCCGAATAAGGATCGGGTCTTCGAGGTTTTCAACAGGCATTTGACGAAGAAGGCTTGCGGGACGGTTTGCAGGTGGATTGCCAGGCCCGACGGGCTTTACTGAACGACGGCGTGTATAGGCCAATCAAAAAGTACGATTGGAGGAGAAAAAGTTGATATATATATCTATATATAATATATATATTTATATGAATTTGGTTTCATGACAACCATATTCTGCGGTGCATGCAAGGTTTTGAAGTTGGAATTTTTTGAATCGGATCGGAATTATAGGTCGAAGCACGAGTTCTATTTGCTGCTCTAAGACGAAATAATAGCCTCTGAACAATCATTCCCCGAAATACGACTTCTTTGTTATCATAGCATAATCATAACTATATATTCGAGATTTACTTTCTCTAATGTAAGAAGGGACGTCGTGCTCAGTTGTGTTTGAACTAATTTCCCAACATCTTGTTTATTTCATGTTGGGCAAACTCAGATATTAGGCCAAACTCGTGAATTACAAACTGTGTAATGAAGCAGACCTAGAGAAGACAATAGAAGCATAAGTCGCAATAGAACAGATTTGCTCAATACACAAACAGAAAAAGCAACAAAGGGTTTGCAAGAAACAAATGTAATGCGAAATCTTGTCGAGCATATATCATCATATCATCCCCTTTTTTACAGCACAGCTTCGAGGATACAACCGTAAGCTGCGAATGGTAGAATCAAACGCTTCCCAATAGTTTCAGATGGCTCAAATCCCAATTTTATCTGCAGTAACCCGCCATCAACGTGAAGGAGATGCAATGATATGCCGACAACATCAGATCTTGCTACTCACTCTTTATGTAAGAACTGAATTATCGTAAGAAAATTGGGAGAAAGCCATCAAAATGATGGCAGCTGACCATGATATGGTTTGCCTGATGAAAATTTTTGAAGAAAAGGTTAAATAAGAACCAATGGGATCAGAAAATGGCACGATGAGGTACATATCACGTAATGATTTCTTGCTGTTTAGCGGAAAATGAGGATGAAAGGAGGTAATTGTGTCATGAAAAGGCAATTGCACTGTTGTGCAAGGAAGCACTCGACAATGTGTCTGATACTTTCGACGGAGGCCAATATCGAAACACTGATCTACCGATGATGTTCTCAATAGGAAGCGGACCCCTGAACAAATAAGTATATTTGATTCAGTACATATCTATTATTACATTCAGATTTATTTCTTCAGTAAATGAAAAAATGCAGATATACTAACCAGTTATGAGAGTCGAAACTGTTATTACGATTGTCTCCAACACAAACACATAGCCTTCTGGTACAATCTGTAATAAGGATCAAGTAGAAAAACACCGTGAGTCTTTTTGCTGACATCATGTGGCTAGAACAGTTTTTGGAAAGCTCGAATGATAAAAAAGGAATAGCACAAAATCATTACCAATGGACCCATTTCATAGGATAGTGGCTCCAAGATGAAATCTTCAGATTGAGCAATACCGTTGACTATCAATTGTCCATCACTAACCTGCAAGAAGAACCAATTACCATCAAATCGTGATAACATAAAAAATTAAGATGATAAAAAGTCAATTTATAAAAAAGAGTAAAACGAAAAACAACTCTTACTTCTACGGTGTCACCAGCTTTTGCTACAACTCTTTTGATGAACACATCGGATGAACTGAAACCAACTTCCTGCAGAAAAAATCGAGAACAACTCATAAGACATCGAAGATAAAGTGAAACTAAAAAAGACTGATGAAAAGAAGACACACCTGTAAGATCAAAGGAGCTTTGAAGATCACAATTTCTGACACTTCTGGATCCCTGAAAACATAGGAAACCTGGAGAAAGAAAAAAAATTCAAGATTTATTACACATCATATGAACCAACTAAAAGGCTGACGTCCTATAAACTTGGAAAGAAAAGCAACCCATCAAACTTATTACCGCACCTTCTCAGCCAATATCCTATCCCCTACATCGAAAGTCGGATACATTGACCTTGATGGGATAGACCTTGGCTCAGCCAACGTCGACTTGAACATAATCCCCACACCCAGCGCTGTGAAAGCTGCCTTAGCATCCTCGGAGGAACCCAAACAACAGTTCATCAACCTTACAAACCAACCCCCACCACTCTTCTTCCCACGCAAATCAGCTGTCGAGGCCAAGACACTCAAACCACTATTGCCCCTAACCGCACCCTTCTCACCCTGACACTCACTCTTAGCTTCTCTCTCTTGAGTTCCTCCTTTATCTACCTCAGCACTCGTGTGAACACTACAAGGCATCCACTTACTACAACCCGAAACAAAGGACACTATCGACGATGTCTTAATCGGGGAAACCCCTAAAATTGATAAATCCGACTGAGGAATACCAATCGAGTGCTTCATAAGTGAGATCAGCCCAGTAACAACAGGAGAGGATTCGAACTGACCCGAAACAATCGACGAGTAAGCGGACGGAGGAGGTTGATTCGATCGATGATGGTTGGGGCTCGGCCTTCGGAAATCGCTGTCCGGCTTCGGGGAAGAACCGTGCTGGAAGGCGCGTGATTTCGACGCGCAGTCGTTGAAGATGCGTTGGGCCGAGGTGCATCTCCCGGTGAGGTTTGCCGCGTAAGCGGCGGTGAATCGGATCGCCATGACGATGAATGATAAGAATAGAACCACGGACAAGTAGAGTAAAATTGAAGCGCCTGAGACTAACTAGGCGAGACGGCGAGGACTTTCGCCGTTAAACGGTGGCTTGGTTGAGCTTGATCAGTCCACGCAAGATCTGAAGGCTAAATTTGACAACTGAGGCGCGTGGGGCGCGGCGGCGCACGGAAGAACCCTACGCCCAAACAACGTGCGTGGCGGCGGAGAGGCTCAGGAGAGGTGGTAGCTGCAAAACTGATGGTGGAGAATATTGGGAAAAGTCAAAAGACGATGAGGTTGAATTAGTACCAATTGTGTTTGGGTTAGGGTTTTTATTACAAGGTGAGCGGTCGATGAGCTCATTGATTGGGTGTGTGCAATACCGAATATGCCCTTTACTTCACTTTGAACTCATGCATCAGCGAACCAATAGCATGGGAGGCAAATGGCAATACGGCGTGGAATGTGGATCCTTTTGACTTCGGACTAAAGGGTAACACGGACAAAGAACACTACACATATAATACATTTAACAATGAGTAGTTGTCTCGAGGTTGCTTCAACGATATTTCCTACTATTTTGTTTCACAAGGGCACTAATAATTTATTCATTGCAATTATATTGAGATTGTAAGGATTATGCTAATCACTATCTCCTCGAAGTGGTTCCACGACCGATATTAAGATTAGGTTGGCAACGGGGCGGGGCGGGGGCGGGGACCTAATCCCCGTCCCCGCCCCGCGAGGCTTTCGGGGACAAAATTGTCCCCGTCCCCGTCCCCGCCGGATCCCCGCGGGGATCGGATTCCCCGCGGGGATTCAATTTTTTCTAAAAAAATTAATATTTTAAATATAATATGCAAATTTAATTATATTTTCGTTATAGATATTATATAAATTATAGTTTTATATATTATTGTATTAATTTAATATTATTTAATCTCTATTTATCATATTTTAATATTATTTAAATTATAATTTAAATTATATTCCCCGCGGGGAACGGGGCGGGGATCCCCGCGGGGAAAAATCTTTCCCCGTCCCCGCCCCGCGGGGATAAAAACTCGGGGATTCCCCGCCCGTTCGGGGCGGATCCCCGCGGGGACGGGGAATCCCCGCCCCACTGCCATCCCTAATTAAGATCGATATAATCGCTTTAATACTGACTCAGTCGGAGTGTGGAGACTGTAGTAAATTAGTCATGAGCCAAAACACCGTCTCGTAGCCGATGTTGATTTTAAATTCATTCCATACCGAACTTAATTAAAGTGTGTGGCCTAAAGTCGATAATCACCGACTCAAATTCATTTCGAAGTAAAGATAGACAAAGGGTCGATGAGTCATGATTATAGTAGTGTGCGAAGATTGATGACAGAAATAATTGAGATTGTATGTAGTTGAATTGACCGTAGTAGCCATCCAAATTGGGCACACACGAGTGTCAAATTCAAATAGCTGGCGTCAGCATTGCCTGTGACGCAAGTGCTTACCTCATCAATTTAGGGAACGAATCAAAAAAGTAAATAACTTTTAATAAGTCAGGCATACACAAAGTAGTTCAATTTCGTTGGACTGCAAGATTAATAGCAAAGCCTATTAGATTTTAAATAAACCCAAATTCATTTACGTAGTTCAGCTTCTATGTTGGGCGGCCTCCTTAGGCCTAAACGTGGAAACATTATGCCTACCTTAGGCTTCCATTGTTTTTTCATTTCAATATAATTAACCTATATTAGTAGGCTAGTCATAACTCATACATAATAATTCTTGATCTATTACATTAGCAAAACGTACAAAAAACCAAAAAGAAAGCCTAATACCCCAACCCACTGCATAAAAATAGGCAAAAAAAAAAAAGAGAGAGTAAATAGTAGCCACCAATCCAAGATCATAACCCTATCATGTCATATCATGGCATCTCACATCTCATATAAAACATCCAGAACATAGTTTAAAAAAAAAGGAAATATGGCAATAATAATAACAAGAACAACTTCAATAGTTCTATTATATTACTACAATCTTCTCATGACCATCCCGGCGGCCTATTCCCAAAGCTCAAGAAGAGCCTAACCCGTCGGCGGCTCGAACCGCGGTCCATTTCCTCAAACACCGCATAGCCGCGGGCGAACGCATATGAGCCCGTCCCTCCAACCACCTCCATCTTCTCCGAGCCCTCGGCGGATCGAACGCTGACGCTGCTATCGTCAATGGTCAGGTAAATGATGTTAAGGCCGGCGATCGATCGAATCCTTCGAAAGGGACGACGAAACCCTGGGCCCAGCCCACGACCCGCGAGCCCGTGCCGGGCCTGTCGGTCAGGGCCCGACGGTATATCAGGGCCGACACGGCCCGCGGTGCGGTGGGTTCTTCTTGCGGGTGATGGGCGGGTTGGTTTTTGAGGTAGAAAGATAGTGTGAGGGAATTTTCGAGGGGGCGGTTTTTGTGTGATATGGGAGAGAATAGGGCGAGTAAGATCACCGAGGCCGTGGCGAGGACGACAGACGAGCAGTATATAATTCTGCACCAAATCGATCGGTTTTCTTTTCTTTTCTTTTTTTTGTGTTTTTCTTGATTGTGTTGGTGTTTGTGTGTGCGTGTTTGCTTTAATATAAGAGGGTTTTTGGGCTGTTATTACGAATGCAAAGTGAGTTTCCGGCAACCTAATCCATGTTTGTGTCGTCAACTAATCCATGCATCCTCAATATGCTTGTTTGTTTGTATATGGTTCTGTTTTTTATTTTCATTTTTTTTATCAAGTGGCAAAAATAAAGAAGCTATGCCATTATCTATCGTCGTGAAAAAGATCTTAACTTAGCGTGGGATTGAATATTTATGTTTATGTGAACCCTACAAACCTAATCTCACTTTGCCCTCAATCTCATTCAACTTTTTTCCTCACGATGCTAATTCTCCAAACATGGCACATTTTTTGGCTTTTAGCCCATTCTTATTTTATTTCTGCTCTTATTCTCTTATTGAACTTAACTAAATAATTGTACGTGGGGCTTTCTGATTAATTATTGCCGGTGTCGCACATTAGATCGAATCTGTGATCATTTATTTATTGCGCTTATACGTATTTCGATTTTGGTCTGCTGCATGCTAATTTGGATTATGCAAACCAGCGCTACGTAAAAAGCACCACTTGCGTCCTGAAGGTAGTAAGAAATCACAAGATTATCTATCATCCTAAATCGACGGACTCAGACATTTTTTGGTCCCTGTAAATGCTCACGACATTCAAAGCTCGATTCTGGGAATCACTATCACATCGTACTATTCTGGGAATCATCCGATCGTTTACCTTTTTTCTTTGTTACGGCTGACGAATACTAAACACCGAACGTCGAATAATAAGCAGGGCCTTCGAACGATTCTATCTCGCGGCAATAAGTTGAAGAAGAAGAGGAGGTTAATAAGCACGAGTATGCCCTGGTTCACTTTGCCCTTTGCTCAGCCGCGTACTCCGACCCTGCGGTAAGGCGACGAGTTTCATACTATTATTCTGATGTAAGAAACTCAGCGTTTGGAGATTTTTTTTTCGAACAGGTTAGAGTTTATAAAGCAATCAATTTGTTCCACGATCTACAAGTTGCAAAGCAGGAGCTTATAAAGGCAAAAGGTTTACGTTCGCAAAGAAACAAGGATTTACCAGCCGAAGATGTTAAGCCGCTATGCAAAGGATTTGTCGATTGGAGTGGCTCAGCTCTTGGAGATGGTTAGCGGGTGCTTTTCTTCAGGGATTCTGCAGAAAGCTATTAAAAACATGCATCAACAATAGCATTAGAAACAACATTATAGACCTGGGAATTTCGTGTATTGTGTCAAGCACATCTCCTTGCTTCGATATTTTATACACAAGGATGCAATAGCCAACGTCTGAGCCTTTTCTCTGTCATTTTCGATGTATGTTATATTGGAAAGGCTGCATCTTTCATGTATACGGTTTCAAGTTTTCATCGAAACTGAAAGAACCATTTCCAAAGGGTATGAATAATGACAAAAAGGCTGAAAAAAGATCCATAATTAGATCAATTCAGGACGCACGAGCATTAATCGCACATTTAGCACGCTGCAAAATTCAAAGCTTAACAGAATCAGTAATAGCCGCAACTGCCTTCTTCTCTATATCGGATTCGGCAATCCAAAGAGAACTCTGTCGACGAACAAGATCGTTCTTCTCCTTCTTCTTCTCCGTGACTTTAATCTCTCTTTTCCTCCAATACTCGAGCTTCTCTGCTCGTTCTTTCATCTGCATATCACCGAACCCACACAAATTGTGTTAGTACGCGGTAAAGGTGTGGATAAATTTCAAAGAGTTGTATCACGAATCACTGCAGCTGTGTTGTTCTACTACGGCTGTGGAAGTTTTTACCAAACTCCGGCGACTATTACATTGAGTGTAAAAAATGACAGCTACAAGCCAATCCAATCTGTAATTCTACGATTGGGGTGAAAAGCTAACCACGCCAGACAATACCCAGCTATAGCTTGTTTGAGCTTGAACCAACAAAATCAAAGCAAACTCAAATATATGTTTTTTCATTCAACAAATTTTGGAGGTCAATTCAGCTGGCAAAAGAACATTATATGAAAAAAGAAAAGGAATCCCAGTCAAGCGAAAGCTCGCTCGAAAACAAGCTCAGGCATAATTCTAGAAGCTTAATTTTTATTCAAGCAAATATTTTTTTCATGTCCATCACCATCTGCTTTTGTTGCTCTTCACCATCTATGTCCCCCTCCCATCCATCATATAAATAAGCTAACAGACTATTAAGCCCTTTCCGACAAAAAATCTTAACGCAGAGAGATAACAGAGAGTAACACAGCAATCGCAAGCAATACAATAGGAAAAAAGGACTTACCAGCATTTCGCGGAACTGCTGTTCTGCGGCGTGCCTCTCGATGGCCCTCAGCTTTCTTCTTCTGTGCTTTGGCCGCTTGCCTCTGTTCGTTGGCCAATTGAGCGCTTCCTTTCTGGCATCGTCTTTCCGAAGCTTCTCCAGCTTCTGAGCCTCCACTTCTGCGATGTACCGCTTCCGAACCTCTTTGACACTCTGCTCGTAGTCACGGCGCAGCTTGGCGAGGCGCGCGTACGCTCCTTTGGATCTCTCGGCGGTTTCCCGAGTTGACGTAAGAATTGGGCGAGAGAAACTCGTGGTGCTGATGTTCGTGCCTTTGACTGACGCTGCCGCTGCCCGCCGCCGCCACCTCCGCTCGAGAAGAAACGACGACGTAGGATGTTGCGGGCGAAAGACATTGAATCGATGAATCGATCCCAATTCCCAAATGACGGTGGAGTGCAGCGCAGACGACAGATTGCGAGGGTTTTTGCGGGTTTTCTCACAGAAAAATACCAAAGGCTCGTTTGATATCAGTGTTTAGGGATTATATGGGTATAAGTTATTTGTGTATAGCTATACAAAGATTTTGTTGATGTTGTGTTTTTAACATGTTTGATATGTGTGTATTAATTATTTGTGTAATGATATAAATTGTGTTTGATAGATATGTTTGAGATGTGTATATGTGTGTATGGATTAGTGATACACACCCAATAACCACCTTAAAGGTGGGTATGGATATACAAGGCCTATAACCAAAAACCTTGTAATAGACGTGTATAGTCATACAAGGCATGTATGGCTATACACAACATCAAACACGACACAACTTACTCATACACATCCCATACACACCCATACACACTTATCAAACAAGCCCCAAGAATAACCCTCCCTTTATATTCCCATCAAATACCAAGGATACCCTTCCTGGTCCGTTTGCTCTCCTTGATAAGCCCACTTAATATAGATAATTAATATAGGTTGTGTTTGGTTTGTAGCCCATTTAATACCACGGTCCAAACCCACAAAGATCGGTACATGTTATCCAATGAAAATCACATATAAGTTTGGGTTGGATACTTTACAAACGTACTATAAACAAAAATAACATTGTGTTTGGTTAACTAACAAATTCAATAATGGGCCGACAAAAGTTCCGAAAGACATGTTTGCCCCTAAACCCTAATCGGGTGTTTTTCATCATTGTGCTACCATTCACGGTGACAGTACAGTCATAATCCCCAATTACTAGTGACAATGACACGGTGATTCTGCCATTGATCGACGCTGCTCGCTGGACAAACCCTCGAAACCCTGCTTATCTTCTTCCGCCCCGATTGATCTGGTCGAGCGCGAAGCTGGCCTTCACCGCCAGAGTCGCCATCTCAGAGGCGGATATCCGGCTCCTGAGCTTCTACATCGGAAGCACGAAGCATATCTGGCCGCAATCGAGCTCTTCCTCGGAATTGTTAGACGTTATGTACTCGACGATATGTACTCCTCGAAGCTCAATCGATCCAAGTTGCAGATGAAATAGGGAGCTGAGTCCAATGGATTGCCGCTCGTTTCGTACAGGAGAAGCTCAGAAGCTTTAACCGGCACCTCGTATTGGTGGAGCTCTCCGCTCGCCGAGGCAATCTATGTCGTAGAAGAGGGCTTTCGTCGCCTGCCGTTTTCTTATCTTCCCCATGAGAAACAAACACCCATCAAAACTACCTTTTTGCCTTAATCTCATTTGATCGAGAAAGCAGCCGGAGAAAAAATGTTGAATCCGATTGAGAGAGATGACGAAGAAGAATGGGAGGATCCGGCTATGGAGGGGCGTGGGTGTTGGTTGAACTGACTGTGGTAACGAAGGGATACACAAATCAATTATGTCGAATATTGGTACCAGGGGTAAAAACGTAATAGCCACTTATCCCTATTATTTGGAAAAAGAATGACAATTTAATATTGGGGGTCCATCTGGGATAACTAAAGGAAAAGCCCGTGTAATATTTACGGGGCTTTTTTTATTTTCGCGCGCCTGATTTAATCCAACCAAACATGAGAAAACATGTTATTAAGAGTTATGTAATCCATTTTATTGGGTTATCTTACAGACCAAACGCAGTGATAGTGTTGGTATTGTAATTTCGGCCCGATATTAATTTTTTAGCCCGATTTTAGTAGCAGCCCACAAATAATAATCTCCCTTATCAGGCCATGATAACTTATCCTGGGCTTAAACATAATAATTAGTATTGGGCCTTCATATGCCCTTTTTAACCAAACGCAGCAGTATTATCAATATCAAGTAGATCTGAACATTTAGGCCCAAGCCCATGCGCCGGCCCGACCCCGCCCTGAAAAAGCAGGGCTTGGGCCCAAAATTTTAAGACCCGAATCAAATCGGGCTTACCAGCCCGTGGCCCAAATTGTCAAATTAACATGAGAAAAGATAAAAGCAGATAAAAGTAGACTTTTTTCCATTCTATGAGGGCGTGTTTGTTTCAGTGATCCAACATTACGGTGATACGCACATCAATGTGACGTGGGTATCACTGGAATGTGGATCAAGGTGATATGTCACCAGTGTGTTTGTTCAAGGTGATATTTCATTTTCCAGATGAAAGTAATATTGAAGTATTATGTTTGTTTAATCACTGTGATGTGTATGGTGACGCTGTATAAATGTCATATTTGACCCTATACATATGACTTTAATAATGTGTTAAATTTTTGTAAGGTGATATTTTATGTGATGATCATTAATATATTAAAAATATACATTTAATTTATAAGCATTATATTTATACTTTTTCTAAATATAAGTTTTTAAATAACTGAAATATTTCTAAGATTTAATTATGTTAATCATGTAATTATATTTATAATGGCATATAAAGTAATAATGCTAAAATATGAGAGGTATTCTCGTCCATTAAAAGTTAGATAGATCACCTCATCACCGTGATGTTGGATCACCTAGATTTTTTGGCGTGATCTGAAATATGAATATCATCCCATTTTCATCACCTAGGTGATCCCTCATTCCGGTGATAACTCATCACCTAGACTAAACAAACACAGTGATAAGTGGTAAACGAGATGATCACGTGATGTTTTGGACCCCAAACAAACACCCCCTGAATGTTACAATAATAGGAAAAACTACCATGCAGTGAAAACTCTTCATTACATTAGCTATTGGGACAGACAACTCTCCATTACATGAAATTCTAAGTGGTGCAGCATATATCATAGAAAAATAAAAATACAAAAGATCAACCGGAGAGCACAGGCCTCCCTCAAGTGGATTTGGGCTATTAAATCCCAACATATATCGTCCAAATCAATAAGCCAATGAATAAACTTGCCATCCCATATTTATTACGCCCTTTCCCCATCTCACACTAGCACAATCTCCACATCATGCGTCTTCCTACCCTCCTTAGGCATCTCCACCAACTCAAACGTCAAAAGACCGACCCATCATCATACTCAAACTCAACCTCAGCCGACCCGACCCTGCACTTCTCGGCCGACCCGACGAGTACGCCCCGAACCGCCCGCACCCCCTAACCTCCATAACCACCACTGTGCGACCACCTTCTGACTCATACCTCAGCCCATCCACGGCTCCGCCCCCGTTGAACATATCGATCAGCCCAAAGGCGCAAACTTGGCCCCGCCTGCGGGCCCCACGGCCATTGCAGGCGTCACCGTGAACACCTCGTGCTCCAAGACCTTCAGAGAGATGGGCAGAGCAGCGTTGCGCGGCAGCACCATGACCCGACATGACCCATGGGCGTACATGGCCACGGTCCCGTCCCAGGTCGTCGGGCCGCGGGCGGCCAAGTCCGCGATGAGGTGGACGTCTCGGGCCGCGACGTGGCCCGTGATGGCCTCGGACTTGGTCTGGTGGAAGGTGTTCTTCCTCTCGGCGCTGTTCCAAGCCGCGCCCTGGCAGTTGTACACGCCGATCACGCAGCTGTGCTTGTTCACGTTCCATATCTTCAAAAGGCTCGACCCGTCGCGGGCCGGGTCGGTGAAGAGGCAGTCCTTGGTGGGCCGACCCGGAAGGAGCGGCCTCAGGATGGACCCGTCGGGGAGGACGAGCTTCCTGAGGAGTTCGTGATTGTGCTTCCCGGGCGCGTCACTGTTAACGATTAAAAATAGGGATCTTTAGATATTTCTCTTACAATTTCTCTTACAACAGGATTGATGGCCAGACTTGAATATAGGTTTTTTCGGTGGTCGAATATGAAAAAAAAAAAAAAACTACCTGACGTAAACGGGCCCGCCGCTGATGGCTCGGGCCGACCCGTGGTAGTCGGCGGCCGGTGTGAGGGAGTGGAACATATCCCAGTCGGGCAGCAGTATCTCTCCCAAGAATACGCTGTTGTAAGAAACCGAGGCGATGTGTATCGTGTGCGACACGGGATCCCTAGGATAGAAGTCGTCCGACGCCCTCACAATCGCAGTTTGCTTCGAGCTACGAAAGGCATCAAATAGCACGAAATGCGTCGTAAGAGACCATAGCAAGCAACAAACCGACAGATGATCATAACCGTATAACACTCACCAGTAGAGGGACTCGAGGTTGTGGCTCATGCAAGCAATGCAGCCATTGTCGGGAAAGTTTCGAGCCACGGAGGCGTCGAGCGCCTGATGGTACTGCCTAGTGAGCTCGACCCGTCCCCCAAAGCCCGCCCCGAGGGTCTCCAACACGCACTGAACGTCGACCTTCACCCGTCTATCCCCGCCGAGGCCAAATAGCCGTGAGCTCATTGTAAAACCTGTACACGTTCTTGGGGTTCACCAGCCCCAGTCCCTCGAGGAAAATGGCGTCTGTTTTCCAGCCGGGCTCGTTCTCCAATACGCCCTTCGACACCTTAGGAAACCTCATCGCCGAGCCATATTCCTCCATTCTTTAACCCCCGGCCTAAACCCGCCCCAGTAGCCGGTGATTGCGTGCCAAACGTACACGTACTTCAAGCCGTGCTTCTCCTTGGCCAGGGAAACTATGTTTTCTTATGCCCGGCGAAGAAGGGTCTTCCTTGTTTTGGAACTTTTCGTTCTCTTTGATGTCGGTGAGCCTCATCAGCTTGGCTGGCCAAGCTCTTTCTCCTGCTCTTCTTCTTGCTTCTGCCTGTCGTCTGCGTCGACCGATTGCCAGCCGTCGTCTATGATGACGAACTTGGGAGGTGTGCCGCCGGCCTTGAGGCTCGCCAGGCCCGCCTCGACTCCTTCTTGGGTCACTTCCTGGTAGAAGGCGTCCAAGTGCACCAGCCAAAGTAGTCGACGATCCCGGGCAGTTTTTTCTCCTGCCTAAGCCTGAAGGTTCCCAGGTGGGACTTCACCTCCTTCATTGCGTAGTGCACGGTGGCGTAAGGATCTGTGCCTGCGCTGACGTAGACGCGTGTGTGAAGGTGGAGCCCACCGTGTCGCTGTCTCCGCTCTCTAGGCAGAGGGCGAGCTCGTCTCCTTCGTTGCCTTGGAGGCAGGCCTTGAAGGGGCTTCGATTAGGGGGAGGAAGACTGTGTAGACGATTCTGTCGTCGTCGTCGGAGGGGCGGCGGCGTGGTGGGACCCTTCTTTGGTCTCGACGAGGAGGAATTGGGTCTCTAAAGGGATGTCACGGCCCTTGTCGCCCATCTTCTGAGACATCCACCACAGTTTGAATCTGAAGCAGGCGAGGAATCTTACGTCCCTTAGGGTTCCGAGGGTGATGACGTGGCGGCTGCTTTCTTGGTCGAGGCGGATCCTAGGAAGACGCCCTCGACTGGGCCGGCTGTGGCGGCGGAGGTCCATATGACGTTGTCGGGGACGTCGGTGAGGATTGGTCGGTCCTTTACTAGGAGCTTTCTGTCTGAGATTCGAACTGATGGCTTGATAGTCATGGCTGGTGTTGTAGATTCTAGTATTGGGTTGCTGCTAATACTGTTTTCTGTGGAGTTTGATTCTTCCTTGTCTTCTACGACGCTAGCCTGAGAAGAAGAACAACAAAACACATAGCAACTTCATTCATTGTCTTCTTCTTCTTCTTCACCAAGACAGCATTTTCGTTTTCAGAACAACGTGGATTTATCTAAATCGTCACGACAAGCCTAATTAGACCAAATTGCAGACATCCATACCAAGATCGAGTATCGTAATTACACAGATTAAGAATCATAGAAAAGTTTCAGAGAAGAGAGAAAAAACGTACCCTGTAAGCAAAAATGCGACTTTTTTTTTGGTCGCAAAGATCGGAAAGAAGATGAGGAGCGATGTCGAATGTGGTAATTACGAGCTTGCTGCCTCTTTGAAAGGCAAATAGCTTCTATCGAAGAAGAAGATGAAGAGAATGGATGATGAAAGAATGTGTGCAATGAATGGGTATTTATAGTAGTTGGTGAAGAAGAAGAGAGAAATGATCGAAGAAATACCATCGTGAATCTGCTTCTCTCTCTCTCTCTCTCTCTCTCTCTCTACTGTTTTCTTTTCTTCCTCTCTGTTTTGTGAGATTTCTTTCTAGCTGTTATTTGATTGGACGACGAAAAAATATCTCGGTAAGAAACGCGCCAAGTGCCTGACTAGGACAACATTCCACGTCAGATCCACGCAATGTTTCAGACTATGATCCTAAAAGTATTTGCCCACTATGTCCTCTTAATTATTTTTCTAATCGTCATCAACGACTATTCTAGAAAATCGAAGCATAATTTTGTAAAATTCCACTTGATTGAAAAATCACCTCGTTCCAATCTGTATTATAATATTTTTGACATCTATATACGCACGGAATTAGATTTTCAAACGCTATGTAGCATAAAATATATTTTTTATGTGAACTAGATAGAAAAATAGTGCTTTGTCGGGACTATGTCGTTCCATTTTCGAATCAAGCAAGAGAAAAATAACGATTCAATGTCTATAATTTTTCTGTAATTGCAATGGTTATTGGCAAGCAAAGCTCTCTACGGCTCTCGCGAGACTTGCATACGCGTACGAAAAAGCGATTAACCAAATTAATTAAGAAACGTGTTGCGTCTTCAACCGATAACTTGTGTACTTATATTTTTTTTTCAGTTACGGAAAAATCTGACGTGGCTCCACGTCTATGATCGAAGGCAATATGACAATGAGGATGAGTCAAAGAGGCCGACAAGTTATGTCTATGTATTACGTGACGTGTTTGATTGTCGAAGTCATTTATTGTGTTGAATGATTGGAATAAGTTTTTAAATATTGTAGAAGATGATAGTAATGATAATAATAACAAGATATTTTTGTTCTCTTAGTCGTTGTTCAGATTCTTAGTATGCCAATAATTGCCGGAAAATGAGCGACGGGTTCAGATACACATATGCACCCCTTTGTAATAATAATAAATATATCCATGAGAGTCTTAATTGCCTTAGTCACTGATGATTTTCGTAATAATGGTGCGTCATTCAATCTCAAAGGCATTAAATTAATGGTCTCAAATATATACACGTAAAAGGGTTTATTTAATAAACTATGTAGTTTCTTTGCTTTGCTTTTTTTTTTTTTTTTCCTCTCAGAGCTAGATTAGATACTAGATGAATGGATAACATGAGAAAACGTTCGATTTTTTTTTTTTGCTTGAGTTTGGCATGAGTAAGATTCGCGACAGCTATAAGACATGCATTCGGACATGATTTAACAACAGTACAATCTTCTTTTATCATAACAACTACTTAGAAACTAACAAAAGAAATCTCATTTTTTGATGACTTAAATGTCGTCTAACAAGCAATCACTATAGAGGTCACAATCGCAGTTGTAGATTAAGCGCCGTGATTCATGACAATTAAGTGTGCGGTTCACCTGAAATTCATGCAATGAATGACGTCTAAAATCTATACAAGGATCAAAATGTGTACAAATATCGAATTTCATCTCCATTTGTTTGAGATTGTTTATCTAACTAATTAACTTCACAAGACTAAATATATAATCTCTCACCATATCATCACCGGTTAAACTGTGTGGATGAAATGAAAGAGTCAAGAAAGAGAGGTCTTATGCCATTGATATAGATTGTTGATGCTGTCCCTAGTTGGTTGATTATTGGAGTAGAAATAAATGAGTGGTGCAGGATATAACATCGTGGACATTGTGTTCCGAAGGATTATCTTTTGTGCGTCTATATCATTACTATAGTCAATTATTATTATGATGATGATGAAATTTTTGTGTTGTAGAATAATTAGAGTTTACATCAAAGAAGCAGCTTGTGGAGACGTACCTCGTCCATTTGTCTTGCTGTAATTATTATCTTTCAGTGCAACGTTCCATCTCAATCGTTCTTGCTTATCCTCACTTTCAAGAACACATTGAAAACTGATAAAATGGGAATCATTCCCTCAATTCAGACACCATCAATCAATAACAAAAAAAAAGGCCTAATTAATAATTTAATACTATTATCATGATGGAAGAAAACCTAAATGAAGTTTGGAGTTTCAATGTGGATGTTCATAATAATGATGGTAAACACATATAAGCTAAGAAACCTAATGGAGTTGCAAAGCCTACACACATAGACAATGGTTAGGAAATAAGTTCACTGCTAAAACTTAAAAAAAAAAAAAAGGAGTCTTCGCTGCCACCGTTTCAAAAATATCTCGAATTCGCGGAGTCGGGAAATGGTGATAGAAACTGGTAAGAAGCCTTCGAAGATGGCGTTGTTATGAGATGTTATTTGGCTTCTCAAAGGGAACTCTAACAAAGAGTCGCCCGTGAAGCCTAACGACAGCAGACGTCTGAAGTGGTCGATTCTTCCGGGAGGCTCACCACCTAATTCGTCCGCCAGCCAAAGTAGATATTTCATAGTATTAGCTCAACACATTCTAACATATCGAACAGCATTGAGTAAAGACGGTTTTAACCTTCTTGAATGCAGTAATTCCCCGTGGGTTATCGACTTGTTCGGGCTGACCAGTTATCACCAAACGCCCGGCGGGATCTGATTGAACTCTCACCTATGTAAGAGCCAAATAAAATAATAAACATAAATAGCAATTCATCGAATAAGTGCGAGAACTATTGCACAACTGTAAGGGCTGATACCTCTTCGCTTAGAAGTCTTGGGACAAGAGCATAAACCTCAAAACAGTCGTCCTCGACATGTCAAAGAACAGAGAGCTATTATTCATGCACATACACAACTGAGTAGATGATGGAAAAAAATAGGACTCGAGTTTTTGCACAATCATACAGTTTCGCGAATGTTGACCTTCACCCAATCAGCTGGGGGACCAATGTCAGTGACTGATGCAGCCAGTCTACAAAATCATCATATGGTTAAGTGTGGAAAATAGTATCATAGTAATAAATTACAATAATCGATAGTACATGGCAAAAAAAGAAAGTAACTGACGTAACTGCTTAGATGCTTCGATTCTAGGGGATTTTAATGGCTTTTTGTTAGACGTTACTCAAGACGTCCCGCTAAGGAGCCTAGCGAACCGCGGGACGATGGGTCGGGCCGAGAAATGCAAGATGATGGTCTTGGCCGAGACATGAATGCAATGGAAGAGATTGACCAAATCAAGGAGGAGGATCATTTGGCTTGATCCTAGCCACCTTTCATTCTTGGAGTTATGATCCCTTAATTGCAGCTCGTAATAAGTTTACTGATTTTTAGTTTATTTCCTTTTGTAGTTATTTGGAGGAGCTTAAGTATGTGTGTTATTTGGATTAGATGGGGTATGTGAGTATGAGGTGAATAGGGATGAGAGCGTCCTCTCATGGCTATGGTTGCTTAAATTAATATTATCCATCAGTTCGTTCATGTCCATTTTACATCGTTTCTTTTCGTAATTCCTCTACAAAGTGGTCTTAACTCTAACAAATTGGTCCGACCCTGCCGCGACATGACGCGTTCAACCGATCAACGATTCGAGGGGTTTAGAGAAGACCGTGGAATCACTAAGCACTTCGCATACCCAACTTGCGACGCAGATGGAGAGATCCTAGCATTATTGAAAGCTCAAACCCCACCAAACCATATGCCGACGGTGGAGACGACCACTCAGATCCACCCCCGGAATTCAACGTAGGCGACTCTCTACCGGAAATGGTCCAACGTCGCGTGGAACTTCCAACGTTCAACGGCACAGACCCCCATGGATGGCTAGCACAAGCCGATCATTATTTTGTTCTCAACCGAACTCCGGCCTCTCAATGGATCCCATGCGCCATGATATGCATGTGGGAAACCGCTAAACCTTGGATACGATGGCTACTCAAAACACATCCCATATCACGTGGGAGGTTTTCACGGGGAAGTTAATCGACACATTCGATAACCAGCACGTGGGCCGCCCGTTAAAAACGTCTCGCTAGCGTTCAACAGTCAGGCCCGATTGACAATTATTTTCACGAGTTCATACGCATGGTGTCTAATCTGCCCGATATTCCGGTCTATCAACATTTAGACTTCTTCTTAATGGGCATGCACATCACATTGAGGGATGAAGTTGCCGTCTTAAGCCCGACTCGGTGGAAAATGCTTTGAAATTGCTCGGGGCATCGAACGCAAACTCCTGCAACAACAGAATGGGTACTATACCACTATGATCATCGAGCGTCATCTTACCAACAGCCCACACGGACACGCAATTCTCACGTTACTATCACAATCCGCCTAGCCCGACCCGAGAAACTCGTTCTACCGATCGATATGTTCCGCCACACATTCGGTCAAATACGACACCACCTACTCGATGCCTCGTCAACCGTCAACCGTTTGTGAAGTGTCAACATGTCTGCCCATGGAAGGATTCGAATGATCATAGGCGGCGAGGATGAACTCCCATGTGAATCGGAGCTTACGGGAATGGAGGAGTTTGATACCACCGACGTGACGAGGAGGAAACACGTGACGAACCTTGCAGGAGATTTGACGATGTTGACATTGCCATTATTTGCACTAGGCGGCATCTCGGGACCACGAACACTCAAGTTATCCGGGATCATGAATCAAGTTAAGGTATAACTATGATTGACAGGCGCGCGAGTCACAACTTTATTTCTGCTTCTCTGGTAGAGCGTTTAAAAGTTGTCGACGACAGGGTATTTGAATTTCCAAGTGCGACTAGGAAATGGTAAATTCGAACCGACGTTAGGGGTCTGCCGTGGGGTGCAACTACAGCTGGGAACGTGCGCAATCAAATGCGATCTATTCGCTTTTGACTTAGGCGGCGTCTATGTGATCCTCGGAGTAGATTGGCTTCGAACGTTGGGGACATCAAACTCAACCTAGCAAAGTCAACAATGAAATTTGAGCATGAGGGTTTGTCTCACTGTTTATTGGGCAAGGCGAATTTAACACGTGCACCGGTTAGTAGCCGATCTCTAAGCAAATTGGGTGGTAATGTCGATTCTTTTTGGTGTTTTTTGTGTCAAAGCAGATTACTACATCTCCCGATGACATGCTATCGGCTGACCAACTTGCTGACCTCGAGACCATCACTACGAAATTCTCGAAGATTTTCGACGCACCATCATCTCTCCCGCCGACTCGATCGAATGACCATCAGATTATTTTAACACCAGGAATATCGGCTGTTTCGGTTCGTCCTTATCGCTATGGCCATATACAAAAAAGCGAAATTGAGAGATTGGTGGCGGAAATGCTAATAGCGGGGATAGTGAGACCAAGCTCAAGCCCTTTCTCTAGTCCGGTCCTCTTAGTCCGTAAGAAAGACGGGAGTTGGTGGTTCTTCATTGATTATCGTGACCTTAATCGGGTCACAGTTCCGGACAAATTCCCGATTACCAGTGATTCAAGAGTTACTCGTGGAGGTCCGTCTGGGTGTTCTGAGATTCCTCCACGATTTATATGTACGTCTTGCTTTTCTTCATCATCTCAGGCCTGTGTTTCAGGTCCTGTACGTTCCTCAACATATTTGGCAATTTCTGGAGGTCCACCTCTGCAAATTTGTGGGTCTAGGTTCTTCGATATGGACATATCTTCCTCCATTGACGTCTCGCGCGTTTCGTTTTGCCCCAGCAGAATAGAAGAGGGAAAAAGCAGTGAATTCTCAGCACACTTCGCATAATAGCAGTAGAAATTACGCACGCCTTCAACTCGAAGTTTCCCACAGACGGCGCCATTTGATGTGGGGCATCCCAATAAACAAGATTTATATGTGTGGGGAAATTTATATAGCCGGAGAATCGATAAAGTTACGTGCGTAAGTGCTTATTTGTAAAGGAATTGAAAGGAACGTGTTAAGGACGTATTTGGGGTACTGGGACGTGTTGGGGAAGTCAAGACGTGTTTGGGGACCTGTATGGGATAATTTGGGATGTGTTTGGGACATTGCATACCTGTCTGGGACAATTTGGGACGTATTTGGGACATTGGGGACCTGTCTAGGACAATTTGGGACGTGTTTGCGGTGTGGGACCTGTTTGGGACATCGGGGACCTGTCTGAACGTGTTCGTGTTCGGAGTGTGGGGGACCTGTTTGAACGTGTGGGGACCTGTTTGAACGTAAACGAAAGGACACGAGGATTTACGTGGTTCGAACCCTTTCGGGTTCTACGTCCACAGGGCGCTGCGAAACTTCCTTTCACTATGTCTTCATGGATTACACACTCGATCAATCCTCACTTTCGCTCATAAATGCTGAAGAATATGAAAGAAACTAATTAACACACTAAAAGGAGAGAAGTGACGTGTGACTTTGTGTTCTGATGGTGCCTGTTGAAAATGGCTAAGTTCTCCCCTTTTATAGCACCTTCCAGCAGCTCTTCCCATAATATCCCAGGATTTAAGGGAGACGTGACTACTGTAGTACTATGAACAGTGGAAATGGTTGATTGAATGACTTCTGCGCCTGTAGCAGCTTTTCGCAGAGTGGTGTTGCCCTACCACAACTCGACACGCGTCCTTGCATTTTTCTCCTTCCCTTTGGCTGTCTTTTCACATCAAGAGTATGGAAGAAGCTATCTTGCATAGGGAAGCTGTCAGCCATCTAAAAGAAATCCTACATGCACTATTCCTGCTTTTTCTATTTTTACCAAGTATCGGATATTCCTTTATTTGGGCCTCTTGGGCCTTTTAGTATCTAATTTTTTTTTCGCCCATCTAGTTTAGTCCACACACACAATATTTTAAAGAACTCAAATCCACCACAAAGATATAATTGCTTTGTCCAAGTCCAAGTCCAATTCAGATCTTTGGATATTTTTATTTTAAAATTTATTTTTGTGAGATATTTTCCTTTTATGGGAATGAGAAAATAATATTGATGTGAAGTAAATATGATTTATGAGATATTGATATTTGTTATCTTTGACTTCTTGTTGTCTCATTTACCTTTAAATAAAGATAAAATGTATATAAATGACATTTACCTTTGTATTTATACGTTGATATGTACAAGCCATAACTTTTTGAAGAATGCAGAGAACCGGGCGGCTCAGAATGCCAACATAGAACCCGGTAAAAATTCGGTTTGGTCGAAATATTTTAGTTATTTTCTTATTTTTTTATCTATTTCGATACGTTTGTTATTATTACAAAGGCAATGATGTTACTCCAATTTTTAACGAGGTCATTTAAGTCGCTAAATCTTAAAATAATAATTTTTTCCATTCGGTTCAAAAACTGGTTTCGAAGCCTTCAAAATTTTATTTTATTCTTCTATTTAAAGCTCTATCCAAAATGTCAACTACTAGCGATTGGATTTACTTTTTGCTTGGAACAATTTCTAATCTATAATAAACCATTTTTACTGTCCCATGCATGACCATGAGATATTGAAAGGTGAATTTGCAATTAATTAGTTAGTTAGGGGTAAATGTAATTTTGGTGGTAAAAAATGGCTGATTTGCAAATATATGCCATTGAAATGACGAGAAAATTGCAAGATAAGATTGAGTTAAAATAAAATCACCAAATGAGAAAAACCCAATCAACCTGGTTCTAAATCTCGGGACCACCATCGAACGGCTGCGCTGTCACAGCTCCACCACCTCGCCGGAAACCTCCATAAGCTGCCCTCGAGCATCCGTGTTTCAGCTTGCGATCAATGCTCGTTATGGCTTGAATAGGTGACGTTGCCGATTGGAATCGCAGGATCTGGGACGAGTGATCAATTTTGCTAAAGAGAATTAGGTAACCTTGGTGGAGCTGCAAATTCTGTTTTATTTGCGTTTAATTGTTAATCAATGTATGTTTTGGGGTGGCGGAATTTTCACTGGTTTCTGTGTTGATGTAAAAGAGAAAGTAAATTCACTCTGAATTTCTGGCGATCTGATCTTCTAGTTCGACATATAGATGCTGATCTAATTCTACGTCAGACCACATTATATGATCTGATTATACTGTGGCATTGATCTCTTTTTCGATTGATGAAGTTGATGTCTTGGGAATGGATTAAATTAATATTTATCGGGTAGTCACCTTTACTTGTGCTGTATGGCTAAGGAGTTGTGATGATCTTAGTAAACAATTTTAAATGAATGTGAGAAAATGGACGTATGCTTAGGTTACAAATTAGAATTGGGTTAATTCTATCAATGGTTACAGATCTTGATTGAGGGTTCCAACGTTGATTAATTTATATATGTCAGCTTCTATGAAACTTTATCAATGTATAGTGGTTTTGTTTAACAATAATGACATCTAAGTATTATTTTGTCTTGAATGGACGATATGTTTTCACTAATCCCATCCCAGGGTTCTTCATTTCTGTTAACTCAAGATAATAGTTCTGTTTCTTTCAATAGTTGTGCAGTTTGTTGTAGCGACTCCTGAAAGTTGGAAAAGTGAGGATAAGAACATGTGCAAGACTAAACGGCACCGAACTAGGGAAAATTAAATTTTATTCTTATTTTTTCGAGATCTTGGACTCTGATAGTATGCACTATGCAATGCTTAGTAAAAATAGTCAAGTGAACAGAGATATAGAATTAAATGTTGATTGTGATTTGTAGTATCCTGTGATTACATGGAAATTATAGGAGCCTTTATGAGTAAGTAACGCCCGGAACGATAGTTAGAATGATCTGCTTAATATTATTACAACGACCTTATTCTGTCGGCACATTAACTGACTTTTGGTAAATATTCCGTTATTCGGTAACTATTAATCTACTCGTAGAATCAAAAGGACAACTACAGGACCCTATTTTGTTTGTGTTGTTATTTGTTGTCGTTTTGTTCATGCCATTATTTTTAGTCTGTGTTACTGTACCGTTATTTTTGTCTGTTTTGTTTGCATAATTAGTCTGTGTTAGTTTATGCCTCACTTTTGATTAGCTTACCTTAGTTCTTAATATTAGCTTTCACGCTCTTTTTGTTATCATCATTTCTGTACATCAGTACATGTTGAGTTTTACCTGTCAAAGAGTGTTTCTGATGATAAATTTTCATTCAGATAATGGTGGCCGAAACTGAGTCATCTGAGGGTTCTGAAATAGAGGAGAAATGTGGGCCAGGCTTCACCTCTACCAATGGTCTACACAAGCCTGATTCTGAAGTCATTCTTTATGAGGAGAAATGTGGGCCAGGCTTTACCTCTGCCAATCGTCTGCACAAGCTTGATTCTGAAGTCGTGCATTACGATGATCAACCCAATGATCCAAATTGCTCAGATATACCTGAAGTAGAAGATGGTGATATCAGTAATAATATTTTAAATGACAAAGATGTCCTACAAGAGAGTTCAGCTATCGTTCCTGAAGGCAACACCGTTTTTGTGGGTCAGGGTACAGGTTCAGGGTGTTCCAAATGAGCAGTTGGAGGATGTTGGCAGCGAATTTGACCAGCTTGTTGGCGAGGATAATGTTTCAAATTTGAAGGGACTGATGGGGAGCTGTTCCTTCTCAACGGTGCCATATCGGAACCGAGAAATTCCGCTGAGGTTGGGGATTGGGTCCAAGATTGGAATTGTAATATCCTGGAGGACAATGATGGAGATACTCAGTACTGTTCTGAATTTCCCAACACAGAACCTGCAACTTCCAATCTGAAATTGGAAAGTGGAGCTCCTAACTCTTCCTTTGCTAGCTCTGGAGAAACAGCCGGTCATCTGGCTGTCACATGTGCTAAACTGGTGCCAGATTTGTCAAATGTGAGCAATGAAGGTGCAGAGAACATTTCTCTGGAGCTCACCGAATTAAATCTGGATAGGCATCTGGAAAGTGCTTCGGATAACGATGAAAACCTGTTGGAGAATAATGGGAAAATTCACTGTAACTCCGTATCCATGGATTCAACAGATGATTCTTCTGCTATTGAGGCCTACCTAGACAGAGCTGATACTGAGTCTGTGGCTAAACCATTCAACTTTTTTGCAAGAATTCCAAGGTTTAATGATGAAAGTCTGAGGGAGCAGATCACAGTTTCCAAGTTGAATATTGAGGAGAAGACGAAAATCAGGGAAGCTATTCAAGTCCAAATCCAAGAAAAAAGAGTAAAACACTTACCTGTGTGCTGCATGTTCTTATTTATATGTGTATTTCAAACTAATATATTTGTTACTGGAAAATTTGGACAAGCAGGCTGACAATCAGATTCGCAGTCGTGATTACAAAAATTCAAAGATTGAGCACAGGAAGGCTTGGGATTTGGTGACCTTAAAACGCATGGAAATAGATTCAGTTCTGTCATTGATCAACAAAGCCAAGAATGCGATGTCTATTCGCGATATTGATAGCCAGGTACTTTCGGTCAACTTCTTCCTGTTTGTATATCTATGCCTCAATGAGAAAGTGGGTAGATCGGCTGTGTCTATTCATTTGTTCTTCGTCGTCTACTGAAATATTTTCACCACTGTTATTTCCTAATTGGCCTCTATGCAGATATACAATATGGAACGCATGATACAACATGAAATTCATACTTTGAAGGAAGAAAAGCAGCTCCTCCTTGAGATCAAACGGCTAAAGCAACTTCGAGGGGAATTGTCATCCAACTTGGGTAGCCAAGCGGAAATCAAGCAGGTTCTTGAACAGAGAGAAGAGCTTGAAGATCGTCTAAAGGTTTTCCTACCTCCAGGCTCCATTTAAATTTGAGGCTAATACATAAAGCTGTCCTACCATTTAAAGGCTGATGAAGCTGAAAGCAGACAGTTCTAAGTTCTCAATATTGTCATGTTGCGTGCAGGTTCTTAGGAAGGAGTTAGATGTTCTCAAAGGCGCTGTGCGAAAAGCTGAAACAGCTGTTGTGAAGGCAGCAAAGAAATATGAAGATGGATACAAAAAGCTTAAAGAACTTCAAATCCAATTCAGAGAGGCCAATGAAGTTCGCCAAGCAGCATATGCTGATCTGCAACGCCTAAGGAAGGAACTCCAGGATAAGGTAATGCATCATTTCAAATTGTTAAATCTTCATTGAACTTGAACTGCTGGCACTGGAACCATGGGAAAATTCGTGGGTTGAGCTCCTTTAGGGTTATGTACTTGACTTTTATTGACTATTAAATGAATCAATAGATATAAACTAACATGGATAGTATAGCCTTTTCCCTTAATTTCTACCTTCTCATGTGCCTCGACTTACCAGGCTTTGAACCACAGTTACAAGTGTACATAGGACTCTCTCTATCATGTATCATTTTATTTCTGATAATAGTCACGAGTTTGATTTAAGTCCTTGAATACCAGAACAAATACTTCTTCAAATACAAGGATGATGCAGCGGCTGTGAGTATAGGTGCATCGAAAAGGGACAACGAAACACTGCATCGTCTGTGTATGAATCAGGTAAAGCCTTTGTGTCCTTCAATCTCTTTCTAACGTCTTTCAGTTACCAACGTTTGGCTTCAATATGTAGGTTGAGAACTTTATGAAACTTTGGAATGACAATGAGGAGTTCCGGAAAGAGTATGTCAAGTTCAACATGCGAAGTACCATTAAGAGATTGGGTACTTTAGATGGTCGTTCGCTTGGCCCTGAGGAGGAGCCACCAATCCTACCCAATTTTGCTGGTGGAACAGTTGAGGCAAAGACTCACAAGGCAGCCCAGGTCAAGAAGCTGCGAGAAACAACTGTTGAAAATTTGACAGAGACAGATGTTATCGTACGTCGTGTGGAGACACTGAAACTGAACGGGAACCATAAGAAAGTGACAGATATGGCGCCAACCGAACATTTGGTGGTGAATGAATTTACAGTTATTGCTGAGGATAATTCCACCCAAGATGTGCTGGAGAAGTCAGTTGAGGAGATTGAGCTTGAAAAGAGGGAAGAGGAGGCTAAGTTGAGAGCACAGCGCCGTTTAGAGGAGCTTGTTAAGGCTAATGAAGCACGTGAGAGGAAGAAACGGCAAGCAGAGAAAGAACAGCTGAGAGCGCGACTTAAAGCACTCAAGGAATCTGAACTAAAGGAAAAGGTAACATACCTCTCAATTTGTCTTATCTTACCACATTCCTTGTTCTCTGTTTTTTCAATATTAAATCGCTATGCTTGTGCCAAGATATCAGTGTAACATGATTCCTATGCTAGTGAATCTCATCATCGAAATCTATAACTCACTTCATCGTTGAACTAAAAATCATGCAGGAGAGGGAGAAGAAACTGAGGAAGAAACAAAAGCAGCCGAAGCCAATGACACCCACAGACAGAGCGAAGCTGAGGCAAATGCAAACGCTGAGAATGTCGTCGAAATGGGACTTGTCAAAGAAGCAAAAGACACTTGTGACATAGCTCATAAAAAGGCTAACAATAGCAAGCCGCTGGCCTTGTCTAAGCAGAGCAAGAGCAAACCTGTCCCCCACCGCTTCGTAACAGAAACAAGAAGTATTATAAACAGTGGTTATTGGTGGGCGCTTCGTGCGTGGGATTATCGTGCTGTTCTGGCTCGGTAACTTGGGTGCATTTTACAAAGCAAATCTTAAGAGGTCGACTCCCGCCTCTCTAGCCTTCCGCTGATCCGTTTCAGTCGTTGGAGCCAATCGTTGACTTCAAACGATTGGATTTGGTGGCTTACTGTTTCGTGGGATTGTGTGATAGTATAAAAAGGGAAAAGAGGTATGCTCTAGTTGGAGGGAAAGATTTTAGTAGTACAAGTTTTCATGGCTTGTTGGTTGTCGCATGCATTATAGTTGCTTCTATTTCATAGGAATTTTTATCTATATTTCCTTGGCGAACGATTGATGGTGATGGAATAATGAATGTTTGTTCTAAATCCGTCGGGTTTTGGTGGTTCTCTATTCTGGATTTTATAGACGGTGGTCTCCATTGCTTTTTATCTCTGTTTGCTCGTTCATATCTCTGTATTATATATTGAATTGACAATTAGATTACGATAAACTCAGTGAGTTGGACAGCGACAGATATTTATATTTGTTTCATTGAGGATCGAGTTGGGCACGAGCGAAAGATAAGTTGTATTCGAATTCCTCTGCTGATTGTGGATTGAACTGAATCTAAAGGAAAGTTTAGTAACATAGGACTTTGAAAACAATGTATTCATTATTCTTTCCTGAATGATGGGGAGTTTCAAAATAGAATCGTCTGAGCCTACTATATATAAAATTCAATGAACCTCACAAATCATACCTAAGATTCCATTTCTTATTCCCGTCAGCATTGAAGGTCCAATTGTTCTCTCTGATCTGCACGTACGGAAGCTGAGGGTACAAGAAAATACAAAATCATCAGAAATCTTATTAACCCAACCATGTCCGAAGGATTTCTTCATGCATATGTATTAATTTTTTGCCTACAGAAGTTGTACTGATTCAATATCCTAGTTTACGGGAGTTATATTGACCAAATTACTAGGCAGAAGACTGAAAAATTCATGTTATAACCAAACAGACATTATTATACCCGTACCCTGTCGATCATGTTATATCCAAACTTAATCCTCAAATCCTGGTCCTTCTTAACATTGAAGATGTTCCAAGCAAATTCTGCAGCCCCAGTATAGTTTGCCTGATTCATATATGTTAAGGAAAATCATGACAGCTTTTAAGAGTTGTTCGAGCAAAAAAGGCCTATAAGTCAAAATCCGGTAAGGAAAAAAGAGAGTGAAAGAGCGTGTCAAACCTTTTTGAACTCCTCATCGACGAGACCTCGACCCTTAATGACGAAGCTCACCAAATTATCAGCGGTAACAGGGAAAGCCTTCTTAGCACGGAAGTTATAATGTAACTTTTCGTTCCTCTTGTACTGCACGCCCGCACCAATGCTAGACGATATCTAAACGTACAAGTCAGCTAAGTTTTTAGTTGACACTATGAGCTTCAACAGATCTCTGCAGTTTATAAAAATAGTATAAAGATGATGACCACAGAACTTATATAGGGATGCTTCGGTGAGTACTTGGCAACTTCACATTGAAATGTCAGATAGTATGTACTAGAGTATTTCTAATCTGCAGGGAGTATTTAGATACTCGTGTCTGTGATATGGGATTTTTTGTATAAATCCGTGAGAAAGCGAAGCTAAAAATTGGATTTTCTAGATCAACAATTGAATAGCCTATTTCACAATTGCCAAGTTTCCCAAGCGATAGTTAACTCATACTCAATCATTACCATTCCCACATTCACATTAGGAGTAGTAGTTGCTCGAGGAGGCACATTCATACCTCAGGCAAGAAGTATCGAATCATCGAATTTGCATAGGTCGCAGCTCCAAGCTTAGTGTCAAGCTCCCCATGAAACTGCCAAATTACAAAATTATAAGCAATACGTAAGAAATTGATTATTCCACATCTAAATGCATAATCATTCGATCCAGTAAACTAGGAATCAAAATTGAAAGAACAAAATCCAAACCAGGTCAGTCCAAGACCGACTATATAATAGTATCGCAGCTGTATATAACTGAAACACGACAAACATTCCATGTTTCGAACCAAAAATTTCAAAGTAAAAATTATCACGAAGAAGAATACTGGACAAAGAAAAACTGTACTTGGAGAACAGTGTTGACACCAATGGGGAATCTTTCCTTGGCGTGGATTCTCAGGGACTTGGAGTCTTCACTGTATCTAAGCGATGTTTCCATTTTCAATTCAATAGAGGAGAGACCTTCACCACTATTTAGGGCAAACCAAGATGATAGATATAATATGGATAACTCCGGAGCAGAGTTTTTAGTTGGCCATTCATATGTTTATATGTATTCATCGATATAAACGCGATTTCTTTTCCTTCTTTTGGAATTTTTGACATCATCAAAATCAAATTTTGGTTATACATGAAAATTTCCGATGTTATTATATTTTGGGCCGATTTTAAGTTGCCTTGTGCTACAGTTTCTCCCGTTTCTCATTGGCTTCGTGAAAATTTCAGAATGCAATTTCGGTCGCAATAACACGTTTCACCGTACACCATTCTTCATAGAGGAAAAATAGCAGATGATAGATAACTTCAACTCTCTTCAACTTATCTAAAAGAAGGTTAAATTCTCATAGCATTGGTCGAAACAAGTTTTTAAACGATAATAAAAAGTCGAAGCAGTTCAATCAAAACGAGGCCTCCATGCGTTGTCTTGGGGTTCAGTGAAAACGAACGCATTTTATCAGATCTCATCGATAAATTCAAGGAGATCGTCGACTTCTTGCCTCAAGAGTACAATCTTCTGCTGAATAGGAGCCACGCGATTCTCTATATCTCTGCCGCCCGATTTCTTCTCGTACGATTCAACCACGGCGGAGTGCTTCATCATCAACTTCTCCTGCAATTCTCGATCCTTGGCCACAAGCTCCTCTATCTATAGAACAACGAGTTCAAACTTAGTAGATAAACAACTAACATTACCACATAACATTTTCTGACCATGACATATCGACGTAAAGAAGAAGGGAAAGATGTATGTATGTGACCTTGGGCATTATCTGAGTTGCTTGTGAAGAAGACTGCAAAAAAGACAACAATGGTTTCAGCTCCTTGGATAGCTCCTTCAACAAGCTATCAGCAGCTTTACGAGCTGCTTTGCAGGCCTGTGTGTCCCCAGTCCTCGAAAGATCACGAAGAGATGCTTCTAATTTGTCATGAACAGCCAAGCTTCGGTTTATGATATTTTGGAACTGCTGAATTGCAGTTTGAACCTGTATAAATGGTAGATTGGATTAGGTAAACACTGCAGGCGTGAGTGAATTTAAAACAAGAGGGGAGAGAGAGAGAGAGCGAGAGAATGGTTATTTGACCTCATCCCATTGAAGTTTTGCAAGGTAAGAAGCTGAAGACTTTGAGATCGTGAAGTCTGCACGCGTGTATGCGATGCATGCGACAAAGAAGAGGAAGAATCCAGAAATCAACATCAATGGCTCTCTTAGGAGGGAGAGATTGCTAAATCTGTAAAAGACCTGAAAGAGAACACATATTTAAAGTGAAGTGGAAGCATATTCTGTAATTACAGCTGTCTTTTCAAAATTCGTTGCTTGTAAGTAGAAGCCTGTTTTTGTCACTTAAATAAAATAACAATCAACTTCAAGAGGGTAATGAATTACCTGAAAATGTTGATTATGCTCAGGCACAACATTTGCCTTTTCTAGCACAACAATTGGTCTACCAACTATGTCCAAATGGGACAGCTTTATCTGCATCAGCAGACAAATTACTAATATGTAAGGACGTGGATAAACAACCTAGATTCAAGGAAAGCGCAAAATAGTCAGTTTGAGCAAACCTCTTGCGACTGTTTGACAGGAAATGGAGCAGAAACAGATATATCACTTGATCCCTCAGGTAAAACAACCTGAAAATAAGAGAAATCATGTTCTTTTGTCAAAATGTCAAGCAATGCAAAAAGGCTAGGGAAGTAAAATGCTGCATATTACTACAAAGCACATATATTATGTGTGTATGAGGCCCAAGGAACTTCAAATGGTGATGCTAATAAAAAGTTTGAAGCTGAAGCTACACATATCCTTGCCATACAAGTGAGCGATGCTAAAAAAATGAAGATGAAAACAGAATGTGGTGAACGCAACAAAACGTTCTAAGCTATGACCTTCATGATAGTTAATCCACGGAATTTCTAAAGAAAATAACCTCGTGATCTTGAGCATATACAACTAAAAGCAGTATTACCTTTACTGTGAGATTTTCTATGATTATATCGCTCATTGGGCTACCAAAGGTGATGTTAAGAAAGCGCTTCCCCGCAGAATGGAATAAGAAATCTTTAAGGGGCAGGCCATACCCCATGGTAAAAGATGCTCTCCAACCACCGAACAACGGATAACGGGGCTCAATTTCCAGTAGAGTCTACATAACATCGAATCACAAAAAAGCTTTATCATTGTGGGTAAGCACCCAAAAACGGTGTCTGGAGATATTCATAAAAGCCTACCTTTGTAGAATCACCATATACATTAGATGTAGAAATGTTTCCAATCTCGTCCCTATAGTAGATAGAATGAGCCCTTGGAGGTAATTTAGCAACAAGGCTTCTGAATGCTGATACACCTCCAACGTGGGGTCGTGCCTGAAAGTCAAGCCTGCAATGCACCAACAAATGGATAATAGTTCACAAAAAATCCTGTAAGTACTATGCTAAATCAGCATTCAGATGTATTATTATACCTTGAGAATTCCCCTGTGAGTTCAGCGCCAGCATGAAAAAGGTTGTAGGTTTCAGTGATTTGCACATTACCCCAATGTGAAACTTCTATCTCACGCACCAACTCTTTAGCATTGCAAATGGTCTGTTACTCACATAGTGGACCACAATTGGCGAGTATGTGAAAGGAGGCAGATTTTCGTAAGGACCATACTTAATTTCGGAACCAGTAAGCTTAGCATTATCCAATTTCGTGAAGGACTCAACCTTGGATTCTGGTAATTTCACAGTGTGTGACTGAACCTTGACTGTATAAGGAGAGAGATAATGGGCACTATCCTGAAAGGCAACAAGCTGAAAATCAGCCTGAGTTATTTTCTCCGGGAAAGGCCTTAGAACATTCGTAAATGCAGATTTGATCTCCAAAGTCAAGCTTTCTCCCTCATTGAGTTCCGAGGGTAAAGAAACAGCATACCAAGTCAAAGCTGGAGGCATTCCTTCTGGGTTTGCAACTTCAAAAGAAAGGGTGTCAGAATAACTTGGGGTTTTTCCTCTCTTGTCAGTTGTTTTCACGGTCAGAAATGCCAAGTTTTTTGTTTGATGTTCGGGAAAGGACAATAATATTTGTGAGACTGCATTAGGGCCATTGTTCTCCACCTGATAAAAGAGTAAACAAGCTCAGATTTAGCAGTCTCTGAAAGAACCAAAGGCTGGATCACAAGAAAGCAAGTGATGAAAAAGAAAATAAACGACCAAGCAGAGTTACGAAACAACCTTCATTGATATGGTGGTACGCGCTATCTGCGAAGATAAATCAATCTGCAGCACAAAAACCGTAATGTTAGCAGCAGCAAATCAATAGCAATTAACAATCAAATGAAAAAACTCAATAAAGAGACACAAATCCTTCATCCCTGGCTCAAATATCGCCCCGGGCATAAAGTCCCAAACCCTGAATCTGAAGTTGAATGTAACTCGAACTAGTTAAAGCACATCCCAAAATAGTCTTAGCTTGGCATAACCCCCCAACCTACTTACACATATCGCTAATATCATCAAAGTATTAACCCTAACATCCAAGAAACTTAAATTTCAGCTCAGTCCAACAAAACCAGAAATTCGAACAAGTCAAACTTTTGCAGTCGCATACTGAATCCCCCTTGCCAAAAAAGCCAAAGTCACCGAACGTATGGAGCAGACACGGCAAGCGACATTTTCCAATAAACATATGTCGCATTTTGAAAAGAAACACAAGAATGTTACCCGTCGATCGAGCTTCGAGATCACGAGATCGGACGACACAACCGACGACACGGAAAGCACCACGGAGCACACCAACAATACGAACCGATCCAATCGAATTCCACTCATTTTCGATCTGTTCTCAGCTCTCTCCTTCTCAAAGAAAAGCGAACAGCGCTACAAATATTTTGCCTACTCTAGTGTGAGCTACTGAAAATTAAGAACACGTCATAAGGGACTTTACTAGTTGCCGTCTTACATGTACGCTTTTAGGCTATGGTGGAAGAGTACACCGACGTTTTAGCGTTTCAATATATATGTGAATATACGAAGCGATCAAGTGATTGGTAAACCGTAGGAGATCAAAAAATAATCAAAAGGAAAATACAAATTTTATAATTTAACTCAAATAAAACGCTTATAAAACTATGATATAATCATAATCAACTTTATTAAATCAATCAATTAATTGCTTGTGATAGCATATATCCATGAAAACGTCCATCTTTTTTGTATTTTATTTATTTTTCATTAGTATTTAAAGGTTAACCTTTCTTTTATTAAGGTAGTAATAAATACCGCCCTTTAAATCTATTTTATCAAGGCGTAATTACGTGTCAGGCCCCAAAAGACGTTTTAAAATAGGTTTCAGACCATGTCACAAAAACTATTGTTTAAAGGACTCAATTTTTATAAAATTTAGAGATAATGACCTAGATTTATACAGGTGTTCAAAGTGTATATGAAGTGTATAAGATGATCGTTTTGTGTTATTTCAGAACAATGAAGTGGTATTGCATTAACAATGAAGTGATACTGCTGAATAATAAGTGGTTCTGCAGAATAATGAAGTGGTACTGCAGAACAATAAAGTGGTAGTGCAGAGCAATGAAGTGTTATTGCAGAAATCAGGTCTTTAAACTATTAATTTTCTGAAAGGGGCCTGAAACCTAAGTTTAACAACGAAGGGACCTCAATTGTAAAAGATCCATTTATCTATTTTATTAATAAGGGGAGGGGTGGCGGCTATTTTAGTCGGTAAAATATTTACAGTTTAACCTCTCTATTTCTAATTTTGTTAATTAAATAATTATCATATTTAGTCCCCCATTTAATTATGTTACTTATACCACTACTTATTATTTCCTATAATAAAAAATTCTGCTAAATGTGAATTATAAATTTTTAAAATTAAAATTAAAACAATTATATTTATCCGCATTACTAGTTCCGTTTATTATGCATCTTCATGCCACGTCGATGTCACGCACTTCGATTTCATCGCCTGAGAAAACTAGGACAAAATAGATTGCATTTTTAACTCAAACGCAGAGTGAGAAAGACGACGATCAGCTTACATCGCCTCGTAGAAATGGCAGCCATGTACAACTCCTTTGTGATTAATAAGGCCCCGTCTCTCCATTTTTTCATCTGGTAAATCGCATGATTGTGTTCTTACTGTTCATTCTTTCGTGTGAGAAATGCTCTTTTTTCTTTTTTTCCGTTTTAGCTGCCGATAATCCGCATTAAGGTGTTCCCCTTCATGACCGTTTCTTTTCTCACAACATCGTTGAATTTCTAGTGCCTTTGTACATGGGTTTAATGTTGTTGCTGTTATTTCAAGAGTGAAATTTGGGTAGCTTGTGTTGTAGCTGCTCTATTCTTTTGCGTCGATTGCAATTTATCGATTAGGGTTTGTATTTGAATGGGTGGGCTGTGGGGATCGTCACATGATATAAATCTATCTTGAATTTATTAATCCTAGAGTGGTTTTATTGGAAGCCAATCTCATATGAGATATGGAATAAATTTCAGCTACTGTGAGTTTCAAAAGCCAATTTATATGGTTATGATGGGAATATACAGCTGCAACATCATTATTGTGCCTTAAGATGTCTACACCATCGTCAAGAAAATCCCAGAATACGTATGTGAAGAAACAGAGAGTTCAAATTTAGATATTTTTAGAGGATTATCGTTGGTTTTTCTCCCACTCTCAGCTACTCCTACGTTGTTAGGACCTATTATATGATTAATGATGTCTTTGTTTTTAGGTTCGTCTTTGAAATCGACTGGCAATCATCATGTCATACCCATGAACTTGGCCATCCATACCCAGGGAACCAAAAGCCGTCTGCTAAGAGAAGGGCACTCATCGTTCAGGCTAGTTACAGGTTTGCCTTTACGTAATTGTCGAAGCTTTCTCAGTCCATCGAAGTTATCTTTTTTTTCGCCACTCTTTTGTTCTTTTACTAAATGATGAGTTTTGCTGCACTTTGTGGTCCATGGTGTTGACGTTTCAAGCGGTACATAGCAATCGTAAAATTCCAATTCTCCAGTCATCATAGCATACTATACATTATATATATTTGCATTAATCATTACCATAAGACTATGCGATATCTCACGAATCGAGTTATCCCTAGCAGCGAAAATGGGAGCTCGGGAAATGCTTTTATCGGCGGGTTCGTTCTTGGGGTTTGATTGTTGGCACGCTTAGTTGGCTCTATGCTCCGCAGGTACTACCTTCATTTCATCCACATTAGATTTGATTTATTGCGTAATTTAATATTACCATGTTTGATTCTACGGTTTTTTTTTCTTACAGATAAGCCGAACTCTGACTGGCGCAGCAGACAAGACAGATCTGATGAAGAACAAGCTTCCAAAGTTCCTCTATGACGAAGAAAAGCTTTGGAGGTAAAGCAGTTAATCTTTCTTTTTTTTTTTCTCTTTTAGACGGTTTATGTTATTAGTGTACATTACACTGTTTTTTGTTTGAGGAAATTAGGGTGGAAAAGAAAACGTTGGAGAAAATGATTTCCGTAAGATTTTCTTTGGTTTTCCGCACCATTTGGTGGGGAATTAGTTTTTCTTTGCTTCAAGTAAATAAACAAATTTTTCTTTTCTTTTCTTTTCCTTACGTATTTCTCCGATCAACCAAACACGAAAACAATTTTCTTTTTCCTTTTCTCTTCCCTACTACTTTCCATGAACCAAACACGCCCTTAGCGATCGATGTTGTCCTATTTTTAACACAGAAACAGCGCAAGAAGCTTGCGCATAAGATCGAACAGCTGAACTCTGCCATTGATAACATGTCGACTCAGATTCGACCTGAAGAGTCGGTTCTTGAAGAGGCGTCAGCGCAGCGATATCGAAGCTGTTGTCTGATGATGATACAATAAAATCATGAAATTTTATTATTAATAAGTCGATGATTCCATTAAGACGACGAGGATGAAGTGGTAATAAGTAAGTGATTCTCTTGCAAAACGTTGGTAATCATGATGTCGTATTTCTTACCGATTATCGCTACATCGATTTTGTTGTTTTCCTTTGTCTTTACATAAATCGAATTTGCTGGGCAAATTAACAATATTTGCGCTATGGCGCGACTCGTCGTGGCAATTCTCGTAAAAGCTCTTGTAGAATCTGAATACCAACCAATTTATCGTATTTCATCTCATAATACCTTTTTCTTTTCGACTGGTTAGAATGATGCACCTAATGCGTAAGTTTTGACGAACTAACGGAATCTAAGGAAGAATCGACAAAATTTTGTTGCATGCGTTCCTCTTAAGGCGCTCGCTCGCTTTTTCTGATGTGTTGTACGGCAAGCATTTATCTTAACGAAGTAGCTGAATCTTAAGTAGAATCGATGAATTTTCCGTTGCGCTGCATTGATCGATTCGATAATATGTGCCATTTTGATGGACTTCTTTAATTCTTTTTTTTTTTTTTTCGAAACGAAATTTTGTATTCGAAGACGGATTTATCGTATATTTCGCTAACCATCCCGATCGCAATCACCGTCGTCCTCGCCGAATATATATATATATATATATTATATATATATATTTTGCCAAAACCATGAAATTTGTTGCAAAATTTCCTTAAAAGGAACATTCCCTCCAAAGTTACTAGTTTGAAAAAGAAGAAAAGAAATTTATTACAGAATAGTCACCATGTATGTTGGGGCTAGGGAAGGGTTTAGCCTAGCCTGCTCCTATATATACAAGGCTTCAATGATCAATCATCACCACCGGCCCAAACTCATCAGCCGCGGCTGCGGCGAAATATCTCTTTGAACACCTGCTTCTTCTATTTCTCTCGTTATTTCAGGCGAGCTAACCAATGGCGAAAGGTAGAGGTGCTGAGCCGGGAAGCTATTTGAGATCTTCGTCGGAGGAAGGTAACCACGACGGATCCACGGAAGGATCCAGATCGGAATCTGATTTTCCGATGGAGTTGACCGATTCCGGCGAGAAGCCACCGGCGGAGTCTTCGTCTGCCTCGGAATCTGATGATTCTATAGCCCCACCAAAGCGACGAAATTAGAACTAAAAAAGCCCGCACCTAAGCCCGACGATTGGCCCGCTCGGCCATATCCCTCAAGCGTGCGCCAATCGATGCCAAAGAAAGTGCATCCAAGAAGCCCAAGCAGAAGAATCAGCAGCTCTTTCAGAGGCTATGGAGCGATGAAGACGAAGTCGTTACGCTGAAAGGTATGATCGAATATTCTGCGAAGAAAAGCCCCGTAGCGCTGACATCGATTCATTCCATGAGTTCATTCCGAAGAGCATCCACATCGAAGTTTCGAGGAAGCAGCGACAGCGCAAGATTAAGAGGATGAAGAACACGTTCAAGAACAAACAAGGGCAAGGAGAAGAATGGCAAAAAGTCGAACCTTTTCGAACCCCCACGAGCAAGAAGCTTACGAGCTATCCAAGAAGATATGGGAAGGTGCTTCTTCGAAAGGGAAGAAGAAATCTAGCGAGGCTGTCATGGAGGTGAAGGGTGATGAGCAGTGTAACGATGCGAAGAAGGAGAGTAGTAATTAGTATGACCATTGATCAAAGCCGTTGGAAGGAAGGATTACGAAGATGGGTTCTGAGGATTTGAAGGCGCAAAAGTGTGGGAGAGGTTGAAGATTAGGGAAATTGAGCTTTATACTGCCCAGTTGGAGGCGAAGAAGGCTGGGCGGAGCTTGTGCTGAGTTCTTCAAGTCTTGAATCGAAGGCAGGCAAGCAAAGCTCATTAGCGATGGAAATGGTGTTCGACTCTGTTTATAAGAATTTTTTTATGTTGCAATATGTTGCTGTTGTGGTTTTTTTTGGAGCTGCTCGTGGTAATTTGTGATTAGTTGTTGCAAATTAGCAGAGTTTATGTGCAAATTAGTGCACTTGTGACGTCGTTTGAAGTGATTTATCAGTAGTTTCAGACACTAAACAGAGAGAGGGGGAGAGTTAATTTAGAGCATGGTTTCATCTCATCCTTAAAGATGTAGAGAAGATATACTTCAGTTTTAGGACTTAGAATAGTTTTTCCGAGGAGACGGGGAGAGCTATTTAGAGCATAGTAGTTCAGTGGCGCATTATAGCGCGAGCTGCTTGAGCCATGACGTTTAGCGCGATGCGCAAGTGCGAAGCTCGATTTTTCTGTTTAAGTTTCTGATGAAATTTTTTTATAATGGAGATTATTATGTTAATAATCAAGTAAAAAAATTATTATTTGAGATTAGTAACTTGGATTACTGGATTGTTAGAGTTTTTAAGTTTAAATGAAATACAAATATTAAAAGGGTATACATAAAATACCCATTAATATAAAAAATTAGCAAGTCAGTACACTGTCATCATTTTTTCTATATGCAGGTACCTGTCAGAATAAATTTTTGGGACGATTTGGGGTCAGGCCCCATGTAATTTTTTTAAATAGAGCCCAAGCCCATGCCAGAAAGAAATTAATTTCAGGGACCCATTTCAGAATTTAAATTAGAATTAAGGTTGTTGGACGACAATACCCTTATAAAAGAGTAGTTATGAAGTGGCATTTAGCGCCCCAGTTCTGTTATAAAATTCCAATATACTGCTATCAGTTATCACATAACATGAAGTGTTACTCACACAAATATTGTGTTATTATATGGCTAGTAAGTGTTATTAACAGAATAAAATGAGTTTCGACAATCGAAATAAGCATCAGCTGCAAATATAAGAGTTTATTTTGATATTACGTCGTCAAATATAAGATCGCGTAAAAAAATTTACCCGATTTCTGCAGAAACACTTTCAATAGTACCACTTCTTCTATATTCACTTTACCACTTCATGGGTCTATAATGTTGTACAACTTAGCTGTTCAACAGTACCACTTCATGCGTCTACAGTACCATTTCACTGTTCACCAGTACCACTTCATGGGTCTACAGTACCACTTCACTGTTCACACCGTACCACTTCATGAGGACTACAATACCACTTCATGAGGACTACAATACACTTCATGTACACTGTATACCACTTGTTCATGGTTGCTTTGCACGTTTGAATAAGACGATGGCAATGGTTCGTAATTTTTTTTGGTTTATTATGGGCAAATATGTCTTTTATCATGGATTAGGTCCTTACTAAATGAAACTTAAATTTAGGTACCTCTATCTATTGAAACATAAATAGGGCCTGAAAATCAAAAGCAAACTTATAATTGGGCTTGGCCTGATGTGTAATTACCTCCTAAATTTTTACACATTGGTACCTGTCTGCCGCAAGGTACATCATATCATGCATTTAGGTACCATGAAGAAATGTATTGTGGTACGTAATACAGCTAGAAAATGGTACCATCATATAATCAGCCACGAGGTACGGATGGAACGTATATATCACCATATATGGGTACCATATAAATGCGTGAGGTGGTACTCAATACAATACAAAAGGTACGTCAAGAATGAGAAAATGGTAGCACAATCGAACTGGGTACTTATATAAAATAATTTCACATGGGTACTGACTTCCAAATTTTTTATACAATTGAGTATTTTTCTATAGATTCACCATATTAAAATACATAGTTATTACTGAAGTAAAAACTTAAAAATACTGAATTAAATTTAGTGACGTTTTGGAAATTTCGTTGTATTCGACGTCTGTTAAAAGTTTATTTCGCAGGCTTAGAATAAAATAAGTCCATGATAAACACCAAACCCACAAGGATTTGATCTCACTAATGGTGAAAGCATAGTTTCAAGAAAAAAAAAATGATTTGTTTGTTTAAATTTAGTGGGCATGTTACTATCACCGCATTTTCAAGAAACCTCGGATACACAAAAGAAATAGATGGTTAACATCGACTATTTTCGAGTAACGATCTTTCATATTTTGATCGAAATTGCTGAAAAGTTTACATAAATGACTCGTAATGTGACAACCATTGTGTGGTATTCTACCTCATGATAAAAAAGATTGTCTAATCTTAGACAGCTTTAACATTCATAACTTGGGCATGATGAAATTGGAAGATTTGCGTAGTTATCAGAGCTCACTGTCCTTGCTTTCTTCTTCATCGTTATCCTCGTTGTCTCCCTTGTAATGACCGCTGCAGAGAACGAAGCAAAAAAGCGTTGTTAGCGAGAATTCAATTCATTTCAGGACATCAATGTCCAATTCATGCAGCTAGTCCACCAATCAGCAAACTAACCAAATTGTTGCATAATTTAACCAAGGAAGAGATGCATGTGAATAATGAATTCTCTCGGATGATAAACTGAGAAGGCGTGAAAATTACCTCTTGTGACGCATGTGAATAATGAATTCTCTCGGATGATAAACTGAGAAGGCGTGAAAATTACCTCGCATGACGACAATGAGTGGCCAAGTCATGGCATAGAACTTCGCTAACCTCTCCAGTTTAACAGAGCCTTTCTTTATCAGTTCTGCAAGCTGTGTTTTTTTTTTTGTTGGAAATACAAAGTTATTAGGCGCTAGCTGTCGAGGAAAAGGAAAAGTATAGCAGGGGAATAAGGAACTCACCTCATCTTCGGTCTCTTCAAGAATAGCAGAAAACAGAGGATTTGATCCACTTATAACTAGTTTGAGGCCCTAAAAATAAAAATAATACAGTTGTAACATATAGCATTAGTTTCAGAAAGAGAAAGCTCAGTCTCACCTTCCACAGAAAGTGGATATGTCTTTAGAATAAGCTTTTGCTTCTTGTCTGACTGCTGTCAAAATGATGAGGATTGGACAGACACAGTGAGATGATGAAGTCATAACTATATCATGAACTTTATTTCAGTAGCCATGTGGACAAACTCAAGAAATATTGTGCAGGAGATTTAGACCACAGAAGAGAGAAGCCCACACATATGAGCTTAATCAGTAACGTCCAAGTAGTTGCACAAATGCACATACTTCATCAGGTTGAAGATGGTCGGAGCGAATGAAAGCTGGAAATTCTTACAATAACCAGCCTATGACACATTAACTCTAACTTCTTGTACCAGTTTTATTGGTATTACATATTTTCATAAGTCTCCACCACAAACTGTCTATTTACTCAGTTAACAAAACCACGGTTACATTTTCCATCAAAAATATTTTGCCCTATGACCAGCCATATACTTGATGATATGAAAAGTCCTTCTCTGATGTATACTATACCTCACCAATCAACATGGCAGCATTTACATGGTCATCTAAATGGCAAATTAAGTACCATATTTATCTTCTTGCTGTCCAGGCTTTTATGTAATCCGTATGCCCTCTGTGCACTACAAAGGAAATGGTCAATGGGAGAAAGAGAAGCCTAAAATGCTTCAGCAGGTAAAATGTCATGTTAGCATTCTCGACGAACTTTTGTAGATTAAGGAGGTGTTATTTTTAGAGCAGCTGCCAGGGTCATCTCGTTGTACATGATGATAAGAATGTTTCAAAGAGCACGTATCATCAGATTGGTTCACATTTAACCACCACAAAGAATATTGTTCCCAGGTTTCAAGAGAATCCAATGAGAACTGCCTACGGGCATCAATTATAATATCGCGACTTGCATAGAGCTAATGATAGCCAATTAATTGGAATGACTGATAGAACAATAAGAATCATTGCAGCATCGCAGAGACAAGAGAAGCATTTTTTCCAATGTAAGCTTGTGACATACCAGTTTTAATGCTGTCCCAACTGCTCACTTAATCCATACTTGTCTTTTGGATCCACCTGTCCAGCCAGAGATTAACTAACATCATTAGCAAATAGATGTAATGGCAACCGTACTTGCAAAGAAAAAAATTTTTATATTTCACTCATCATAAAGTAATTTTCTACACAATAAAAGATAATGCCATTGCAATTAAATAAGAGAGCCACATAGGATAAAAAGGATCAATACCTTGTCAATTGTATAAGCTTGCATTTTATCATAGTCCATCAAGGAGTTCAACAACTCTTAATTCCACTGATTCTGATTAAGATGCAAAGTGAAAGTGCCAGAAGCATAAGAAGAGATTATAGTTTGAGACTAAGATAGCATAAGGAGCACATTTCTAAAAAGAATACCTGTAATCAATTAGCTTTCCCTCACGCTGACCTTTGGAGTCCAAGCGTGTGTCTCATATCAAAATGATTTCTAGGTTTTTCCTGATACAACATTATTCCATTCATAAGGAAATATAAACTAGAAGCTGCAATCATTTGGGAACCACAATTCAATTGAAAAAAATGACAAATGAGAAAGCAAAAGAGTTCACATTGACTAATGCAACATTACAGGTTTCATAAGAATGGGGGATGAGCCACCACCCCACCTAGATCAACTATGAGATTGCAAAAAACTAAGCAGCATAAAGAAAAGGAAGGAATCCCACAAAAGTTCAAGCTGGCCCATTTCTTAATATTACTGAAATGTCTCAAGGAACCTTCCCTTGAATTTGCAAGACGACAATTTGAAAGAAAGGGAAAAAGGAATAAACTTCTCTTACATTCAAGAGCCCACGCTCCAGCTCCGCCTGAAAAAAAGAAAATCACAATAATGATTCCACAATACAATTAAAGCACACAGACACAATCGACGCAGTTTCTTTCAAAGAAAAACGATGTCGATTATATTGAAAACTCACAGCAATCGCATTGCAGGCCGCGCATTTATCGTCAATGCCATAAGTGGAGACAGAGAAAATCCCGAGATAAAACAAGCAAATCCACGCTAAATTTGGACGCGACATTGTCCTATGTATGGTAATACAAAGCTTTCGATTTTTGACGATCGATTGCTACTATCTCGGTGAGCTGAATGAATCTTCAGTTCAGTAACTTTTGTGTGCTTTTCCCAAGAAGAGAAGGAAAAAAAAAAAAAACAAAAAAGAAAAGAGAAACGCGATACGTCATATTGAAGCATGTGTTGTTAGTATCCAATGAGAATAAAACACCTGGCAATTCTTCTTGACACATCAGCTTACGTATACGTACATGGCATTTGAAGTTATAAGCTTCTAAAATGTCTCTGCGATTACTTATAACGTTTGTCTCATCATCACCGATCAGTTTCTTCTTCTTCGTCTGAGCAGATCGTTTTTTCCTTTCGAGCAATCTCAGCCAATCGGCTTGCCTTCTCTGTTAAGACCGTAAATAACGGGTCGAAAATTAACTGTACTTGGAACAATACCATCAATCAACATTTCAGATATGAGCTCAAAAGCTTCTTCAGATTTTCCACTCTGCACAAAGAATCTTATGAACATGGAGTACGTCTTAAAATCGGGCGATGGACCTTTTCGTTTCAGGCGACGAAAAACATCCCAGGCTTCGGTAACCAAACCGAGCCTAACGTATCCACAGATCAAAGCAGAGTAAGTGAACAATGAGGTTCGCAGCCCTTTCTTTCATCTCTTGTAGAGTCTCCATAGCCTTGTCGAGCTGCTTTTCTCTAAGGAAATGAATGATTAAATCAGTGTAGACGTGGACGGTAGGATGGAGGCTAGCGATCTCATCGTTCTATCTTTGCAAATGCTTCTTTCTACTCTTCCATGGCGGAGTCGTAAGCTGTGGATTACACTACCGTATGTAAACTGCTTCAGAAGGTTTCTTTCGTCGCCAATTTCATCCATAACAGTAGAGCTTGCTCCCATTTGCCCTGTGAGAAGGGCTCTGATGTACAAGAGAGTAACAAAGTGGAGTGGATGGAGAAACCGAATTTAGACAAAGATTCGACACATCTTTTCGCGTCCGAAAGTTTACCAACTTCGCACAAACAGCCAATGTAGGCTTCGATCAATCCTTGTCTGTGGTGAATATCCAACTCGACACATCTCCAGGTATAATCGTACTGCTTCGTCAACATTTCGACCCTTTCTACCACAGAGAGAGGTTATTAAGCAGTGATATGTGCTTGAAGTTGGTTTACAGCCACTGAGCTTCATTTCTTTGAAACAAGTGCAAAGCTATATCAGTTAGCCCTTTTGTTTCCGTACTGCATTATCATGATCGTCCATGTATCAGATGTTATGGAGAAGCCTCTCCGTCTCATTTCATGGATAGATGCTCCTCATTCCCATGAAGTTCTTCCCCTGGCCAGCAATCTTTATCGCAAGGTGATACAGTTTCTCATCGAGGGTATTCGCATGTTTCTCCCTAATCCATGAGAAGAAGTTTAAGGCAGAACCTATGCATTGAGCACTATCACGCAAGATTTCCTCAACGAGATGAGAAGTGAAGTTGAAAGAGCACTTCTCCAGTTTTCCTGTATAAAGCACCATTCAGCCGTGGATGACAGAATTTGACGAACTTCGAGTATGTATTGATTCGTTTGGTCATTTAACAACCCATTTGGTCTTTCTGATTCCGCTATCATTTGGAATTATCATCATCATAGGATCAATAGAAGGTTCTCTTTCTCTGATAGAGTGAAAGGTAAGATCTCTCTGCAACATGACATTGTGTCCAACTTCTTAGTTTCTCCACTTTCTTCTCCAGATACGAAAGGATCTGCTTGCAAGTACGGTCATGAATATCTATTTGCGAGCCTTAAGTTCATCAAGAAACCCGATGATTTCATCTCTTTTGCAATATTTACAGAGCTCCTTCAAGAATATAGCACACGCTTTAGAATTTGGTTTAATTCCCCTCTCATCCACACTTCTGAACAAATCCCAAGCTTCGGATACACGATTTTGTTCTAAGATAGCCCATAGCAACAGCTGTTACCGCCAGGCAATCTAAAGGAATTTCCTTCTCAGCATATCTCCGTACAGCTCGAAACCCTTTTGAAATTCATTTTCCAGAAAAAGATGTTGCAGCATCATCGTATACGTAGAGACAGACAGGTTTCCAGAATTCTCATTATCTCGAAGCAGATATAACGCTTCAGAAAGTTGTTTCTTCTCAAATGTGCTTTAATATGTATTTCAACTGCTTTAGGGCCAAATACGTTTCGTTTCTTCATGATCTCAACAATCTCCAATGCATCATCGGTAGATGATTCCTTGTTACTAAGTCCTCTTAGCAACGTTTCAAATATCACCGCGTCAAGGTGAGATTCTTTCTACTCATATCACGAACTAACTCTAAGGCTTCTCTGATTCTCCCAGAAATGCAGAAAACTCTTATCATCATACCGTAGATGCTAGATTCTCGATAACTAGAAAGCCTCGCCATGTCACGACCAACCAAATGTACTGAAGCTGTATCTGCATCCATGGCCAAACACTTGAATAATTCCTTGTACAGTCGCAGATCAACCTCCACGTGTTACGTACCATTTCCTTGTAAAACTCGAGTGCAAGTCTGCTTTTTCGAGCACTGCACAGTGCGTGGAGCATCTTCCTATAGGCGATTGCATCAGGTTCGATCCCCTGTTTCTTCATACTGTCAAACACAACAAAGCTTTTCCAAGCAATTTTGCTTTCCCATAATGTGATATGAGAATAGTCCCTGTCTTGACACTCTTTTCGCAAGAGCTTCTCTCCATTCATCAGCCAAATTCTCCATCAAACCAAACTCCTTTGCTTCCCCAGCTACGTCGATCATTGCATCGTAAGTCCTCGTCGTGTGTCGAAACCCGTTTGCCGAACTTCATCCAATTGAAAAACCTCAAAGCCAAATGAGGAACTTTGAAGCATCTCTTCAGAACCATCTCAACTATTTCCTCATTGAGTTCAAAACCAGCACTGTTCAACATATTCCATTGAAAAGAGACTAGAATTCTCGTTCCTCACTATCTCAGTCACCTTTTGAACTAATGGACTAACATCCTTTACTTCCATTCCACCATTCAGAGCAACCAATGCGTTACTACTCGTATCGATGCAGCTCTCCTTCTCTCCGGCATTTTCGCAAGCACCTTGGAGCTGCTTCACTGGCTTTGGTTACCAGTGATCCCAACAGACCATCTTCTCTATCAACGAAACGTTTTCCGTCCCAAAATACTCACAATTTCACCGAACAACGGCTTCCCGTAAGACGATGCTTCATTGGGTTCGTTCAAGGCAGGATTTTTATTATTCGTTGAGCTTGAATGAACTGTCCTCAATCCAAAGAGTTGTGAAGACGAGTTTGAAGCGCTCTACATAAAGCGTATGGATTAAAAGCTGCAAAATTGATAAGATGACGACTCATCTTTTTGCGTCATTTCTTACAATACAAAGACATTGTCGCAGCAAAGAATGCACTGTCTTCCATGGATGAACTCTTGCACCCATTGTAGGGATTTTTTTAAGTAAATAGCCCTTGAGTTGGTCTTCTTTTTAAAAATAGCACCAAAAATCGGATTTTACCTTTGTACCCTTACTAACTCTGCTCTAAAGACTATTTTACCCTTATTTAATGTCAATCAACAAACCTCAACAACACTTAACGAAAAAATTAATAAAGGGTTACATGTACACTGTAGCGAACATGAAACATCGGACCCGTTATAGAAGAGTGGGGTAAAGTAAAAAAATGCAACCACTTTCACTTCCAGTAAAAAAAGCAAGCGTGTGTGCTCTCCCGCCCCTGCCACTGAAATCGTCTCATTCCACCCACTTCCAGTAAAAAAAGCAAGCGTGTGCTCTCCCGCCCCTGCACTGCAAATCGTCGTCTTCTCTGCAAATCGACTCATTCGAAATGGCATTCAACGCGAACACCCAAACAGTGGAGGTATGTGTTCTACTCTTCGTATTCTTCAATTTAACGCGAGAGGGGATCTGGGAACGACCCATCGGAACCCTAATTTGGTGCGGACCCGTGCTTGCAAGCATAGGACAGAGCTTCGTATCATAGGACCCGTGCTTGGTAGCATAAGACTCGCGCTTGCAAGCATAGGACCTTTATTGCAAGCATAGGACCCGTGCTTGCAAGCATAGGACCCTGTGCCTGCGCAGCGTACGTCGATTTTTAATGCATGGGTCCCGTGCTTCCAAGCAGACGACCCCCCGCTTATGAGCAGGGGACCTATGTGTATTTATCGGGTCCCCTGTGTATTAGCGCGGGTTCCCCTGCTTAAACGCTCGAGTCCTCTTACCTTAACGGCGGGTCCTGTGCCACTGCGGCTGGCGCGCAAGTTCGGGGGACCCCGCGCGTATAAGCAGGGGACCCGCGCGCTATGACCAGGGGACCGCGCTTATACGCAGGGACCTTTGCTGGGACCGCGCCGATGCGCAGGGGTCTCATGCGCATCTGTCCTTGAATCTCAGCATATGCAATGCGATGCGGTTCCCTGCGCATCTGTGCATAAGGGTTTTTCTGTTTTCATTATTTCATACCACGTAATTTAGCTAAAATGTGTTTTGCGCATAAATTAGGTTTGTGATGCAGAAGCAGTTCGACACAGTGGACGAAGTTCCGCGTTTGAGTGTAAAACTGAGCTCGTTATACGCGGATGCCAGCGAGCTGATAAGACAATGTCTGAACCACCACGAGTGGGAGATTTATAGGAACGAGAGTCCGTTCGGCCGCCTTGTTATGGCTGAACCTGATTTTAATCTCGGGCAGTTGCTGTGGTACCTCATCCAGAGCCAGACGAGCTGCACAACCGGGAAGAGCTGTGGATGATTTTTGGCGGAAAACCACTCCGCTTTTCAAGTGGGATTATTGCCTAATCACCGGGCTGAAGTTCGCCGCCGAGCTACCGCCGGTAAACGGCGGCTCACAATCCAAGCAAGACATTTTGGCAACAGCTCAAAAGTCCGCATGTCGCACGTCAAGCGTGCGTTGGAGCGGTTGTCTGGCGACGAGGACGATGTGACTTCGAGAACCTGAAGTTGGCGGCCGTGTACTTCGCCACCGCCGTGTTGATGCCTCGACCGTCGAAGAAGGACACCGTGGTCAGTACGACGGTCCTTAGTCTCGTCGAAGATCGGTTTGCATTCTCCCAGTATCCTTGGGGCACCGTGGCTTCCGTGAGGTGATACGAACTGTGAAGGTAAATCTACGGGAGAGGTTGAGGCGATCGTACCTGTGCCAGTTTTTCCCACGCCCTGTGGCGGTGGTTGAGGCGGGAGAAGTTGGTGCTTCGTCGAGTGCCCGAGGAGGTCGAAGAAGAGGCAAATCGCCCGTAGAGTTTGTTGATCTAAGTGATGAGGATTCTGGCTCAGATAGAAATGAGAAGTGGAGCAAGAAGTACCTCGGCGCTCGGGCGACTGGACTTCGCCGGGCGTGAGTTGATTCATGAGCATGATCGCGTGCTCATTGACATGTACCTTCAAGCGGCAAGGTTTAGGTAAGTGTTTACTTTCGATGTCAATCTCAGTTATCGTACCTAAACACGTAATAATTTTTCTTTTTATGCAGTGATAACGTTTGGGTCGTCTGACATGTGCGACGTTGATCCCCAAGGCTTCTACATGTTGCTCTTCCATGATATGCTCAAGTCCAATTGTCTTGACGCATATCTAGAGTGCTTGAGGCGAATCTATGCGGACAACGATAATTATCCTCGCGTCTTCGTCTTTCCAAGTTACGTGCAAGACGAGCACTTTAGGAAGCGCGCAGAAGCTGAATAGGAAGGCGAAAGTACGGGTGGATGATATGGAGAGCTTCGTGAATGGATTGTCGAGAAGCAGTCGGAGCTGGTTGGAGCGTCTCTCCTGTTTGCGCACGGGCCCACTGGGCCAGTGCTTATTTTTGACGCGTCCACGCAGACCTTCGTCCTTCACGATTCATTGGGCGCGCATGGTGTGCAATTCGCCGGGAGAGTGTTCGTAAGTAGCTGAAATCCGTTTATCATTTTTATTTATTTAGTAACATGTTCGACGTATGCTATATTTTGCAGGCGGAGTTTCTTTCTGCTATTGGCGTTTCAAGTTCGACATCGTCACAAGCCGAAGTGAATAATAAAATGAATCGCCAGCAGAAGGCTGGCAGCTTGGATTGCGGGTTCATGCGGCGCTGACGGTGGAGACGGTTATGGTTGACACGCCCGAGTTTGATGAATATCAAAGGCAGATTGATATTTCAGCGTATCGAGCCACTATGGCTGCACGGATATTGCATGACCCAAATAGCTGTTTGAATTGATCTGTTTGGCTGAATTTGGAAGTGTTAACTGTAGGTGGGGCTTTGTAGGTTGTTGGACGTGTGTAGTTAAAGGGTTTATGGACAGATGCTTGTAGTTTTATTTGACTAAAATTTTAGATATTATCTAATGAATTGATTCTCTGTATGAAACGAAAGTACGTGATGGGTGATTTGACTTGTTACTGAGGAGAAGAATATTTTGACCAAATTCTCGGTAACTGTTCAATTATAATGGTATGATAAAAGCGAACGGGACAAACCCTAAATTGGCAGCGACCCGTTCATATACACATATACGCTTGGGACCCCTTATTTTACGTTCGGGTCCCTGATTTTACGTTCGGGTCCCTGATTTTACGTGCAGGTCCCATGGTTTTCAAGTTACGGTCCCTGCAGCAAGTATCCCACCATATGACTTGATTTTTCCTTTTTTCCGTGTTGAATAATTGATTCTCTGTATGAAACGAAAGTACGTGATTGGGTGATTTGACTTGTTTCTGAGGAGAAGAATATTTGACCAAATCTCGGTAACTGTTCTGTTAGGGAGTGTGCCCTCGGAATGCCATACGAGGACTAGGAATAGTATAGGGCGCACGATGATGTATAGGTTGTAGACAGGTTTATTGTATATACTGTCAAATAAGTTAATGAATATATATTTTCATTATATTAAAGGCATTATTATTTATTTATCGAATTTAAGTCTACTTGGCATCCGGTAGTGCGATAAATAAATAACACCCAAATGTTTGAGTTGGACGTCTGATTCTCGTGGGACGAGAGAGGAGACACCGGACGGTCCCTTAATCTCAACATTAAATAAAAAAGTCCGTAAGTCTAAGGATTCTAGGTGGGTGACTAGATATCCGAATATGACTTATCCATTGACGACCACATAGTATCGGTAGTGTCACCGATTACCTGAGAGGTTGTGGGTCGTGATGGAGATATTGGTGATCGGGAGATTGCGTATTCGGACATTCGGCTCGTATTCGTCTCAATCACATGGCTAGGATGTTGTCAATGATTGAACGAATGACTATAGCAAGCCTCAGACCGATAGGGTCATTGACGGATTTGCTTTCGCGATTTCGGTTTGTCGCTATTGGCTAGGCTCGTAAGTGTTCATAAATGAGACACGGGTCAGCGACGAAACGCAACCGACTTTACGGAGGTGATTGCCGGGCTTTGACTGCTATCGGGATTCACTGCCTATATTCGTATAGGTTAATGTCCTATGAGGTAATCGGAGAGCGACGATTATAAAGTCTTCGGCCGAAGCTTGGAAAACTTGCTCGTATTAGATATAGAGCGGAGTTTAAATAATCAGTTCGATCTTGATTATAACATAGTGTTAGGTTAGTGAGTTTGACATTTGCATGGCTCTCCCTAACCGGGACGCAAGTGAAAGGTGTAAGAAGTATTTAAATGTATACACTATAGTCGGTTCGCTCGAATTTCGATTAGATCAAAATTCGTTCTCAACTGGGATCTGTCCGGTACCGTGGGATTGGCTAGGCGAATACCGGGACTCGTGGATTCCTCCCATGCCAGTTGAGACGGACCTAGAGAGTCGCGCTTAAAAATGGTAATGGACTTGAACAAAAACGGCGGGCTTTTATGTGGAACCTAACGAATGAGATTCGTGAGGTGATAGTGCATAGTTGATACGAGGTGTCGATGACTTAGTTAAATTCCAGTGACAGTCACGGAAATAATTAGGACTTTAGATTGTCTTAAGTGCTTAATTAATTAACTAAGTGGGCTCAATTATAATTAAAAATAATTAGATTTGATTTAATTATTTTATTATTTAAAATTGAGGGACTAAATTGAGAATTTAGAAACCTCAAGGGCCAAAATGAAATAATCATAAAAATTATAAAAAAAAAAATAGAAAATTCTACACATCCCAACGTGGGATGTGTAGAATCTATGACTCATGGTGTGAGTCATTAACAAGTGTCTAACATGACACTTGTTTATCTCAATAAAAAAAAAAAAAAAAAAAAAAACTATGAAAAAGAGGATAGAAAACGTGAGATGAAAGAGTAAGGAATGAGGATTTTTTTGCTTCATTGAACAAAGAAGAAGTAAAAGAAAAGAAGAAGAATTTGTAAAACTTCTCAATCCACATAAAATCCAGGGTTCGTTTGACGAGTCCCGACGCCCGAACCGAGCTGCGTCTAGCCATCGGGAGCAGTCTCGGAGGTTCGCTCAAGGTCATACCGGCGTGACGATCTAGCCCGGAGGCCCCGGGATCCAGACGAGGTGTAGCCACGTCCATCCGAGGCGACAACAGAAGAAATCTCGTTCACCGAAGGTAAACCTCGAACCCTAACGATTTGATTTTCGAAAAATAGCAAACGATATCGGAATAATTCACAAGACCCCTCGTTTGGAAACGTCGGGAAGTGTAGAATTATTCTGGAAAGTTTGGTATCAATCGGAAATCATTTCGGTCGTCAAATAGTTAAAAGACGGCAGACTACCGTTTTATTCGGATTAATAATTTCGAACCAAAGATTTGATTTTGTGAAAAATATCAAACGACATCGGAATAATTCGAAAGACCTATCGTTGCGAACGTTAGGAAGTGTAGAATTATTCTGGAAAGTTTGGTATTGATCAAAAATCATTTCGGTATCCAAATAATCGAAAAACGGCTGGTTGCCGCTTTGTTCGATTAATTTGGATCTAAATTATTAATTCAATAAATTGGAAAAATTCGAATTTTGATAATTCGAATTAACCGCGATCTCCCGAGGCTTAGGACTGTATCTTAGACCCTCGGGAGAAGCCGAATGGCGTAAGGTTTAATTTAGATATTAAAAATCGAAAATTTGCCACCCTACGCCACTCGGTACAAATCGCGCTTCCGCTATAGCCACGTTGCGCTGTTCGGGGGCCGGCGTCGATTAATCGGGCCCACACCAACAGTGGTATCAGAGCCAGGGCTCATGAATGGTTCGACCGAAGGCCTCGAAAGCCGATGTGGCGAACGAACGGTCGACGTAGTTTGGAGACTATCGTCGCTCGTGATGTCGGTTGGGCACCCGACGTCAAAATTTTGTGTTGCATGTTTATGTGGGACATTTACGCGGCTTAGGTTCTAACCGGGTTATTTGTTTAAGGGCCGTTTGCTGCCCCCCGGTATGTACATGGATTACGGGTTGTTTGGGAAATAATTCCCCCCGTATTGTATTTTATCGCGTTATTAGTATTAGATAGGTTAGATAAAATGACGGCCGTTCAAGCAAGGCGAGATTGGAGGATTCGACAACCATCGTAACCATGACTCGACGATAGAAGATCGAAGACCCGGTCGTTTTACGATCCATGTAATAGGACCAGTCTAGAAATAGCCCGCATATTTGTCCATTTAAATTGCTTTCCTAGGGTTAGGAATTATTTAATGCATTTACGTGCTCGTGCTTAATTTTAATATGCTATGAGTTGCAAAAATCTCCCGTACGAATACTAAGTGAGTAAAGGGATTGGATGCCCTGTCTTCTATCAAGCTCGGGCATAGTTGTTACAAAACCTAAATGCAAGGTTTGTTTCGGGTATGCCGGCGCCTTGTATTTGCTTTTGTTTCGGCTTGCTCGGGTGTATTTATGCCGCTCGCCAAGACCACACTGTGCGGTAAAACGTACGGTTCAAGTGTGCGGTTTTGAGCAAAGTTGATAGGTCGCACTTAGACAGTCAAACCGCCTTGTTCCGGATTTGCCGGCGGGGGTCCCTGACTGAGACAAAGATAGTTGAGACATTCGACAAGGTCGGATTCGTGCGGAGCATGACTTCGTGGGCCGCTGCAAACCAATAAAACGACAGAGGTTGAGGTTTGCATCCGTCCATGGGGACATCAACTCCACTATCGAAGTTATCAACGAAACTTCCATAACATCCGTAGGGAGAATGGAATTTATGAAAAGATAGTGGGAGTCAAACGGAATAAAAAGTCCTTTTTCGCGTTTGATAATCTATACAATCAACTTAATATGCCTTTTATTTTCTGCAGCATTTTCTCTCTTTGTGAAATTATGTCGACCGCTTTAAATGTACTGCTCAAGGAGAATAGGTTGACTGGGCCAAACTATTCAGACTGGCTTCGCAACTTGAGGATTTTCCTTGAGATTGAGAACCTAGTTTATATCCTTGACTCCGAAATGCCACCGGCCCCAGGGGCGCGGGCATCCGAGCAGGCTCGTGCCGCTTATGACAAGCGACTGCGTGACGAGAAGCTCGTAAAGGCTCATGTCCTCGGATCGATGAGTAACGCACTGCAGCGTAGCCACGAAAGTATGGCTGATGCTCGAGTGATGGTTCAACATTTAAAAGAGCTTTACGGTGAGACGTCTAGGACGGCTCGTTATGCGACTTCGTCGCAGCTCTTCCGATCGAGGATGTCTGAGGGTGATCACCATGATCGAGAGGTTGGAACTCTCAATTTTCGATTTGATCGGGAATTACAAAATGATCTCATCTTGCAGTCCTGCCTCCGTCCTTCAATGCGTTCATTGTGAACTATCATCTGAATGGTATGACGCTGTTGCTTCCTGAACTGATGAATCAGTTAGCAACGGCGCAAGGTCAGATGAAGAGGGCAAAGCAGACTGCACTTGTCGCCACTTCTTCGAAACCCCAAAAAGGCAAAAAGAAGAAGGGCAACAAGCTCAAGCCGACAGGGAAGGTTTCCAAGAAGAAACTATCTTCTGGGAAATCAAAGCAAACCGGTGTAAAGCCGACGGATAGGTGTCTGCATTGCGGTGCGCTGGGCCACTGGAAGCGGGACTGTCCAAAGCTCAAGGGTGAGCAGAATGCGTCAGGTATGGAACTTAATGTTTTAGAAACAGTTTGTTCTTCATCTGTATACTCTACTTCCTGGATATTGGATTCGGGGCTAGTACTCACATTTGTGTTTCCACGCAGGGTCTGGGACCAAGTAGAGCGCTTGGGGAGCGTGAGATCGAGGTCAGAGTGGGAAGCGGGGATAGTATCTCGGCAAGCCACGTCGGATCAAGATCTCTTGTATTATATTCTGGGCATGTGTTGCGTTTGTACGATTGTCTTGTACTCCCGAGGGGATTTAAGAACATCGTCTCCGTTCCTGTTTTGAGCAGGAACGGTTATGTATTTAGTTTTAATAATAATACATGCCACATTATGTATAGAAATAAAAATGTTGGCAGCGCAACACTAATAAATGGTTTGTACTATTTAAATACCCAGGACGATATATCTGTGAATACTGTCACAAATAAACGAAAGTCGGGAATAAATGCGAGATACTTGTGGCATCTTAGATTAGGTCATACTGGAGAACGCAAGATACACGAGTTGGAGAAAACGGGATATTGAAACCGTTGGGATCAGATCCCTATCCGACTTGTGAGTCATGCCTCAAAGGTAAAATGACCCGATCACCCTTCACCGGGACTTTTAATAGAGCCACGGAAATTCTCGGTTTAATTCACACAGATGTTTGCGGGCCTTTCAATGTGAAAAGCTCGAGGTGACTTCCACTATTTTATTACCTTTACGGATGATCACAGTCGTTACGGACTAGTGTATCTGATGAGGTATAAAGCTGATGCTCTTGAAAGGTTCAAGGAGTATAAGCGTTGGTGGAAAACCAAACTTCGAAAGTCATTAAAGTCATTCGATCGGATCGAGGTGGTGAGTACATGAGCGTCGAGTTTGACCAGTTCTTAAAGGAGAATGGTATAATATCACAGATGACTCCGCCCGGTACGCCACAATTGAATGGCGTGGCCGAACGTAGAAACCGAACTTTATTAGATATGGTTCGTTCTATGTTAAGCTATACAGATTACCAATGTCATTGTGGGGATACGCGCTTTTGATAGCGGCGTATACCATTAACCGGTGTCCTCGAAGTCTATTAACGGCATTCCGTATGAGATATGGACTGGTCGTTTACCAAGCTTATCACATATTAGGATTTGGGGTTGCCCGCCTATGTGAAAAAGTTAAAAACAGATAAATTGGAGTCTAGGTCTGTAAAAGGACGTTTCATAGGTTACCCTGAAGACTCTATGGGGTACCTATTCTATTTTCACGATGATCAAAGGATCGTTGTTGGCCTACATGCACATTTTCTCGAGGAAGAGTTCATTCGAGATTTTGGCATTGGCCGTGAGGTCACTCTCGAGAAGCAGTCGACCGAAACGCCCACACAAGATTCAGATGGTCCGAGCGAACCAGTCATGCGACGATCTGAAAGGGTGCCTCGCCAACCACAGCGGTATGGCATGTCACATGTCGAACAAGGTTATGTTGCGACTAGGGGACTTCTAAGAGAAGATCCCGCTACTTCCGATCAAGCTATAAACGATGTTGACTCAGCGAGATGGATTGAGGCTATGCGAGCTGAGATGGACTCAATGTACTCCAACAAAGTCTGACTCTTGTAGACCTACCGAGTGGTTTTAGACCAATCGGTTGTAAATGGATTTACAAGAGGAAGATTGGATCTGACGGACAAGTTGAGACGTACAAGGCCAGGTTGGTTGCCAAGGGCTATAACCAAAAAGAGGGAGTTGACTATGAGGAGACTTTCTCACCTGTAGCCATGATCAAGTCTATCCGGATAATGCTCGCGATAGCTGCGCACTATGATTATGAGATTTGGCAGATGGACGTTAAAACGGCGTTCCTTAATGGATTCCTCAAGGAGGAGATCTATATGGAGCAGCCAAAAGGTTTGAGTCGCATGCAGATGCTCACAAAGTGTGCAAACTGAATCGGTCTATTACGGACTGAAACAGGCCTCTCGCAGCTGGAATCTACGTTTTGATGAAGCAGTTCGGAACTTTGGATTCATGAAAAACGTAGATGAGCCATGTGTCTACAGAAAGAGCAGTGGGAGTATGGTGTCGTTCCTTGTATTGTACGTGATGATATCCTTTTGATAGGAAACGACATCGGGATGCTCTCATCGGTGAAAGCATGGCTTTCAACCGAATTCTCCATGAAAGACCTGGGAGAAGCGACGTATATACTAGGTATTCGCTTGTTCAGGGATCGAGCGAACCATACGATCGGCTTATCTCAGGCCCTTTACTTAGAGAAAATCCTAAAGAAATTTAGAATGGATGACTCTAAGAGAGGGTTCTTACCATACGACATGGGATCCATTTGTCAAAGTCAATGTCACCTCAAAGTGAGGAAGACAGACGACGGATGAGTGGGATACCGTATGCGTCTGCAGTGGGTAGTCTGATGTACGCGATGTTGTGTACACGACCGGACATTGCCTACGCTGTGAGCGTGGTTAGTCGGTTTCAGGCAAACCCAGGGGAAGAACATTGGACAGCTGTTAAGAATATCTTTAAATACCTTAGACGGACTAAAGACTTAACGCTGATTTATGGAGGAGCGGGACTAGAAGTAGTTGGTTATACCGATTCGGACTTCCAGTCGGACGTGGATGACCGAAAATCTACTTCAGGTGTTTGTATTCGTGCTCAAAGGTGGGGCAGTGTCTTGGAGAAGCTCCAAGCAAAGCACAACTGCCGATTCCACGTGCGAGGCAGAATACATAGCAGCCTCAGAGGCAGCTAAAGAAGCTGTTTGGATGAAAAAGTTCTTGGAGGAACTTACTGTGGTACCAGTTGCTGACAGACCGCTTACACTTTGGTGCGATAATAGCGGTGCAGTCGCACAAGCAAAGGAACCACGATCTCATAGCAAGTCCAAACATATTGAGAGAAAATATCACGTATTACGTGAGTTCGTTGAAAACGGGATGGTCGCCGTGCAGAAAATCGCCACCGCAGAAAACGTGGCGGACCCGCTCACGAAGCCCTTGTCCCAAGCAGTTATGGAACAGCATCTGGACAAGATGGGGCTACGATACCATTGCGACTGGCATTAGGTGCATCGCATGGCATTCGAGTGCAAGTGGGAGGCTGTTAGGGAGTGTGCCCTCGGAATGCCATACGAGGACTAGGAATAGTATAGGGCGCACGATGATGTATAGGTTGTAAGACAGGTTTATTGTATATACCGTCAAATAAGTTAATGAATATATATTTTCATTATATTAAAGGCATTATTATTTATTTATCGAATTTAAGTCTACTTGGCATCCGGTAGTGCGATAAATAAATAACACCCAAATGTTTGAGTTGGACGTCTGATTCTCGTGGGACGAGAGAGGAGACACCGGACGGTCCTTAATCTCAACATAAATAAAAAGTCCGTAAGTCTAAGGATTCTAGGTGGGTGACTAGATATCCGAATATGACTTATCCATTGACGACCACATAGTATCGGTAGTGTCACCGATTACCTGAGAGGTTGTGGGTCGTGATGGAGATATTGGTGATCGGAGAGATTGCGTATTCGGACATTCGGCTCGTATTCGTCTCAATCACATGGCTAGGATGTTGTCAATGATTGAACGAATGACTATAGCAGCCTCAGACCGATAGGTCATTGACGGATTTGCTTTCGCGATTTCGGTTTGTCGCTAGTTGGCTAGGCTCGTAAGTGTTCATAAATGAGACACGGGTCAGCGACGAAACGCAACCGACTTTACGGAGGTGATTGCCGGGCTTTGACTGCTATCGGGATTCACTGCCTATATTCGTATAGGTTAATGTCCTATGAGGTAATCGGAGAGCGACGATTATAAAGTCCTTCGGCCGAAGCTTGGAAAACTTGCTCGTATTAGATATAGAGCGGAGTTTTAAATAATCAGTTCGATCTTGATTATAACATAGTGTTAGGTTAGTGAGTTTGACATTTGCATGGCTCTCACCTAACCGGGACGCAAGTGAAAGGTGTAAGAAGTATTTAAATGTATACACTATAGTCGGTTCGCTCGAATTTCGATTAGATCAAAATTCGTTCTCAACTGGGATCTGTCCGGTACCGTGGGATTGGCTAGGCGAATACCGGGACTCGTGGATTCCTCCCATGCCAGTTGAGACGGACCTAGAGAGTCGCGCTTAAAAATGGTAATGGACTTGAACAAAAACGGCGGGCTTTTATGTGGAACCTAACGAATGAGATTCGTTGAGGTAGTGGCATAGTTGATACGAGGTGTCGATGACTTAGTTAAATTCCAGTGACAGTCACGGAAATAATTAGGACTTTAGATTGTCTTAAGTGCTAATTAATTAACTAAGTGGGCTCAATTATAATTAAAATAATTAGATTTGATTTAATTATTTTATTATTTAAATTGAGGGACTAAATTGAGAATTTAGAAACCTCAAGGGCCAAATGAAATAATCATAAAAATTATAAAAAAAAAATAGAAAATTCTACACATCCCAACGTGGGATGTGTAGAATCTATGACTCATGTGTGAGTCATTAACAAGTGTCTAACATGACACTTGTTTATCTCAATAAATAAAAAAAAAAAAAAAAAAAACTATGAAAAAGAGGATAGAAACGTGAGATGAAAGAGTAAGGAATGAGGATTTTTTTGCTTCATTGAACAAAGAAGAAGTAAAAAAGAAAAGAAGAAGAATTTGTAAAACTTCTCAATCCACATAAAATCCAAGGGTTCGTTTGACGAGTCCCGACGCCCGAACCGAGCTGCGTCTAGCCATCGGGAGCAGTCTCGGAGGTTCGCTCAAGGTCATACCGGCGTGACGATCTAGCCCGGAGGCCCCGGGATCCAGACGAGGTGTAGCCACGTCCATCCGAGGCGACAACAGAAGAAATCTCGTTCACCGAAGGTAAACCTCGAACCCTAACGATTTGATTTTCGAAAAATAGCAAACGATATCGGAATAATTCACAAGACCCCTCGTTGGAAACGTCGGGAAGTGTAGAATTATTCTGGAAAGTTTGGTATCAATCGGAAATCATTTCGGTCGTCAAATAGTTAAAAGACGGCAGACTACCGTTTTATTCGGATTAATAATTTCGACCAAAGATTTGATTTTGTGAAAAATATCAAACGACATCGGAATAATTCGAAAGACCTATCGTTGCGAACGTTAGGAAGTGTAGAATTATTCTGGAAAGTTTGGTATTGATCAAAAATCATTTCGGTATCCAAATAATCGAAAAACGGCTGGTTGCCGCTTTGTTCGATTAATTTGGATCTAAATTATTAATTCAAATAAATTGGGAAAATTCGAATTTTGATAATTCGAATTAACCGCGATCTCCCGAGGCTTAGGACTGTATCTTAGACCCTCGGGAGAAGCCGAATGGCGTAAGGTTTAATTTAGATATTAAAAATCGAAAATTTGCCACCCTACGCCACTCGGTACAAATCGCGCTTCCGCTATAGCCACGTTGCGCTGTTCGGGGGCCGGCGTCGATTAATCGGGCCCCACACCAACATGTTCAATCATAGTTGTATGACTAAAGCGAACGGGACAAACCCTAAATTGGCATCGACCGTTCATATACAATATACGCTTGGGACCCCTTATTTTACGTTCGGGTCCCCTGATTTTTACGTTCGGGTCCCCTGATTTACGTGCAGGTCCCATGGTTTCAAGTTACGGTCCCTGCAGCAAGTATCCCACATATGACTTGATTTTTCCGTTTTTACCTTGTTGAATAATTTGATTCTCTGTATGAAACGAAAGTACGTGATGGGTGATTTGACTTGTTACTGAGGAGAAGAATATTTTGACCAAATTCTCGGTAACTGTTTCATTATAATTGGTATGACTAAAGCGAACGGGACAAACCCTAAATTGAATGTGCGACCCGTTCATATACACATATATGCTTGGGACCCTGATTTTACGTGCGGATCTTTGATTTCACGTTACGGTCCCCTGAAGTGAAATATGGTCCCCTTATCTTATTAAAAAGAAAAGGTAAAACAAATTAATTAAAAAAAACGCATGCATGTATTAAATTAATGCACGACCATTTTATGTCCAAAAGCATACATTCCACGCTCGTCATTCTCTTTTGGAGATAATCATGACGATCACCAGCATTGTTTTCCAAGTCGATGGTCAGTGGGTAATTCGCGAGGACAATACGTCGAACTGGGTTCCCGATCCAACTTGCCGGTGGCAATCATCTTGGTCGACGACAGTTCAGTTCATGCACGTTAGTGGATCTCACTAACGAGATATGAATGCATTGTCGTTACGCAATGACAATACCAAACTACGGATAAGCTACATGCCTTGCATAGACTACAATTATGTGCGCCCCATCTACATCGAGAACGATTACGGCGTACGTGCGTACGTTGGAGGTGGCTGCCCCCGATCAAGACCACCTCTTCACGTGGAACTTCAATTATCCGTGGAGGCGGGCACCACCACATCACCTCATGATAATGATTTGTCGGGTTTCGACGTCGGCCTTATAGCGCTTTGCGATACAAACGCAGAAATCCACCATTTGAGGGTTTTCCCAGCACATCTTACAACCCTCCTTACCAAAGTAATGAAAGCAGTGGCTACGTAGGCGATTACTCCGGAATGTGCGGCCAAGGATATGATAATGAGAACGAGCAAGTCGGAGCAGAAGACGAAATGAGAACGAGGAGGTGCTATACATGACGATGATGATGATGACGATGATGATGACGATTTTGACGTCGATGAGCACGACGATGCAAACTGATGCGGCCGACAATGGTACCTATTCGTTTACGGATGGTTCGACCCTATATGTTGGACAAGAATTTCGTTCCAAGAAAGAAATGAAGGACGAAATCACTAAAATCGATGTCGCTGCATGCTTTGAATTCCAAGTGGATATGTCAAACAAAACCCTGTACGTAGTGAAATGTGCGAAGGAGAACTGCGAATGGCGAATACGAGGTGCGCAGGACAAGGAATCCCCTTTTTCTCAATCCGAAAGTACGTCAACACGCACACGTGCGGCGTGTCTCATCGACGCCGTAGACATTGCCAGGAAAGTTCCTCGCTCGTATCGAGCACGTTGTTGGAAAATTTCAGGGCTCCTAAAGACATCCCCACTCCCAGCTCCATACAGTCGATGATGCAGAGTAGGGGTGTAGAAGTTTCGTACTACAAGGCTTGGAGAGGAAAACAAATTGCGACCGACGAACTAGTTGGTAACAGGGACGATTGCTACGGTTTACTGCCGGCTTACTTAGATGCGGTGAGGCAAGCCAACGAGGGCAGTGTCACTGATTGGGCGATGGACGAAGAAAATCGGTTCAAGTACCTGTTCTGGCATACGGCGCATGCGTCAGAGGCTTTACGTTCACGAGGAAAGTCCTTTCCATCGACGCCACCCATTTGAAGGGGAAGTATAAGGGTCTCATGATGATTGCCACTGCACAAGACGGCGATTACCATCAATATCCTTTAGCATGGGGTCTTGCCGCCGGGTCCGAGGGAACCGAGTGCTGGACGTGGTTTTTCTCGAGATTAAGACGTTTTGTTGCGGATGGCGACGATCTCGTAATAATTTCTGATCGGAACCCTGGAATAAAGAATGCAGTTCCGGCCGTTTTCTCGAACGCGTTTCATGGTTTCTGTGCGTGGCACATTCTACAAAACGTGAAGACGAAAATGAAGAAGAAAGGTGCTTGCCCGATTTTTTGGGTGTCGCTACTGCCTATACAAAGAGCGAGTCCGACGGTAATTTTAAGTTGCTTGAAAAAAATATGAGGACGTGGCTAAATATCTTGACGAAGTCCCAAAGGAAACGTGGACTCGAGCATATTGCCCTAGATCAAGATACAACATAATGACGACCAACGGATCCGAGTCTATAAATGCAGCTCTGCGTAGGACAGAGAGCTTCCAATTATTGGACTATTGGGCTCGATTCAAAGACTAACATCATCATGGTTCAGTAAGCATCGGCGATCTGCCGAAGCTTCAATCACCGCGGACATGACTAGGTTTACGCCGAAGGTGGAGTCGATCATACGAGAGAATTTCACGAGTCGCAAAAATATCATGCGTCGGAAGTCGGGAATCTAACATATAACGTGTACGGGCAGCATGTGAACGAGGTGGTCGATTTGGGGCTGCGCAAATGCACGTGCATGATGTTTGACATCGATCGTATCCCATGTCCACATACGATTGCGGCTTGTGGTTCTGCCCAAGTGCCGGTGTATTCATTAGTGCACGATTATTATACCTTGGAGATTTGGAAGCTGGCATACGAAGGTACTATACGTCCGGTAACGGACCGCATTGAAAGAAGTATGGACATGTTGCCGCCTCGTGTTGGTTCACAACGTGGACGACCCCAGAAAAATCGGTTTCCTTCGCTGGGTGAATTTTTTAGGAGATAACGTTGTAATATGTGTGTATCGTCGTATTCAGAGTGGCTCATACGATGCCATTTGTGTTATGTTACGTAAGGTTGTGTTACGTGCGTCTGCATGAATATGGTAGTACAAAACCCTCATGCACAAATGCGCATATTTGTCTTTCCCGCCGGGTCCCCTGCCAATGCACGTAAGGTCCCCTGCGTTTAACGTTTGGGTCCCGTGCATACTTATAAGGTCCCCTGCCTTGCGCGCCGGGTCCAATTACGTTTGGTCACTTTCGCTTACTAAGTGGGTCCAATAATTGTTCAATTACTGATGAAAAGTGACATGTCAGAGGACTGCTTCATTTATTGGTCAAAGTGACATGTCAGAGCAGTGTCATTATACAGTATGTACAGGACAGCTGACTTGACATTTGATTCTCGATTTGGGGCTTTCGTCCCGAGCGAAAATCTAATATTATTAAATTCCTTAATTATGAAATTAATTAATTAAAAATTATCGAGCGATCTAAAAAAATTAAAAAAATAACAAGCAGGTTAACAATATCCGACTCCAAGATTGAAACCCAAAAAATATATATTCCAACAAGTATTTCAAGTTGAACGATTTTTGACGTGAAAATAGTAAGAGAGCACACTCAGAAAACATACTCGTGTTTGTGATTTCTGTGGATGTAACAATCTTATAGACTTAACGTAATTCTAGTGTTTTGACCAATTTTTTTGTACTCTGCTATTGTTGATGACTTTATATGTATTGAACGACAAACAATTTATAAAACGCACATTATCGCTTACTTCCATGAATTAACATTGCAAAATCGCACATGAACGCATCGGACCCACATGTTACGGACAGGGGACCCAATCGTCAAAACAGGGACCCGACCAGATTGCTTAGGACCCATACTGAGACCGCCGGGTCGTCATTGGTCCCCGATAAAATTTATGCGCATGTTAAGGCCGGGTCCCGTCAGGTCCCCGTCAAATTGTTTGCGCGACATAAGAAAGGGACCCGCGCGTTAACAGGCAGGGGACCTGCGCGTTATGAGCAGTGTCCCCGCACTTATATTCAGGGGAACCCGCGTATTTCAAGCGCGTAGCAAACAGCTGAAAAGTTATAATCATATCAACCAAGTGAAATTATGTCAAATCACTTAAAATTCAGTTAATTTTATGTCAGAGGACTGCTTCATTTATTGGTCAAAAGTGACATGTCAGAGCAGTGTCATTAAACAGTATGTACAGGACAGGTGACTTGACATTTGATTCTCGATTTGGGGCTTTCGTCCCCAGCGAAAATCTAATATTATTAAACTTCTTAATTATGAAATTAATTAATTAAAAATTATCGCGCGATTAAAAAAAATGAAAAAAATAATAAGTAGATTAACAATATCCGACTCCAAGATTGAAACCCAAAAAATATATATCCAACAAGTATTTCAAGTTGAACGATTTTTGACGTGAAAATAGTAAGAGAGCACACTCAAAAAACATTACTCGTGTTTGTGATTTCTGTTGGATGTAACAATCTTATAGACTTAACGTAATTCTAGTGTTTTTAACCCAATTTTTTTGTACTCTGCTATTGTATGATGACTTTATATTGTATTGAACGACAAACAAATTATAAAAACGCACAATTAATCGCTTACTTCCATGAATTAACATTGCAAAAATCGCACATGAACGCATCGGACCCACATGTTACGGACAGGGGACCCAATCGTCAAAACAGGGGACCCGACCAGATTGCTTAGGACCCATACTGAGACCGCCGGGTCGTCATTGGTCCCCGTCACAATTATGCGCATGTTAAGGCCGGGTCCCGTCAGGTCCCGTCAAATTGTTGCGCGACATAAGAAGGACCCGCGCGTTAACAGGCAGGGACCTGCGCGTTATGAGCAGTGTCCCCGCACTTATATTCAGGGGACCCGGCGTATTTCAAGCGCGTAGCAAACAGCTGAAAAGCTATAATCATATCAACCAAGTGAAATTATGTCAAATCACTTAAAATTCAGTTAATTTTTATGTCAGAGACTGCTTCATTTATTGGTCAAAAGTGACATGTCAGAGCAGTGTCATTAAACAGTATGTACAGGACAGGTGACTTGACATTTGATTCTCGATTTGGGGCTTTCGTCCCCAGCGAAAATCTAATATTATTAAATTCCTTAATTATGAAATTAATTAATTAAAAATTATCGTGCGATTGAAAAAAATGAAAAAAATAACAAGCAGGTTAACAATATCCGACTCCAGATTGAACCCAAAAATATATTCCAACAAGTATTTCAAGTTGAACGATTTTTGACGTGAAAATAGTAAGAGAGCACACTCAGAAAACATACTCGTGTTTGTGATTTCTTTTGGATGTACAATCTTATAGACTTAACGTAATTCTAGTGTTTTGACCAATTTTTTTGTACTCTGCTATTGTATGATGACTTTATATTGTATTGAACGACAAACAAATTATAAAACGCACAATTAATCGCTTACTTCCATGAATTAACATTGCAAAAATCGCACATGAACGCATCGGACCCACATGTTACGGACAGGGGACCCAATCGTCAAAACAGGGGACCCGACCAGATTGCTTAGGACCCATACTGAGACCGCCGGGTCGTCATTGTCCCCGATTATGCGCATGTTAAGCCGGGTCCCGGCAGGTCCCGTCAAATTTTGCGCGACATAAGAGCATCTCCAATGAGACGCTAAATACCGCGTTAAACGCCATGAATGGCGTTGGAGAAGCTCCAAGGGAACTTCAAACGCTACCCTAAATCTGGCGGATTGAACAGAGCCACGCTATGTGTAGCGGGCACTGTTCACCCGCTATAGTTTTTCTTTTTTTTTTTTTTGTGTTTTACTTTATACGTTTTTTTAATTGTTTGAGTATCACAGAAATTAAATTAAAGATGAAAGCTGAGATAGTAATACAAAATTACAGCTTTTCTACCAGATAGAAACTTGAATGTTTGCTTGGAATCGTTCTTCACCATAGAGAAGATGAACAGTGGTGGGAGGAGAGAGAGAAGACAATAACTTTATTTATAAAAAAATAATAAAACAATAATTTTACCTATAAAAAATGTTTTATGAATACATTTATTTATTTAAATTGGTCTTAATTTAACTTAATTAAAATAATTATACAAATTTAAATATAAAGGAGTTCTTCTATTTATTTTGATTATAATTTGAGGTAATTTAATTAATTTAATATTTTCTTCTAAGTAATAATTTTTTATTATATATCAAAACAAATAACATGAGGTAAATTTATTTAATTTAACATTTTTTTCAATTGATATATTATAAATAATAAAAATAAATTAAATATAATAAAAATATTAAGAGTTGTTGTATTTAAATTTCATAACTTAAGAATTTATATTCTTAGTCTTTTATTTGAAAATTTAGGTTTGTTGATTATTTCTCTAATATCAATAATTTACAACAATTTACTTAATTGAGGAATAAAAATATATAACATATAGAGGAAAAAATATAGAGGAGTGGTTGGAGTTTGACGGTACTGTTTAAACTGTAAATCTGAAGGAATTATACTGTTGCAACTCTATATATAGAGGAATGGTTGGAGATGGCCTAAGAAAGGGACCCGCGCGTTAACAGGCAGGGGACCTGCGCGTTATGAGCAGTGTCCCCGCACTCATATTCAGGGGACCGCGTATTTCAAGCGCGTAGCAAACAGCGGAAAAGTTATAATCATATCAACCAATTGAAATTATGTCAATCACTTAAAATTCAGTTAATTTTATGTCAGATCACACATCAATCTCACTGACAAAAGTGCGACAACACCGAAAACTCAATCTTTCACAATTCTAAACCCTAAATTCATACTGCACAAACGATAAGTTATTAAGTCTCACTGACACATCAGTCTCACCGACAAAAAGTTGGACAACACCGAAAAACTCAATCTTTCGCAATTCTAAACCCTAAATTCATATCCAACAAACGATAAGTTATTAAGTCTCACTGACACATCAGTCTCACCGACAAAAAGTTGGACAACACCGAAAAAAATCACTCTTTCACAATTCTAAACCCTAAATTCATATCCAACAACGATAAGTTAATATTCAACAACTAAAATTAAATTCAACAAAAAAAAGGGTTGTTTAAAAACTGTCCCAATCATTATGAAAATAGAAGATGCGAGGTATTTTCTAAACTCCTTCATATGAGTTTGATTGAGGCGGGAGACTCGTCCTTCTTCATCATAAGCGACATTGCCGCCCGCAACATCGCCACGCCATCTTCTCCCCTGAAAATCAGATCGAAAAAGACACTTATTTTTAACACGACGACAAATTAATAAAACGCAACATAACTGAAAACTTACTGATTTTGTCTCCTGAAGTCGCGACACCACTTAGCCGCCAGCGCTTTTTTTTGCTAGGCATGCGTTTTATCAGCCCCAGGTCATTGAAAATAGCCGGGATTACAATCAGAAGTTTGTTGACATCATCGGCGATAAAGCGCTAGTCGAACTCAGGAGGCGCATCGGAGTCGTAAATCGTGAATCCTTTTCCCGCACATCAACAACCAACAACACCCACCGGCCTGACGTACGCATGGGGATGGCAACTTTCTTCGCTAGATCCCACGACCTGCATTTCCAATCGTCGTCCTCCCCCCTCGCGATCGGGAGCAATCTCTTGAAGCCTTGACCAGACGGCTTCCCGAGTATGTTTAGCACCCCTCGCTGGTCGACGAGCGTCTTAAACGTATGGGGCATGTACGCGACAAAGTTAGCAACCGATTTGCTAACTTTCTGCATGTTTTCGATCCCAGCGAGGCATTCATCGACATGCTGCAATAAAAGCAAACCGTTTTTCAACACATTCAAGTAAGGTGACGAAAGGTATTTGGTAACTTTATATACGTACCTCTCATCGAGTGGCATACCCTCAGTCGCAAGGTTCAGGAGCCATCTAGGGTCGTGTTCTTTTAGCTTCCCTGGGACTTTCATGCCGGTAATCCGCAAGGCCGTTGTTAGCTGACTTTCGCATGATGGCCACAATTTCTGGGCCTTGTACTGGATATGCCGCTCGAACGCCGAAAGCTTTGGAGCTTTGACCGTAGTCGTCGAGGGGAAATCGGTGAACGGCGTCGTGGTGTACCGCGATGGCTTCTTCGTCCGCTCAGGGGTCTTCTCTCTGACGACGCCTTTTCCTTTGTCGACCGCTTGGACAGAAATCGATGCCTCGGCGTGCGTCTCCGGCTCAGGCTCGTCCATGGTCTCGAACTGATGAGCGTGGTCCTCTTGAGCCTCTATGTCCGTCGCTACCTCCTGAACCCCGAGACCGTAAGCGCCCCTCCACGACGATGGGTCGACCACCTCTTCTCTTCTCTCTTCGTCTTCATCGGACCGATCCGGTTGGACATATCCAGCGTAACGATTTTGCGCCCATTCCGACAGACTGTGACCGTCCCATGGCTCCAGGCTCGGAATGTAGCCATCCGGTCCCATGTACGATGTGTTCCTCCATCTCTCATCGTAATCTACACAAAAAATGCGAGAATAACTACGTACTATTTTTCACGTACTTAAGTATAAAAACTTACCAAACTCGGGCTGTGTAGCGACCGATCCACGCCCACTCGTCGGGCGGTGTAGCGACCGATCGCTCCCAAACTCGGCATGTGGAGCGTGCGATCCCCACCAAACCCGCTTGGATCGACATCTACATCGTAAATAGGAACTAATAAGTAATCTACAGAACTAATTAAAAAATGAAGTACAAATAAAAATCTTACTATAACTAGGTTCGGTAGGCAGAGTGCGAGACCCGTGATAAAATCTGCTCGCCATACCCTGAACTGAGTCCCCCAAGTCCCTCAGGCTGTCGGCCCACGATCGCATTTGCATCCAATGTTCCTCGTACACATCCCACCTCTTCTCGTTCGTCGACCACCATCGACCCTCTTCTTCTTGAAACTGATGCAATTGCGTGCCAAGTTGGTCGAATCGCCCAAACAAGTTGGTGAAGTTTTGGTCTATACGACCTTGCCATTCACTGAAGCGTGGACCCGATTCGAAACCACTTCCACTTGACCGTCCCGTCTCCGGAGCTGCATGAAAGCCGTGATCGTGCGGATGTTCGGGGATGTGGCCGTGATGCAACATCATATCGCTGTCGTGACGGCCAATACCCTCGATCTGTGGAACGGTCTCAGGCACCAAATTCTGCCCGCTAGAACCCTCACCGCGACGCCGGATACCGCGAGAACACCTAACCGCCGCTCCCTGCAGGAGTAGGGACGTGACACGATCGAATAGTTCGTGTGCCCCCCAACATCGAAAACGTTGTCCCTAAAGTACGGTGCCTCCAGCTCGTACGCTGACGGCACTATCAATCCTCGTACACGGGACCGGTCAGCGTGTTCTCCGACGGACTTCAAAGTCGGGCATCCCTTGCGACTCCAATTTGTCGTCACCCCACCTGCGCATCCGTGGCGTGTAGTCTCTTCTTCTTTGCGGGTCGCAAACTCGTCCGCAACCCCCGGTATGCACTCGTATGCTAGTATCTGATATCATAACGCAAGTAATATTAGCAATCATCTCAAAAGAAGGTATGGCAAAGCCTAATTATAAATCACCTGAGGTGGCTGTTACGAACCCACTTATCAGCCATTCCGTTTGATCTCATGTAGGTTTTTTTAACAGCGCGTATGACGTCCCTGAAAGCCACGCTGCCCCACGGATACTGCAAGAAAGCAAACCGGTCTTCAGCGAGATGGAGGACCCAAGGACTCACGACGGTGTCCTTCTTTGACTTTCGGGCCAACAACACCGCGGGTGGCGAAGTAGACGTTTGCCAACTTAATCTTCTCGTCGTCCACACGTTCCTCGTCGCCAGCCAAACCCTCCAACGCCATCTTCACGGCAGACAAGCGAACGGTTGCTGCATCGCCAAAATGTCTCCTCGTGAATGCTGTATCTTCGTTCACTGCCGGTATCACGGCTTCGAACTTCAGCCCGGTGATTAGGCAGTACTCCGATTTTGAAAATCGGAGTGGACTATTGCCAACAATCATCCACAGCTCTTCGCGATTGTGCAGAGTGGTCTGCCTCTGGATGAGGTACCACAACAACTGAAGCGAGAGCTTAAAATCCGGCTCCGCCATAACAAGGCGGCCGAACGGACTCGAGGCACAAAAGCTCTCAAACTCCTCCTGGTTAAGACACCGTCTTATCAACTCGCTGGCGTCGCTGTATAACGAGGTCACCGCAGGACGGCAATCAGGAAATTCATCCACTAAACCCAACTGCTTCTTCATCACAACCTAACGTAAAACACATTGTAGCCAATTACTTGGTATGAATATTGACAATAGGAAACCCTTATGCACATACGGCAGGGGACCGCATCGCACATGCTGTGCGTATTTACACGGACCTGTGGCGAATTACACGGGACCTGTGCGAATTAACACGGGCACCTGTGCGTATTTTCGAGGGACCCGCCCATAAGATGATGGTCCAGGCATGGGTCCCCTGCGTATAAGCGGGGTCCCCTGCTTATAACGCAGGGGTCCCCTGCCCGTAGCGCGCGGGTCCCGTGTTCTTCGCGGGCGCAAGGTCACGGGACACACGCTACGCAGTGGACCCGTGCTGGGACCATCATACGGGACCATCATCTTATGGGCGGGTGCCGTGATAACGGGTCATGTGCTTCTAAGCACGGTCCTATGCTTGCAATCACGGTCCTATGCTTGCAAGCACGGGTCCGATTTTGAAAATTAGGGTTCGATTGGTTAAATTGAAGACGAAGAGTAGAACAAATACCTTCACTCTCTGGGTGTTGTTCCCGCTGATTGCCATTGTAGATTGAGGTTCGCTTTGGGTTTTACTTGCAGAGAATCGATTTGCAAACGTTTGGTGTGCAGGAGAAAAGAGGATTGAATGGAATTGAACGTTAAGTGGTGGTTGCTTTTTTACTTTTACTGTTCTGTCACGGGTTGTGTTGTTTGCTAATCGCTGCAGTAAACCTGTAAACTCTTAAACCTTTTAGTTATTACACGGGTTCTATCAGGGGTTGTGTCGTTTTGCCAATCGATACAGTAAAACCACTAAATTCTTAAACCTTTATGTTTATTACGCAAATCTATCACGGGTTGTGTTGTTTGCCAATCGCTACAAATACCCCTTTATGTTTATTACATAACTAACCTAATTAAATACAACTATCTATCTATATATTTTTAAACCTAATTAAATATTATAAAATAGTTCATTTAATTTAAATACAATACTAATTAGATCAGTTTCAGAATATAATATATAATGCTTGAAATTAATATAAATACTTAGATTCACGTACAATACAATAGCATAAAATTATTAAGTAATTTACTATTCTACCCTTCTCCGCCCTTCTCCAACCGGACCTTGGTCGACATCCTTCTGCACGGCGTCGTTTCGGACAACCTCGATCCAACCTGGCCGAGGAAAACTTCGCTCTCAGCGTCGTCGTCGTCGTCTCGGACAGCCTCGGGTGCTTGTCCTTGGATCACTTCGCTCATACCATCGCAGATGCCGTCGCCGTCGAGTTCGATAGGAGGGTCGTCGGGGTTTAAGAATCTGTCTATCTCCAACACGACGAACAGCCTCCTTTGGGAGAGGTCGACGCCGAGGTCGGCCTCTAGACGGCGGCGGCCGTGGTAGTTCGGGGGTCCGAGTTACGGACGATTTCCTGGAGGCGGGCGACGATTTGGGCGTTCGTCAGCATTATTGGTCGATTTGTTTCTGGAATTAACAAAAATGTTATTTTCGGATGTTGTGTGTTTTTATAATGTAGACATAATTAATTAATGGAAGCCCTACAGCTTGCAAAACCGTAAGACCTTTGGAAAACCCTAACATATATCGCGGGACCCAGCTCTAGTGCACGGGATCCAAGCTCTCTTTCGCGGGACCCAAGCTCTTGTGCACGGGACCCAAGCTCTAGTGTATGGGGGCAGGGACCTATCAATAAGAAGCGATTATGCGCGGGGCCCTTTCTTTTGCGCGCAGGTCCCCTGAATGTATGTGCAGGTCCCATTATCTAATGCGCCGGCACTAATTTGCGGGAACCATGCACTGATGCGCGGGTCCCATGAATTTATGCCGGGTCCCATAAATTTATGCGCGGGTCCCGTGAATTTATGTGCGGGTCCTGTATATTTATGTGCGGGACTCATGCTTCTATGTAGGGTCCCATGATCTAACGCGCGGGTTGCCTGCTTTCAAGCAGGGCCCCTGATCAACTGGACGTTTTAAAAAGCGAAAATTGAACATGTTCGCCAGTCCAACCGGAATTTCGAAGCTTGGGGAACCCATTACCTTCGAAACAGGATTAGGACTGAGAGTTACAAATTTAGATGGTTATTTCAAAATACGACCAGTAAAATACTTACAGTGAAGCGTCAGTTCGAATTCGTTCACTGAGGACTTTCGACTGTTCCTTCGCCTGTGAAGAAGCTGATATGAAGTCGGGACGTAGAAATTGTAGGTGATTTCTATTAAGGACGAGGACGAAGAAGAAGAATATAAATTCGGTGAGGTGGGGTGGAGGGAATTAATGCTTTCTGCTGCAAAATGGACGTGCAGCTTTTAATTCATTTCAGGCGTTGTATTTTATTTTTGTTTTTCTTTGGTTTTTATTAATAATAAGGGATTACGAGAAGATGATTAAGTGTTAATTAAAAGAGTGCTATTGACCAAAAAAAAAAAGTCAAGAGTGCTATTTTTTAAACTTGACCGCGTCAATGCTATTTTTTAAAAGACCCATTGTAGTAGTAATTTTATTTTTCTTTGCAAACGAAATTTAAAATTAAATAAGTTTGGATCTTAAATGGGCCAGCGAAGAAATAATATACTCAAATCGGCCCATGAAGCGTAAAAAAATTTATCCAACCTACCAATAGAGTAATGAAGTGACAAGTAGCAAAACCCACTTTACGAAAGCGCGCGCGAGACTGCGACTTAAAGAGTAGTATATTACCAGGAATATATTTGTACTTCTTATCTGAGATCAGATCGCGTAGACCTCACTCTCGGGAAAACCCTAATCGTGAGGCATCTGCTTTCTTCATTTTTGGATATTTGTTTTCTTGTTGAAGAAAAATTAAGAACCCATGTCCTACAAAAGTTGCTGACTTTTTTTTTTTTTTCTAATTATCGGTTCGTTGTTTGTTCGCGTTGCTTGTGTTTCCTGTATCCAGATGAAAGGAGGAAAAATCCAAGGCTGATTCGAGGTGGGTGGTGACAGGTATTCGATTTTGTTTCTTTTTGATGTGTATTTAGGTTTTTTTTACTGTTTTTCGCTGTTATTAAATCTGGCGTGGGGTTGAGATCTTGAATCCAAGTTTTCTTAATTTCTTTTTGGTTGAGTTTTCTAATTTGATTTTTATTTATGGTGCTAGTTTCCTTCTGTTGGATAAAGAAAAGCGACGAGGGTTTCTAATTCTTAAGATTATGTTTAAGCTTATTTTTAGACCTTGGGGTCATTTCTGTACTAAAGCTATAGGTAACATGTTTGAGAGCGTGATTTGAGAGGTTATTATTTGTTTTTTTAATCTGATTCTTTTTTCCTTTTTTGAAATCTTTATTCTGTGGGTTGTGTTTTTGCTGATGAAGTTGATTTTGTTGCTGGAATTTGTTGTGGTTAAAAAAAATTAAGCCGAAGATCAACAAACTCAGATTGTTCGATCAGATTCTTGATGTGTATCTTGTTACTTCATGTATCTGTTTCATCTTTTTATTTGTCGTTTTGCCCATCACTATTATTTTAAAGTCTCACGAGAAATATATCGATAACAGTAGGCTTGGTGTGAAGAAACAAAGAAGGAGAAGAAAACCAAGGACCCAAACAAGCCTAAGAGGCCACCAAGTGCCTTCTTTGTTTTCATGTAAGCTTTTTTTGTTTCTACTTTGGCATGCTGACTTGAAAAAACGAACGTTCTTTTTGTTTTATCATATTTCAAAGATTTGTTTCTGATCTGTCTTTATGTCAAAAGCAAGAATATTTTTCTTTGTAAACGTCACTTATAGATTCTGGTAATCTCGTTTATGCTCTTTGTATGGAAGGTAAAGCAAGAAAATAACTTTTGTTGTCACCTGAACAATCATCTTTTCGTTAAGTAGTTCTGACCTTTTCTTTTGTTGTCTTTCAGGGAAGACTTTAGGAAGCAGTACAAGGAAAAGCACCCGAAGAACAAATCAGTTGCTGCTGTGAGTTGGTTTTCTTTCATAAACTTCACCTCTTTATATTTATATATATTATATCTTTGTATTGGTAGCTGAATCAATGAACTGCTTATAGGTTGGTAAGGCAAGTGGTGATAAGTGGAGATCAATGAGTGAGGAGGTAACTTTTCTGGGCTTTAATTACTCTAACACTAGTTTACATAGGTTCAAATTGACTCTTGATAGAACCGTTTCATTTATTATATAATTGATTTTTGTAATATATTTTAGGAAAAAGCTCCTTTGTGACAGAGGCGGAAAAAGGAAGGAGGAGTATGAGCGCGAGATGGATGCTTACAACAGAAAACTGGTGATCTTACAAAATTTCCCATTTATCGGTTTTATCCAAAATATTCGAATTTAGTAGTAATGGTCCTTGACACATGTCATAGAGTGGAGGAGGCGATGAAGACGAGTCTGACAAGTCAAAATCGGAGGTCGAGGATGATGACGAGGAAGGCAGTGTAGAGGTAAGATATGTTTTTTTCTTTCTCAGATATGCAATGGAAAGTATACGATCTTTATTACAATGTGCATGAATCTGTGTTCGAATAATTCTTTGTAGGAGGAAGAAGACGACGACTAGATGCTTGGTTACTATACATGTATAGTCCTTGACATTGACATTGTTGGCTGTCTTTTATGTTTTATATGTGTTAAATTAGGACGAGCTATCGCTGGTTTAAGCCTTTGTCCTAATTACGAACCTCCTCTGTTTAAGTTGTTAATGTTATTACAGCTTTGGAATGGATTGGATTATCAACTCTGTAGCTTTTGTTCTGAGGTAGAAGTCTCTGTGCTAGTTGAAATTTCTAACAATGGTGTGGTAGTAACGTTATTGTAAGCCTCGGCCTTTGTTATTTCTGAATCCGATGGTGTTTGTTGTACTTCTCTTTTATTGATAAAAAAGCATAACTTGAAGGAAGAATAAAGGGGCTTTTCTTTAATTATTTACTAGTAAAGTAAATTCATTGAACATATCAAATTTGATGATATAGGTATTTTTCGTGATCATTTGTCATGATGTAGTGATTAAATGTGATCACTACGTTTCGTGATTTTTTTTTTGCTTAATTAGACCAACTCCACCCGCATGCAAAACCCATTTTGGGTAGAAGAGGTCCAGTCCAACCGAGCTGCAATGGACAACGCATAATGCGTTTTTTTATATATATTTTTGTTCTTTTGAACGCATTTTTGTGTTTGCATTAGGGGTGGTAAACAGGTCGGGTTGGGTCACCTTCGGGTTCAACCCGTTATAAACGGGTTGAAAACTTCAACCCTGACCTGACCTGTTTATTTAAACAGGTTGAAAAATCAAATCCAAACCCAACCTGCTTTGACCCTAACCCAACCCGCCAACCACCAACCCGATTAAATTAAAAGAAAAAAAGAAAATACAAAATTGACATAATTATAAATTCAAATTAAACACAAAAAGGAGAACTAATGCAATTTTTTTCAAAAAAACATCATCATAAATCATAATTAAGAAACAATTAAAGTTCCAAGTAACAAAAATCTCAATAGTTAAATATCAAGCAAATTATTTCATGATCATCAAGTATTAACTGAAACCATATTTGACTCGAACTCTCAAGAATGTTCTCTTCCATTCGATCACCCACCCTATGTTCATGACATCTTCGCACGAAGAGAACCATAACGCAATCAACGAAGCCTGCGCTACCGAGCAGATTATTATCTAAAATGACGACGATATCGATCAATCAAGGAGTGATTTCTACCTATTTGGGGACGTTATAGTCGACGATGAAGAACTCAGGTGGCTTGAGAGCATGTGTGAGCGTGAGAGTGGATAGAGTATTAGGGTTGATCCTTTTATTTTATTCATATTAATAATATTTTAATAATTTATATTATTCGGGTTAAATGGGTTGATAAACGGGTTGATTTTGGGTTATATCGGGTTGATTTCAGGTTGATTTCGGGTTGAAAATCCGAACCCTAACCTGACCCACTTAATAATTGGGGTGGGTTCGGGTTTACCCATTTACGTAAACAGGTCAAAATGCTAACCCGAACCTGCTATTTTCGGGTGCGGTTCGTGTCGGGTTGGCGGTCGGGTCGATTTTTAACAGCCCTAGTTTGCATTGTTCATATACTCAAAGTTCGATAAAATTTGATTTTGACCCATAATAGTACTTAATTATGTTAAAGTCCTACGGTAAAATTACATTTTCGATCAAAAATATTTTTTTAATTATTTTCAGTCATATTATGTTTGTTATTATTATTATAACTATTATTATTATCATCTCATCATCATCATTATTATTACTATTATTAGTATGTTGTTATTATTATATTATTATTATTACTAATAATTATTTATTTTATCAATTTTTATGGTACCTTTTATCAATTTATAAAAAAATTATGCATTTTTCCAACGAATTAATTAATAGTGTGGTCTAATAATTATGACAAAATATGTGATTAATATGTAAAAGTTATAAAAGTTGATGAGAAAGAGAATATTCTAAGAATATTCTTTTGGGTTTGAGAATGGGTTTAACGGTTGGAGTTGAATTACTGTTTGATGTGACGTTTACTGCAAAATGGGTTATAAATGAGTTTTTCGTTTGAGATGATCTTAATGAAAATGTTTTTGACGGTAGTAACGTTGCGTAATGATATGACTTGAATTTGTCAATTTTCACTCGTTGACGGGCTTAAAGATTAGGTACAGGTAGGTTAATTAAAAAAAGTTTGGTCAAACTCAATATTTTATACTTTATTGGCAAATTGCATATTACCCCCTTCTAGTTTTACGAAAATGCACCATACTACCCCCTGATTTTTTACTACCCGAAACACCCTTGTAGTTTTGTAAACTCAGCGCGATATCCCCCGGCTCCACTTTGGCCCGAGATTGTATTACACGCGCTCATAATGCGTATGTGATTCGCTCTTGCCACGGTTTCATTGTTAAAATGTCGAAAACCTCAAACATTGTCTTCTTAAACCGTACGGCGTTAGATTAGGGTTCTTATTTGTGTGAGAGCGATAAAACTTATGTATGGGTTTTCGTGAGGGTGCGATTTTTCTTCGGTGTGCACGGCGAATACGGGTGTTGCGATTGCAGCTAAATTCGAGGTAAGTAACATATTGTGATTTCGGTTAAAGTCGAAATGTTGGCCCGGACGACTCTCAGACAGTAGTACATAGTTGGTGGAGGAGAAGGGCTTCGAAATTCTGTGATTCTGTTGTGCTTCTTTTCACCCCTTTGGATTTACATGGTTCATGTAGGATGTCTTATGCATCGACGAATTCTGTCAGAAAGGGATTGAGGGACTTGAGATACTAAATCCCCAAGTGGAAATGTGATAGAGCTGTGAGATTAGAGTTGTTGGTTCTACGAAAGCGACCGAAGTTAAACTATTTTGTATTTGCAAGGGTAATGGATGGGATTTCTCGTGCTTGAATTCAATCGGTAGTAATGCTCAAGATGGCACCCATGTACCCCGCACTTACACGGCGCATCACTCATGCAATTGTGGGATGCACGCACAGAATATCGGCGACTTGATTTCCCACATGTGACAACTTCGAGAAGAGATTTGAGTCGATCGAGAAAAATGGAGAAACGTTTGAAGCTTAGCTTGGCCGTTGTTGTGCTGCTTTTTTGTGTTTTGTTCTTGAAGTAGTAAGTGTATGTGATCAATCTAGTCCTTGTGTGCCTTTTGGATTATGTCGTATTATGTAGTACTTTTGACATTGTAGTACTTCAATTGAGGCAGAAAAACTTCAGTAATGAATACTAAACGTCAGGCAATCTATAAGAACAGGCAAAAGGAGCTCCAGTTCTTACATTACTTTGCCAAACAATACAATTATAGTTCAGTATGAAGTACCAAGAAGACATTACAAACCAAAACAATTGAAGCTGTCAAAAGGATCCCAGACAAAACAGTCCAAAACAGAACACTTTCAGGCAATTGAATAGAACAGTCCAAAACATTACTTTGCCAAACATAAACATAAGTTCATTCATGAAGTACAAATAAGACAGTCCAAACAAACGTCGGAAGGATTGGAGACAAAAAAAAGTCCAAAACAGGAGTGTAGACCTTCTTGGTCCAAATGATTATGAGAGTTTTATTATTCCAAGTAATTATGTATTATGGGGGTACAATTTAGAAAACTCGATATGTATGATTTATGATGTTTAAGTATGTAAAATTATTCGATTAATGTTTAAATGTGATCAAATTTTTAAGATAATCGAATTTGTGTGATCTTGTGATTAACTGGAAAATTGGTATGATCACCTGGTTATGAACGTTTTCGTATGAATGGAATATCACTGCGTGCTATATATGGAAATATATCATCTTGAGTGATATGTGAACTGTCTGCGAGATTGAGTCATTTTATGAAAGATATCGCTGTGGCCATCCAGATATGAATGATGTATGTTATATATGGAAAATATATTCTGATTGAGCTGAAAACGTGAGTGAGTTATTTTAGGAAAGAATATCGATGTGATCACCCGGATATGAATGATTGTGTGCTTCTATATGGAAAGGATATTCTGATTGAGCTGAAAACGTGATTGAGTTATTGTTATGATTTGAAAACATGTTAAGTTGACTTTTAAATCAGTAAATCAATGATCTAGCTTTCCTTGTGCGTCTTAGTAATAATATTCTGAAAATGATTAGTTGATTGAGCTTACTATTGGTAATATACTGAGTGAAATTATATATGGAATATGATGACAACGGATGGTATTACATGTAAGGAAAGTAAGTCTGTGTATTTATGGTAAGTGATCATGCATGACCCTTGTGCTTAATTGCTTTATTTTTGGCATGATTCTTTGAGTTAATGCGCGTGATTATTGAGCTTTCTTTTGTATATTCTGTGCTTAACTTTTCGTTGTGAAGTGTAGAAGCTATACTTGGGTCTATATAGAAGATAGACACTTCACGTTGAAGGGTACGGAACGAATGCACAAGCCATGAATTCCTTAGACTGTTTGAGCTATAATTTGCGAAAAATTCCAGGTTTGTGTTGAGCTTACATTTGCAAATGTGTACCCGTGAGCGATCTTTAGCAACACTGTATCCTAAAAGACCTTGTTTCAGAACGTGATTTGTCTTCGGACGTGTGTGTGGACACGAAGGAGCACGAGTGGAGTCTTTTGCACGTGGAAGGACGAAGTTGGTGGATTGATGGCTCTTCGGTAGCAAGCTGTGTCTAGTCAGGGAATTGGTTCCTGGTTGAACGATGTGGAGCGAACTTGGCGTGCGACGGCCTAGAACGAGGTCTATTATCCATAGTGCTTCGGTTATGTAAGGGTCAATCATTTGTAACCATAACCGGTAATACATAGTGATTGATTGGAACCATTCTCTCTCTCTCTCTCTCTCTCTGGGTAGATAATCAATCATGCGATGCAGAAAACATGCATTATTACTGAGGGACTGTTGTGTTGGATCTGTGATTCTCCTTCGCTTTGCTAGCCGGAGAAGATTGATTGCCCCTTCAGTTTTTCTTTTTCTTATTTTTGTTTCCTTTTATTGGACTTAGATCATGTAACTAATTAATTAATCTGAACTAATTTTTTTTTATATAAAAGTATGATTATATAGCTAAATAAACCCGTCTGTCCAAATTTATAGAAAATATTAAAGTTGATATCGGATAAAACGATAAATGGGCTCCTTCGGCCCTTCCCTCGAATCAATTTCGGCCCCTTCCCTCAAATCAAGATTTGGCCCTCATATTAATCTTGACCCATTGTAATTGTACGACCCGGACCAAGATAATAAATGAGAAATTGCGGGGCAGTTTAGTCATTATGCATAATATAAATCATGGCTGCTTTTCTTTTCGTGGTAACAAATTACAAAACATAGAAATCTTGCATTTCCCCCCTATTGTTTGACATCATCGTACAGTTAGGAACGCATTAGGCACATCAATATAGAGGGCTTTTGACTATGTCTTATTTCAACTTCTCATATGTTTTGACTCTTGCCAAAATTTCTAACTCAGCTCTGTGGAATGAAAACTAAGAAGTTGAAATAGGAATTAAAACGGATTTAAGGTTTGACATTTGATGCCTTAGCATATTATTTGACAATAGATATTAAAAATTGAAGTATATCTTGCAAATTAGTGAAAATGTCACGTATGCATGTAAAAAAAAAAAATATGTGGGCTTCATGTATATCTTACTACACAAAATATATATTTCTTGTTGCTATTGTTTCTCACCAAAACATGACAGTACAGATTGGCAAATTTTAGAAAATAAAAACGAATAATATTAATAATACCATATCGTGCGCATGTTTTTACTGTTAAAGAGTAGGCATGTGTGTTGGGAAACAAGCATTACTACGTAACCTCTTCCATAGTTGCAATATTACCTGAATTTCAATTTCTTCTTCAACGCCAGATTAAATCTGGTATAGCTTTGAAACAAAAATAATATGCATTAAAATCCATACATTTCTGCAACTATATATACATACACTTGAAATGCAACGTATCATCAATCATATCTAGTCCATCACAAGAGAAAGAACAAAGATACATATTTATTACAAGATTTGGCCCATTGCTCCATTCGTCCTTTTCAAGCTAAAAAACACACAGAAAAAGAAATTTCTACGTACATTGGAAGATATGAGGGCAAGAGTTATCCTAGTTTTTATACTTGTTTTATTATTATGCTCTTCTCCTTCGTCCTTCAGCAGAAAAGTACGCAGAAGGCATTCAAAGAAACACTCCCATAACCACACCCATGCAAAAAAGCAGGCCACCATTGGTAATGATACTCAGCAGCAGCAAGTGCTGAATATCGAAGATTTCGGAGCTATAGCCGACGAAAAATCAGATAATTCTCAGGTATTGTCATTTATCACCTTCTTTAGTCATGTCGTAGATTCAGTTTCTTGTTTATTCCCTTTCTTTCCTGAGTAGATGGCTGGTAGTTGAGGTTGTCCAACGTTGATTTTTATATATCTCTTCTTCTTCTGTAGGCGTTTAAGAAAGCTTGGGACACAGCATGCAATTCGCTGGTATCAGCAAACATCCTCGTACCAAAGGATAAGACTTACTATGTGAAGAACGCCAACTTCTCGGGCCGTGCAAGTCGAGCATGTCCTGGAGGCGAGTTAAATTAGTTCCATCCGTTCACATTCGATTTCCCCACGGAGATAAAAATACGTTCTTTAATTTTCTTTTTCCCCCTTTTTTTGCAGGTTCGAGGAACAATCAAATCTTTCCCAGTTATGTACGATCTCCCAAGAAGGCTATGGATCAAATTCGAGGACGTAAGGAACCTGGAAATCTTCGGCGGAGGAACGGTCGACGGCAATGGAGAAGTGTGGTGGAAGAATTCTTGCAAGTTCAAGAAACTGAGCCCTGTCAGAAACAGGGTGCCCCAACGGTAAATATGAATCGATTTTTCTTACCGTTCACTTAAGAAGTAAAAAAAAAAAAAGAGAGAAAGGAAGAAAGGGAAGAAACCATTTCTTCTAAATTGCAGGCTCTAACATTCAGCAACTGCTCAACTTGAGATTGAGCAATTTGAAGCTGATGAATGCACAGCAGATGCACTTGAACTTTCAGGACAGCCATGAAATAGAGGCTTCTGCCCTTTACATATCGGCGCCCGAGACGAGCCCTAACACGGATGGGGTCCACGTGACGAGGACAGTCAACCTTCGAATCCTCGACTCTGTAATTAGGACAGGTTTTTTAGTCGACTCGATCGCCCTTAAGCGAACTATTTGCTGCGAATCTTGCCTTGCTTAGAACTGATGAAAAAATCGTACTCGCATCGCAGGCGATGACTGTGTCTCCATAGTGAATGGGTCGAGGAACGTCGAAGTGAGAAACATAGTTTGCGGGCCTGGTCATGGAATAAGGTACGTACATATTCGCACACATAAACACATGCAAGTGTAGGACGGTTGAAAGACTAATGGCAGTTTAACTAACTCTCCGCCTCCATTTTCCAGCATTGGGAGTTTAGGGGAAGACAACACTGAGAATCACGTCTCGGACATCTTTGTCAAGGGAGTAAAGCTGAGTGGCACGACAAATGGCGTAAGAATAAAGACATGGCAGGTAAATCTCAAACATATTACAACAAAAGCACGCACGCAAAGAAGCATACGATACAAACGCTATGGCGTTTAATGCGTAGGGAGGGCGTGGAACTGCGAGGAATATTGCGTTCGAAGACATTGATATGAGGGATGTTTCGAATCCCATAATCATAAACAGTACTACTGCGACAAGAACAAGAAATGCCATAAAGATGTAGCTTTGAAGCCCATTTTTAGTTCTTATTCTTGTTTTACATCTGTGGTATCAGCACTTACTTGATTGCTAAATATTGGACATTTGATTCTTCTTGCATGGATGCTTCAGACATCAGCTGTGCAGATAGAGAACGTATTATACAGGAATATCAGAGGCACGAGCGCTTCGAAGACGGCCATAACTTCAACTGTAGTGAGACAGTTCCGTGCAGAAATCTCATGATGGAGAATGTGTTTGCCAACTGCTTCGAACAATGCAGAATCTGGACATAGAGTTGAGGCTTATTGCAGCCACCGTTCGGTGCAGAATTTCAAGCTTGGTTCTGTCCCAAGTTGCTGATCGTCGAACCGAGTTTTTCCACTGTTAATTAATCGTTGGTTTTATAGAAGAATATAGGGAGAAGCTGCTGTGTTTTAATGGTGCTTCCGTTTTTAAATGTACTGTTGATTTTATACAGATTGAACATAAATATTTTAGAAAAAGGCATGGGCTTGTCCGAATTTCCCAGAACTATTCTGTGAAACATCGGACGAAAAATCAACAGAAGAGCGTGTGTATTCCCAGTTTCTCTGAGCCATATAAACGTGTAAATAACAATGGGTTCTCATCGAATCCCTCTCTCAGATTGAGCGGTTCGTTGTGATCTTAATTTGTGCCCCAGATATCAATCATGGCCGCCTGTCTTCTCTTCGATCCTCTGCTCTCCCACCTCCAAGATGGAGTCTTTTCGTCGGAAAACGTCGAAATTTTACCCATTTCAGCCCCGCGAAACCCATTCCGATGGTCGAGAACATGCCGTCGTCTTGTTCTTGCTATTCAGCTCAAATCTCCAGTTCTCTGACTCTCGACCATGGCAGCGTGGATGACGAGGAGCTGAAGAAGGCCGAATCGAAAATCGGTGCCAAGGTGAAGGTCAAAGTTCCTCTTAAAGGTGTATCACGTTCCTAAAACGCCCGAGGTTGATTTGATGGGGAAGATTGGTGTGTTGAAGCACTGCGTTGGCGTTCATAAAGGGAAGAGGTTATCTGCTAATAACTTGCCGTATATAAGGTGGAGTTTGAGGCCGATGGTAAACCTGCAAAATTCTCTGCCCACTTGAGAGAAAGGCGAGTTTGAGTTTCTTGATTAGGGTAAGGCCGTCGAGCGTTTACTGCTTCCTTTTTTAGTGTATGAATGAGTCTGTGGTGCTATATTTATTTGACTTGTGTACCACTCTGCAGACAATGTTACGATTCAGGGTTTAAGCTTTTCCTTCCAAATCACATTGCTTTTGTGTTTACTACTTGGATTAGTTTCTGGATTGTTAGATTGCGAATGCTGTTGAGTTGTTCGCAGTCATACTGTCCATGGCTCTGTTCTTTAATTGAAAAAGCTATTACTTACTCAGTCCCATTTAATTCTTTCCAAAGATTATGGACACGGAGATTAAGAAACTATATTATTTAATATTATAGTACACATTTTAGGTATGGAGAGAGAAAACTTATTAGTGAGCACGCAAATTAAGAAGTCTTTTTTTAATATAAATGATGTAATTAATTTAATTATTGGAAATTTTTTTTACCAAAACTAGAAATGGAAAGAATTATGTGGGATGCCCGTAATGGAAAGATGGGAGAAATAAGTGGGACGGAGTTAGTATGAGTCAACCAATACCAAGACATCGAATAAATCCGAGGAAAATACCTAAATGATGCGATAAGACATATTTGTCATTCACTGTTGCAAATATTTACAAGTGTATGCCATCATCTCTGCCAACAAGCAACACATCGATCGAAACTAGATTTCACGCTCACACCACCCGAACAGATCTCCAAGATTGTGATGATATAAGTGAAATTATCCTTAATTTGGTCATAAGTGTTGATAAGTTTTGGATATTAGTGACCTTAATTGTGAGAAAATAAATGTTGCTCGTATAGTAGAAAATACCACGTTTCTTTTAGTAAATAACGAATGATGTCGCATAAGTAACACATCATTAAAAACAATACCGCTTCCTGCAACAACACATTCCTTACACTCAAGCGGTCGAAAGAAAAAATTCATGTCCAAATTTGACCCCAATCTCGACGTTACTAACAGCAAAAAGTTGTATGGCCTTCGATTTTTCATTGGGTCTTCATAATCAAAGAGAATTTTTGAAGTTTAAAGTACGAATGCTTCAAACACAATATGAAATTTCGTTTAATACGGTGAAATCTCATCTTTAATGACCGTATAATTTAAATTTGAAACAATTTAATGATGGGCCTTAGTTATCGACGACAATTATTGATGTTAATTATGGAATAACGAAGAATTTTGAGAGATTTAAGTTGTGAATGTTTGCTGATTAAATGGTTACTGATGACACTTCATGCTTTCTGGGTAACAGTTGATGGAATAATAATACCATATATCTTGAAGTTTATAGCAATTGTTTCCGCAAAATGAACATATAATGGGAAAATAATTACGACTCGTCACTAGTAAATAACACATGTAATACCCAAGTAAAGGCAAAGAGGAATAGATCGTGAAATGTTGGAAACACCCAAATAAAATTGAAAACCGCTCGAATCTCTCCGCGTAAATGACACAATTCAAAATTTCGTTGAAAAAACAGGTGAAGTCTCGACTACTTGGAACGTTTGTCAATTAAAATCTGGTTGGTAATACTTCATTTATTCTGAGTAACAATTCACGCATTTTAGGTAACATTTCATTTATTCTGAGTAACAATTCACGCATTTTAGGTAACCATCGTTAAGAACATTCTAGGAGTTTCTAGATGTCAGAGATATTAACAGTACAATAACACATTGCCTGAAAATAATACCACATTTCCGATAAAAAATAACAAATAGACAAACCTTATAACACATTTGTAGCTACAAGTACCACAAAATAGCTAATCAATGCCCCATTACTATTTCGATTAATTTCGTTCATAAAATCATTTCGCTGGGATATATAAGATTGACATTCATGGAAATAGATGATATGATGAAGCTAAATCACAAAATTTCATTAAAATACATGTTTTGCCAAGGTTGGTATCAATATGTGAAAAGTTGAGATAAGAAATCATACAAACATATAACTCTTCCTTCACAACATACTAGTATCTCTTTTAATAAGAGACATAATCGTAATGAATTCCAACACAAACATGTTCAAAGTTCAAATTAAAACCACAAATATTATTTTTATATGTCGTAAATCTGTATTTGATACATTCTCGGAGTTATTTATTAAGGAATATTAACAGGATGATTCGTTAACGTCACCAGTACCAGATTGTGTAATACCCGAGTCCCGTAAGTAAGCCGGCCAATAAATATGCATACTTATTATATGACTTACGTGACTGCATGAGACGTGTTTTATGATTTTATCTGTCACATGATATCAACTTGGATGCTACTAGGGTTACTAAACAAGTAGAGGAATTAATTTAATTTAGGTTAGTTATTGATGTTAGGGTTTCTAGTACATGGCATGCTAACCTAGAAAATTTTAAATCTAGGGTTTTGGTAAGATTCGAACCCTTGGTCATAGAGTAAACGATTTTATATTAAAATAGGTACTCTAACTTAAGTATGGAGAAGTTTTGAAAACTAAGCTTTAGAATAATTATAATTTATTTCTTTAACATTGAGGAAAGAATTAAGACTAAAATTGTTACTTAAGAGATTTAGTTATCTCGATTATTTAGTATCAAAGATTAGGGTATAATATATGTATAGGACTCAATAACTTAACAAAAGAAGAAACACTTGAAGTCCTAAAGATATCGAAATCAGTAAAGCTCAAATCAAATAATGTTGAAAGATGTAAAACTCGAACTCAATTAGAAATGTCGAAACATTGTGATAAATACTAATTACTTAAAAGTAAAGCAAGGTCACGTACTAGGTGTCTTATCAGTATATTATTGGCTAACCTTTAGAACTTATCAAAAACATATCCATAGATCAAACTTTAGTAAACCAAAGGACTCTTAACAGTAAAAGTTCGCTAAATAGAAAACCCTAAGGAAGGGAGATAGCTCGACCAAAGGTAGAGAAAAGAAACAGTTAAGACCACTAACAAGAATACCATTAAAAAAGTATGTCTCTCTCTATTGGTTAGTAGCTTAATTCTACGTTTCTATTTTTAAGGATTAAGGTAACAGAGAGCTTAAGAATCAAATTACGGTATATTTTTATGTTATAATTCCTAAGGAAGATTTTGAATTTAGGTAGGTTACTGATTTAGGGTTTTTATTATATGTTATTACTAATATAAGAATACACTTTGAAGAAGAAGTAGCTTGAAGAATTTCAATCGGTGATAGAATTCCCAGATGAAGACTCTCGAAACCATGTTGAAAACCACTTCGAGATTTGTATAGAACCTCGACATTTTATATGTTACTTCGATATTCATATCCTATCGAAATTCTGTAGTGTGTAATTGAGCTCGAGGTATTTTATATACCTCAAATCTCGACATCATGCATTGTCTAAGACTCGACATCTATCTTGGTGTCGACATCGAGAACTGTATGTATTATCCCAAGAACACTTCTCAAAATTCATATGCTATATAGAAATGTATTGAAAATGCCGAGATCTGTTGTTATTTATGTCGAGATTTATAGCTCAATTTCAAACTCTATATCAAAGCCAAACCTCGAGATTATTTCATGCCTCGAGAAGTAAGTAAAAGCCAATTATTGTGTATTAACTAGTGTAACGTCGAAAACCCACAATTGAATTAGAGATATGTATTTATCGAGATGAGATTTATCATGAAAAGGTCGAAATCAATTCATGCCTTATCTCGAGATTAATTGTAAATACATGTCGCGATCTTTAGTTATAATATCAACATATATATGTTAGAGCAACATGTCGAGATCTTTTATATAGTTCAAATATCGAACTTTGTATATAATGTCGAGACCTAATTTACAAATACAGCTCGAGATCCACCTTATAAGTTATATCGAGATCTATCTTAAAATAATTTTCAGTTTAGGTTAAAGTTTTAAATTTTAGGGTTTCGAAATTTATAAAAGTCGAACTAGGGTTTTTAAATTAAGCCAATTTCGTGAAATTATAATTAGACTAACAAACCCTAATTTTATATGTTTGTATATTTAGGGTTTGAAGATTAGCGACATACGTACGAATAATTTAATAGCTAAGGATACCAGGTAAGTGGAAGTCCCAACTACAACACATAATTATATGTGCGTGAAATTATGTGTTATATGTTTATGTTGAATTATGTGACTTCCTACGTGAATTATTTACGTTACATGACACGCATGATTTAATTATATGATATTATGGCATGACGCGCATATTCATGACATGAGCATGTGCACGCACGTTAGAACGAAAGGCATGATATGATAGCGTGCATAATATACGATCGCCTGAGAGCGATAAAGATTCGCCGATATGGGCGTCTGATGTCGACTCACAGTTGAGTCACGGCTCTTCTATGCTACCATGGTGACGTCGTATGGCGCTACCGTTATGACATGACATGTACAAGGCAAGACATGATTTTAGGGCTAATGCCCTCATGGCGGGTCGTGAAACCTGGAGGGTGCGAGCTGAGGGAGTAAGCGACACCGAGGGTACCTCTGGTGTCGACTACCTCAGATTAGGCTACCAGTGTGAAGCGTCCGCGTGGCGTATGAAACCACCTTGGGACAGAAAAGGCGCCCTAGGGTTAGCCTCCTTGAGTGGGTATTGCCACTTATATTTATTTATCCCTAGTGGATTCGAGCTCCATGATGGTGCATAGCAAGATAGCCGAGGGCCCTACATGACAAGACAAGACAAGGAAAAATATGAGGTCTAGGGAGCATTGGCGCGGATGCCTTTGCGAATTAGGACACGTGCATGGCATGCATGACTTTCGCTTACTGAGCTTTATAAGCTCATTCCACGTATTTATGTGTTGTAGGTTCACGAGATCACGGTACGTGATATTTTACGATGGCGAGGCCTATTTTTGAAGCTTCCGGAGGACTTTGATTGCAGGTGGCAGTGTGTACATGGATGCGACCTGAGTGGCGGGCCAATAGATTATTTTTGGACACGCATGCGCACTCACCTTGTAATTATGTCCTAGAACATTTTGTACTTTACAGAAGAATTTCCTTTATATAAAAGGAAAAATTTTGTACAGCATTTTCGTATATAGATTTCAATTATATCACAAGCAGTCACATATATTAGTAGTAAGAATGGCGGTAGGAGTTAGGGGCGCCGCAGATTGCCCGCACGTAATACTACATGTTTGCTATAAAATACAACACGAACCTATCAAATAACGTGTTTACAAATAATGATACCACATAACAGGTTTCTAGTACCACATCACTAATCCGATTAATTTCGTTCATAAATTCATTTCGTTCGGATGTATAAGATTGACACTAATGAAAATAGATGATATGATGAAGCCAAATCAAAAAATTTCATTAAAAGACATGTTTTGCCAAGGTTGGTATCAATATGTGAGAAGTTGAGATAAGAAATCATACAAACATATAACCATTCCTTCACAACATACTAGTATCTCTTTTAATGAGACATAATCGTAATGAATTCCAACACAAACGTGTCAAAGTTCAAAATTAAACTCCAAATATTATTTTATATATCGTAAATCTGTATTTGGTACATTCTCGAAGTTATTTGTCAAGGAATATTAACAGGATGATTCGTTAACGTCACCAGTACCAGAGTGCCCGCACGTAATACTACATGTTCGCTATAAAATAACAATACGAACCTATCGAATAACGTGTTTACAAATAGTGATACCACATAACAGGTTTCCAGTACCACATTACTAATCCGATTAATTTCGTTCATAAATGCACATTGTTCGAGATTTACAAGATTAACATCTTGTAAATGTATAATTTTATGCATTTATACACCAAATTCCTTTAAAAGCTACATTGTTCGATTGAGGTGGATGATAGTGAATGTTCGAGGTCAATAGTTATTCAAAAACATAACCGATGCCATCAAAATTCAAAATTAAACCACAAATATCAGTTTATATGTCGTAAATCCTGAAACCTTAAGGGTAACCCTGAAACATTAAACCTTAATCTCCATAAACACATAACCGTAACCTTGGTGCGGCAACTACAGCAATTGGAACACATAAGCAATTTTTAGTAACATATTTAACTAAATGGATAACAGTTAAATAGTTATTAGTAACACATTTGCACTGATTTAACAATCCCGCTAAAAATCCCAATCGTTGCATAAATCCCGCCCAATTAACCCAACCAATCCACAAATCCCGCCTACAATTTAGCAAGTACAGTAAATCCATCCAAATCCATCCAAAACAATATCCCGCCCAATTAACCCAATCAATCCACAAATCCCGCCCAAAATTTAGCAAGTATAGTACCACTTCATGGCAATATAATAATATTATTGTTTATTTAGTGACAAATCATGTACTTTTAGTAACAGTTCCGATAACAACAAGTAACGCTTTGGTTTTATGTAGTAACGGTTTTAATGTCAAAAATACACCATCAATACCTATGGAAATCAAAATTAGGTCATAATATACCAATTAATCGACGAAGAAGTCGATTATGAGTTACCTCTTGTATCATGACCCACTTTGTTCTTAGTACCATATGTTGGACAAAAAATAAAAAATATATACTTACGCGAAACAAGATAAAGTCGTACAATACCAATTATTGAGATAAAAATATAATATGTGTAGAAACAAAATAACATTTTTGTATAGTTTTGTAACATTAAGACGAATCGTAGTGTCAATAATGCATGAAATAGTAACATGTGTTCCGATGAATAAATGGCTGCGATATGACCTGCTTTCACATAGCGTAAGTTATAGAAGTGATGAGGTAACGATTGTTTCAAAATTCACAGAGCCTATGAAACATCCAAACTATGGGTATCTCGAATACGCACAGATTAGCTGCAATTGCTGCCAAAATCTAGTTCGATTTGGCCACATTTTTCTCAATTTGAACCCATATAAAAATCCATTACAATTCTTACATCGTTCTTCATCAATACTAGAATAAAACCTACGTGACACGTCGAAATTGATTTGTTGATGGGGCAGTCGATTGTGCTCGATTCATTGTGAAAAATGGATTTCGATTATCCGAAGAAACTAAATATAAATCTGGTAAAAACATTTTACTATCGATAAGTAACACATTATCATTTTAAAGTAGCGCTTTTAAGTTTTACAGTAACAACGCGTCATATATATGTAACATACAACTGGCGCCGGATACCACTTTACTGAACGATTTATTAAGGGTATTTTAGTCAAAGCATAGTTTGGGTCTTTACCATTGAATTTTTCAAAAAAACAGGTCCTTCAAACTAAAGATTATTTGACAGGGCCTGATCACTAAATTGAAACTTTTCTAGGGTCTGATTCGTAATTGCCCCTTTTTTTCCTTTTTCTAGCAATTTATTTATTTTTTCTCTCTTTACGTTTATTTCCCATGTTGTCCATCACTAATTGAACACGTTTGTTTAAAAAAGTTGAAATAATAATAAACTGACGGGCAAACAAAAGTGGTAGTATTAGAGAAACGAATATGCTTTGATGGTTTAAAACTTTATGTTGACCGTTGGATTATTAAAAGAGGAAAACTAGGAGCCGTCCCCTTTTTCATCATTCATACATACTTCTTTCTTTCCTTCTTTTGTCAACTGTCAACGAAAGAAAGCTACGTTTTTTAGTGTATTGTATTAAATTGTTCAGTTATCAACAGCTAAGCTAGCTAACACGGCACGCTATGTCAAAGAAGCAAGCCATACTTCTCAAAACGTCACCGTTTCAGCTGTGCTCTTCTCATGTTGAGGATAGAGTGAAAATATGAAACTCAAAAAAAACAGCAGCTTTGATCATGAAACAGATACAATTTGAAGTCATCAAAAGGCAAAAGTACGGTCTGCAAATTGTCGTATTGGTCATTTTACATCTGGTCTTTCTTCATACTTTAGCTTGTCCAAGTATAGACAGCTTTGCCATGGATGCTAATGTACGAACTTCGTATGGCAAGAACTGAGACAGAAGCAACTTACCAGCTATTTAATCACAAGAATGGGGACGAAATCCATATAGCAAATACCATTGAGCAATAGAGGGAGAAAGCATATAACTTCATGTTCGTTCTTGGAGACACTGTTATTGACTCATACTAACTCCGTCCCACTTATTTCTCCCATTATAATTGATGGATTTGTTACTAAATGTACACTATATGATACTACATACAAGATGGTTTGTTATCCAAAAGAAAGGAACTGTTTTTTAAAGTGCAAAAAACTGTAATTGTTTCGACACGTGTTATAGGATAATTTAGGTATTCAGACGTAAATCTGACATATGTAAGGGTTAAAATGTCTTTTCGCATGGTTTAGATAGTTTCCCCTGAATTTTTCAAAAAGTAGGTCTTTAATCCTAAATCACATTCAAGTAGGGCCTGAACACAACTTCAAATATCTTAATAGGGCCTGAACGTTAATTAACAAAAAAAAAAAAAAAGAGGGGGTGATTTAGTCTTTCGCTATTCTTTCAACTTCAGGTATTCATTTATATCAGTAAAATCCCTACCTCTGATTTGATTTTACCCAAAATCCAGGCAAGAGTTTTTTTAGAGAATCAAAAGCAAATCGCCTGTTCCCATTTAGCCATATTTGTTTGGTTCAGAGAAGGTGGGTTTTCTGTCTGCTTTGCATATAAACTATTGCAGATTGTGTTGTCAGCTCTTGGATGTGCGACTTTTTTGGGGGTTTTATTGGGGAGGATCTATAGGGAAGAATTTTCTGTAATCGCTTCAAGATGCAACCTTTTGATCATATGAAATAATTATTTTTTTGGTTTCTTTTGTAGTTCGGTAATCTGGGTTTTGGGGTCTCATGATTCTTGATGAGATGACAGAGTTGGATATTTTGAAACCAATTTTTCGTTTAAAATTTTTCCTTGTTTGTATTAGTATTGTTCCGCTTATCTGAATGCTATAACCGATTACTTGCTCTATACTGAAAATTGTTTAACATTTGGAGCAGTGTCATTTATGTACATCTTTGGAATTGTCTTCTGCTCATATGTATCTTTGTTATTCGGCAGCGGAACCATCGAGTGTGCTTAAACTTTTGGCCGAACCTCCATAGGCGAGTCTATGGTCGAGATAAGCTATTAAATATGACTATTACTTAAGTCTTATCCGTGAAAGGTGTTGGCTGAAGAGCCTTATCTGATCACACACTTCTCTTGCTCTTTGGCTGCACAGAAGACTCTTGTTGGTCACATTTTCATTGTCTTAAATACACGATCTTATACCTAACACTTATACTCTTCGGCGGTGGGTGTAAGTATGGAGAAGTTGCGGTACAGAGTAACACATATCTGTGCACTAGCTCTCTTGATTGCCCTATCTAGCCATATCGTTACAGCCCAACACGACAGTGAAACTCGACAGAAAAAGAGCAACTGCTCCTCAGAGGAATGCTGGGCAAGGCGTCATAGCTGGGTTGGCCACCGAGCATTTTAATCCCGACAAGATCGAAGATGGAACCGTAAATCAGAACGTTGGAGTTTCTGTGTCAACAGTTGCCTTGTGCACTCTTGCAATGGCTGCAGCAACTGGTTTGGGCGCAATACCGTCTTCTTCTTAGAACTCGATCCACAATTGGCCGGAATATGCAATGGAGTAGCCGCCGGGGTAATGCTCGCTGCTAGCTTCGACCTTATCCAAGAAGGACAAGTTCCATGGAAGTGGGAGTTGGGGTGTGTTCGGCATCTTGGCTGGCGGTGTTTTCATATGGTTTTGCAAGAAGGTATGGTTCTTTTTTGATCGTATAAAGTTTACTTTGGTGGTTCTTGATTTCGATGATGAACCTTCTGCAACTCCTTTCTAATATTTCTGCGTATTGCCTTTTTGGTTGTCAGGTTTTGGAGCAGTATGGTGAAGTTAGCATGTTGGATATTGAAGGAGCTGAAGCCGCTAAAGCCATTTTAGTAGTTGGAATAATGATCATTCTTTCGGTGAGGGCTCTGGCGTTGGCGTTTCCTTCGCTGGATCGAAGGGCTTATCGCAAGGAGTATTGGTCACTCTTGCCATTGCTTTGCACAACATACCCGAGGGACTGGCCGTGAGTATGGTCCTCGCATCGAAGGGAGTATCACCTCAGAACGCTATGCTTTGGAGCGTAATCACATCGCTTCCTCAGGTATATTCGTCTTAGAGAAAAAACCATATAACTTAGGAAGGAACCATTCGTATGGGCTGTAATGAATTTGAAACCACTCTGTTTCTCTTTGGATTCAATTTCTAAACAGTACGATTTCGTCAAAATTTGCAGCCCCTCGTAGCTGTTCCTTCGTTTGTCTTCGCCGATGCCTTCAACAAGTTCCTACCTTTCGCCACGGGCTTTGCAGCTGGGTGCATGATTTGGATGGTTATGGCTGAGGTTCTCCCAGACGCCTTCAAGGTAGTAGTTACTTGCTTCTCTGACTGACCTACGACCTATTCGTCCATCGAAGATTCTTATGATGTCCTAAAAGTCCAACCTTTCAATCCTAGGAAGCTCCTCCATCCCACGTTGCATCTGCTGCTACACTCTCCGTGGCTTCCATGGAAGCCCTCGGCTCTGTTTCGAAAACTTCAGCCACAACGTCAAGTAAGCTCTCCCTCTCTGTCTCCCCCTCTCTCCCTCTCTCTGTGTGCTATAACTTACCAAATTTCCATTATTGTCACACGCAAACACAGCCCAGAAGATGCATCGGTTTCTTCGTCTCCCTCCTCTTCGGCCTCGGCCCATTGCTAGGCGGGATAGCCCTAGTCTCCTCGGCCCTCGCGTTCCACCTCCAACACTCCCTCCTCACGGGCCTAGCCTCGGGCATAGCCTTCGTCCTAGGAGCATGGCGCCCGCTTCAGCTCCTCATTCCTCTAAAATACCATCTTGCCCCTCCTCTCCCTCCTCCTAACGGCTTCTCCTTCGTCCACCTATCCATTTCCAACGCCACGAAGCTCAAAACCCGCAAGAAAACCTCGGCAGCCAACACGCTATCATCATTCACGGGCCTCAGCATAAGCTCAATCACCCTTCAATCGATCTTATCTTGCCTGCCCATAGCCCTCCACGCCTTGGCCGAGGGGCTTGCCTTGGGCGTGGCTGCACCCAAGGCCTATGGGCTGTGAAGGCACATGGTATTGCCCGTTTTGCTCCACGGGTTTCCCCGCGGGGCGGCTGTAGCCAGCTGTATATTCGGGGCGACTGACAGCTGCACGGGTCGCTGCTCTCGGCGGCTCTTATTGGGTTTGTGGCCCCTCTTTCTGCTATAGGGGCGATTCTTGCGGGGATTGATTATAGTGGGCTTGATCATCTGATGGTATTTGCTTGCGGTGGGCTCTTTCCTTGCTTTGGGAGTATTATACGGAGGGCGGTGAAGTTGGATAGGAGGAAGAGCTTGGTGGGGTTTTTCGTCGGGGCGGTTTTCGCTGGGGCGTGTCTGATGAGTACGAAGCTTGTTTGTTTGCATACGCCGTACTGTAATTCTGCACCTGAAGCTGTGAAGTGATTGATGAAGCACCTTTTTTTTTCCTTGGATTGTGTTTATGTGTAAAAGAATCGCTACTTTGAGCATATATATATATATATATCAATCTTGAATGTACGCGTTTTTCGACGAGTTTGGTCCCTTTTTTTTCTTTTCCTCTCTTTCGTCGTCTGGAAAGACTTCTGTTGCTGAAGAGAATAAATCAGATTTCCTTAGTGACAGATCAAGAACCACATACAGTTATGAAGTCTTGGCAATCAATGGTCGAGAATGATGAATTGGAAGATGGATTAAGCGGGAACCTGACGAATCTCTTAGTTTAGCTGTTTAGTTCGTTAGTTAGCAGGGGTATTTATGTCTTTTTATTTCAAGTTGCTAGGCATATATAAATATATATATATATATATATATATATATGATACAAGTCAGATGCATTCACAAGGTGAACCGATTTTAAGCTTTGCCTCGTGTTGTGACAATGCGAATAGTTTGCGCACCCAAACAGTTTTGGCTTTTTAACAATGTATGACCACTTGAATCACAAAACTGTATTACTTCCCTGTGATAGCTTACAAGTGTGGCAGGCCAACACAACACACCAGAGGCCAAACTATTCGCATTGTCACAACACATAAGGCAAAGCTTAAAAAATATTCATGAAGGCAATCTTCTACAAAAAGCATCAAGTGAAATACCAGTTTGGTGCGCAAGAAGACAACTATATTATGCCCATAGCAGCAAATGTGTACTCTCGATAAGCTGCCAATGCTCTTATTTTCTTTGGAAGTTGAGGACCTAAATATCAACATTAAGCAACGATACTATCATCACAAATCAATAATTCAGACAGCAACGCTCGCTAAAAGGACAATGAACTACCGCAAATTAAATTAACCAGGAAACTAAAAGAATTAGTGATAATAACCAAAGCATTAGGCTTACTGGCAGATTCCAGCTTGAAGAGGCGTCTCTCTTCCTCTGAAGAAACATAATCATAGAAACAAACGTTAGCTCGTCCTCGTAAAACTCCAATCAAAATAGAAAAGAATGCATATATAATGCGTGTGTGGAGTAAGAAACAGACCCCTGCGGTTTTTAAACAACTTGTGGACTTGAAAGGCTTTGCCGACGGAGACTGTGACGAAAGTCTCGGTGTTTTTTCCTGAGTACGACGAACGGCACGTTAGTCGTTACGTATCCGATTGCACGGTACGGCTTAACGGCGGCCGAAATTTTTTGACTTTATGGGTTTTCAATGGAAAACGACGAGCCAAATAGGGTTTGAGGGAATAGTGGGCAATTCTAATGCCACAAGCGGCGCCGTTTGGCGCAAGAGTGTAGTGTATATGTATACAAAAGAATTCTGAGAAATTACCGAAAAGTCCTCCAAGATAGGAACACAAAAGCTCTCTAGCTCGCCTCGATTGATAGCCGCCGAGCAAGCAAGTGTCGTCGCCGGAGAAATGGTGGAGAAGGAGGAAGGTTCGGACAGTGAGGGATTATGGCAGAAAAGTGGAAGTGATGTTGGGAAGTTGCTGTCGGATGGGAAATTACACTTTCACATCCTAAAAAATCATCTCTTCAGTGAATGCAGCCCTATTTTTCTCTCATCACCTTAGAATTGATCGGACGAGATCAATGTTAATCGGACAACAATTTTTATGTGCACTGATTTATGAGCTTCTCAAATCTATGGAGCTCAAATTACCCAGATGTGGCCGAACACGGGTACTATTTTCTGGGCTCATATTAATTTTGAGAGGAGATATTTACGGCTCCAAAAACAGAAAAAACGTTATTGAGCATAAAAAAAGCTGTGATTTTATTTTAGGACACGACGGTAGAAAGAATGAAATCGGTGCATTCAAACCGACGATATTCTTGGAACCACCACCAGCCTCCACCGCACAGCGGCCAATCGCCGCCGCGTCCCCTGGCGTGGCGGCCGTTCTTCTCCGCCGGCGGATGGTAATACATCCTTGCAGTTTGAGGGCAATGGGATTGAAACCTGCACACAATTCTCGCGCAAGCGTCTAATAATTCTGTGTATTTTCCCATCCCTTCTTCGTCGCTCTTTGCCCTTTCTTTTTTCTTTTTGTGTTCCTATGAGAAAAAAAAAAAAAAAGAAGAGCGAAGCGAAAAAGAAAATATATGTAAAGATTAGATTTTGATTTATTCCTTGAGCAACAATTTGAGGAAAAAAAAGCGACGATTAGTTTATTGGGCCAAATGTCGCCGGAACGATTTTTTTAAAATCAGCCCGCATTAAAGCCCGCTTTCAGCCCGCGCCACGTTTGCCACGTCAGCGTCGCGTCTAATAGACCCGACGACGCGGCTAATAGTTTGCGATTTGCCCTATTTTATTAATTTCTTCTCCTTTAACCCTATTTTATTGAATAGGGCTTCAAATAGCCCTATTTTATCTAAAAAGCCGGAAAAAAAAAAGGAAAAGATCTTACTTTGAACTACTTTGTTAATGTAGATTAGAAATCAAAAGACATCCCAAGTTTGCTTTGAGCGTCTGCCCATGAATTTTGCGGGCAAGAGAGGCATAGGTTTGAGGTTTTCGTATTGTATATTAACTTGCTTGCATGAGTTGAGGATCGAAGAATTATTCCTTTCTTGACCATAATATATTGGCGTTTGCTGTTTGTACACGAAACAAAACGGATTATATCATTGTTTGAAGATGCTATTTATTTTTTCTTTAAAATTGCAAAATGTAACGTGGTCATATGTTTTGTTGTGTTAAGTACTATGTATCTTATGACAGATAGTTAGGTGGCATGTTAAGTACTATGTATCTTAAGTACTCCGTAAAAGGAATCCATCATTTAATTTTCTAAGCTGATAATTTAAACGATTGAGTGACTTACAGTTTATGTACACTTCTTTTCCACGCAAATTTCTTTTTGCTAATTTAGAGTTTAGACTGGACCAACTAAATACGCCAACGAATAGTTCAACAATCAGACTTGATTTAAAGTGGGCTATTTCAGTAAGAAAGCCCATTAGGCCCATTAAAACAGTAAGCCCAAAACATTGATTGAGTTAGCTATTTCAGGCACATTTTATGCATGGAATTCTTGGCAAAATGTCTTTCGCAAGGTGAAAAACCTGGTAAAATCGTATATTTGAATTTGATGCGTATAACGAAAACCATGGAGGTCCAAATTTATATTGTCAAAACTTGAAATTGATTTCTAATGCTACAGATAAATTAAACATGAAGCAATGGTGACGATGATAACTCAAAATTGTGAATTGCTAAGGAAAGTAACCATACACCTCGTACTCTGAAACAATCTGTCCACCTTGTGCCAAACTGCAGATTGAGTCTCTAGAAGCTTCCTCGCTTTTCCTGTAATATTGGCCTTGATCTTACACTTTCACCATGAATCTGAAAACCATGAGGGAAAGAAAAGTGAACCTTATCGTGGGTCCAAATAGAAAATGAATTACATAAACAGAGAAGACTGTTCATATTTTTCACTGAAACGATGTTATAGATTTGCAGAATCTTATCTTGTCGCGCACCTTTAAGAACAATCTGATCATGGCTTGTACGAATTCAAAGTTGTTTCTGCAAGATATCTCTTGAATGAAATAATCAAACACAAGCTCAATGTAATAGAGTTCTGGCCTCTTTCTAGATTCGTGATCATCACCATCGTCGTCGTCGATAATCTGAAGCATCCTAAGCTCCATATCCAAGGCCGAAGGAGACAGATTCTTGATATATTCTGTAAATGCTGGAACTGAAAAAGGTACACACACGTAAAAATTCAGATTTTCAATAATGAAGCAACGCACAATTAGAACTAAACATGGAAGTCTTAGACACAAGTAACTGAAAACTTACAGTTATTTTCCTCGGCAGCAGACCTGAGAATCTGCAAGAAATGAGATTCAGGAAAATCAATTCTTCCTGGCTTCTCCGATTGATTATCTTTCTCATCATGGGAAGATTCTCTGGGTTTGAACAATATCTCGCCAGAGAAAGAGGGAATCGATGGCAAGAAAAAAGGAGCCTTTTCGGGTTTCTTTGGTGGCTCAACCGGTTTGTTCCTCTCCTTTATAACGTCTATATTGACCAAGCTTTGCCACTGGCTCTTAGGCAGCATTGAAAGCGTCACAAGATCGGGTATCTGTCGATGCATTTCTGACAAGTCTTGAGAACTTATCCTGTCCACGTCGACATCAATGGAATCATCCAAGGTAGATCCAGTAAATGATGGGTTTAACTTGACCTTCTCAATGTTACCCTCTGAAGAATTACCGTCTGAAGACACAGAAGGTAACTTGATACTGACGACATTCTTGCCGCTCCCATAATTATCAGCTTTGGTGGCAGCGGAAAACATCAATTGATTGGCCCAAAGATATATCCCATTGTGGCCCACGTGAGTTGTCGCCAAAAAGTCCATGTTTGGTGACAGGGACAATGCTGTTACAGATACATCAACATGCATAGCATCTATTTGCCGAGCCAAGATTACATCCCAGATTCTAAGAGTCCCATCCATACTGGAACTCAGAAGCCATCTTCCATCCTCACTAAAACACATATCGGTTATTCTATCTACATGACCTTCAAACTTTCGGACCATCCTCAACGCAACGACATCGAATAAACGGATAACCCAATCATCTGACACAATAGACAGAAGGCCACTGTAGCGATGGTATACAATCTTAACCAGCGAGCCACCTATTTCTATCTTGCATTTTAACGCACGGCCCTTAAAATCCCAAACTTTTACATACCCATGGTAACCAGCACTGATCATGAGGGTATTTGTTGAATCACAAGCAACGCCAACTACTTCTCCATCGTGAGCGCAGGGTTTTCTTCGGAGTTATCGACGTAAGTGCCTCGACTTAGTCCTGACTGGAGATTAAATCGCTCAATCCAACCACCTTCGGTCCCTACAACTGCAAAGTTACGCATGCACTGATTGCACAGGCCTTAACCGGTGTGGGATCATCTGGTTTAGGTGATAGGATGTGCTCCCCAATGACCGAGTCTCTAAGCTTCCATACATATGCTTGAGGTGTATCCATGTGACATGTAACTACATTTGACCAATCACGTTCCCGAATTTCACAAACATCAAATGCAATCACCGGCTTCAGCTTCAACTCCATTTCGTTCACCTTGAGTTTTCTCGCCCTTTTGGTTACGTGGCCTTGAGAAAGTTCCTTACTTCGTTGATCCTGAATTATAGAAAAGAGGCGGAAAGCACGATCTTGGCCAGCAGACAGAATATTTGTCCCATTTGCATGGAATTTGATACATAAAGGGGGAGCACTATGCCCTTTTCTGAAACTGCGAAGATAAGGGTCAACGTCATCAGCCTGGAAAACCCACAATTTTATAGAGTTGTCAGTAGAAGAACTAAGCAGCACTGGTTCCTGAGCCAGAAAGTGAAGGGAAACGATGGAAGAGTCATGGGCCTCACTAATGACAGACTTAAGTCTCCTTTTCTCGAGATTCCAGATGTTTATGATACCAGACGAACCACCAGATGCTAAAAGAGGCTCCCCATCGGTCCTAAATGATAAAGAAGTGACGGGATCGCGAGTCGAATGAGCGAACGTTACAATCTCTTCATCGTACTGAATATTGTGAATGTGAATTTTTCCATCTGAACAACCAACAGCAACTACATCCAGCGCTGGGGAGTTCACACAGCATGACACGGCTGAATTCCACCCTTTGAGTTCGTGTATCATTCGCTTTTTCTTGATATTCCAAAGTTGCAAGGAACCTTCTTGACTTCCAATAAGTACCTATGAAAAGCATCATCAAAATGAAATCGAAAGAAGTTGCTGACAATTGACATGCATACTACCTGCGTTTAAGGACATTACCTTATCCAAATAAGTATCTGGATGCATCAAGCAAGTCGGGGTAAAGTTGCTTTCTAACAATATATGACCAACTGGAGACGGATTCACTTTTAGGCCTTTAATTCCCAGATGAAGATGCTCCCTTTGACGTCCATGCTTAAAACATTATCACCAAAAACAAGCAAATAATTGATCTTGGCATTATGGCTTTCCCAGGTTGCCACCTGTTGAATCACAACACTGTATTACTTCCCTGTGAATTGTGATAGCTTAGAAGTGTGTCAGGCAACACAACACACAGAGGTCAAACTGTTCGCATTGTCACAACACATAAGGCAAGGCTTAAAAACATATTCGTGAATGCAATCTTCTACGAAAAGCATCAAGTGAAATACCAGTTTGGTGCGCAAGAAGACAGCTATATTATGCCCATAGGCAGCAAAATGTGTACTCTCGATAAGCTGCCAATGCTCTTATTTTCTTTGGAAGTTGAGGACCTAAACATCAACATTAAGCAACGATACTATCATCACAAATCAATAATTCAGACAGCAACCGCTAGCTAAAGGACAATGAACTACCGCAAATTAAATTAACAGGAAACTAACAGAACTAGTGATAATAACCAAAGCATTAGGCTTACTGGCAGATTCCAGCTTGAAGAAGGCGTCTCTCTTCCTCTGAAGAAACATAATCATAGAAACAAACGTTAGATCTTCCTCATAACACTCCAACCAAAATAAAAAAGTACATATATAATGCGTGTGTAAGTAAGAAACAGACCCCTGCAGTTTTAAACAACTTGTGGACTTCAAAGGCTTTGCCGACGGAGACTGTGACGAAAGTCTCGGTGTTTTGCCGGAGTACGGCGAACGGAACGTTAGTTGTTACATATCCGATTGCACGGTATGGCTCGAATATTCCCATCTTGCCTATTGCAGAGCTAACGGCGGCAAAAATAATTTCACTGGAGAACTCACTAATTACATATGAAAGAGACAGATAATCATTTATCGAGACTCGGTACCTGTCTATTTCTTTTGAGAGTGCTTTTGTCTTCTTCGATTCGTCGTCAGCTTTCAATTGCTCCTTTCGTTTGGCTCTACGATTCAATCAACTCGAGTCACCCTTTTGGGCTTCAGAGTCCTGCACCGTGTTCATCACAAACATGGGAATGAGGAGGCCGCTTAGAGAGGAGGAGAAGAAAGAAAGCCTAACCCTAAAATAAAACTATTTAATATTTATTATATTAGAAAAAAGAAAGATAATAATAAATATTTTAAGCATCATTTGGGACATAATTAAACATCAATTGGGAAAAGAAGCCGAAGTGGAAAGTGGGACCCAGATTTGTAAGACCAATTAAAACAAATAAATATTAACTCAAGTCAGACCTATGTCTAGAAACATTCAACGTGTTTCTCTATTATCATTTTATGGATTATATTTCTAAGTTTGAGCGCACACACATCAAGTGTGCACATGAACTAGTCTTGATTAGTAGTGTTCAGTTTAAAGATTCTTTACATGTACAAAGCCCGATATTTAAGATCGGCCGCTATTATAAACGCAATCCAATATAATTAATTGGACAGCATGGGTAGTATAATTTGTCAAGCCCACCATACTAACTGCAAAAAATACTAAAATACCCTCAGAACTTAAAAACCCATTGAGCAAACGATTTAAGTTCCAGAATTCTCATATCAACAACGCTCTACTCGCGCGATTTAGGGTTCCACTGGATTCTAAGCTGAAGCCATCGTCAATCAGGTAATTTTTAGGAAATCAAGCAACCATCTTCGCATTTGTCTCTAATCTTTCGATTTTTACGGTTTCAGATTAAAATCAAGCTGTTACTACCAAGGTGGAAGGATTTCTTAGGGATTTAGAAGAGGAAACTTAAATTTAGGTAATCTGCATTTCCGACTTGCAATTTTTGGCTTGTCGTGTGCGTTAATTTTTCAGAAAATGAAATTCGATTGTTAACATAAGGCTTCATTATTCATTGTCAACAAGTCTCTGAAGTCTGAACGTTGATGTTTCATATACACGGAGGGGCTAGTATGGTAAACTTTACTTTTTCAACTTGGATAATATATTATTATTCTTGGGAGGTGAGCAAGATAAACATTTCAATCCATCAAAGTTTTACGATCCAACTAAACGGTATAAAACGGCCGTTTAGTATAAAGTGGGTTTATTATCCCAAGATAGAAATAGTAGATCCAATTCCAATCTAAAGAACTAAACGGGCCGACGCAAATAATGATCCGATTAATGACAACGATGATGATTCAAACGCTGCTACTCTTCGTTCGGGAATGGGGTAGATTTCTTTTAGACTTTTTCCCCTACAAAAACATATTTCCTTTTCGGTCAGGGTCTGTTTTCTCTCTCTTTCCTTTCAAGTCAGCAGAGTTGTTAAACTGAATAGCTAGTTAGGTTAAGGCTTGTTTTGTAATGTTTTTACATATGAATATCAAAAGCTTATATAGTCAGTGTAAGATGTTTTGCATACATATCTTCGATAGAGTACTATTTTCACTGTTAGGACAGTTACATTACAAATAAGCTAATTCTCTATCTACGAACCCATCAATCAGCTCACTCCTTGCTGCTATAACTTGAGAAAAACCTCATGCCCCTGCTTCTCTATCACCTGTAATAATTCTCCTAGCAACTCCAATTTCATCCTTACTTCATCAACAGCTTCATCACATAGTTTACCTCCAAGAATCCTCTCGATAGAACAGTTGACATCTCTTACCTCTTTGCTGATCCCCTGGTTCCGTACAATCATCCTTGAAACATGGAATCGACTTCATTATGAACGGTGGCTGCGGTGAATCTTTGAACCCTTTAATCGATGTTTTGATTCATCGTGAAGTCTCTCGGTACTGCACAAGCCTGTAGTTAAGAATCCCAACGCCAAGTACCCGACTATCTTAACCATCGACAAAGCTTGAAGAACAACTCTTTCTTTCTCAGAAGTGGGCTTTACTCAACTCCATATGACTCCTTCTCGAACTTGAGTTCCTTTCCAAGATTTATTACAGGATTTTCTCCAAGGACGATGAACGTTTAGTCGCTGTTAGAGCTTGCAAGATCGATAGCTTGGCCTGGTTTAGATGAGAAACAGAGGAATAACAGAGTTCAACAGGGTAAACATGTCCAGCGTATAGCTTAGGTGTTCTTCAGGTGGCTACACAGCCCCAATCGTTGACTGGTAGTCTAAGTCGACCAACAGCTTCGAAAACGCCTTATTGGTGAGATCTATAAGATCGAAACATTCGACAAGCCTTTTCATAGACATGGATTTTGATCCATGCTTACGATGTTAGATATTTTGAGTACAGGGGAGACAGGGGATCTGAGTTGTTGAGGTGATGTACCTTCTTTCGTAATGATTTCATGGGATGAGCTCGAAACTTGGCTGGCAAGTGTGAGAATGAGTTAGTTCTCTGGGAAAATTCTCAAGCAACTCAGAGGCTTATATTGACAGTAGATGATCAGAAAAGGTGCAAACTTGTTGCTGTCAAAATTAAAAAGAACGCTATCTAAGATATTTGCATCCGAAAGCTTAAAGCTGAAAGAGGAGATAGAGAGAATAATCACTATTGAGATGATCCAAAGTAAACCTTACTTTATGCCATAACGTATTGTGCTATGTATCATATCACGACACTTCATCTCCAAGCAATCAACAGATAAAAAGATAAAGAAGTTGGTAAAAAAATAACTCTTTACTGATAAATCCAACAACATCAACATAGCTTGTGAAAACCAACCGCAAGAAATATGATAGTATGAGAAAATGTGATCTTTTGAGAAAAATGTGATCTTTTCTGACGTCATGGCAATCTTCAATCAATCCCAAGAAAAAAGAGAAAGTCAGACAAAGTAAACGAAAATCGACCTTATTCTGGTATTGATATAGACGTAATGTGATCAAGAATACATAAACCCGTGTCTTGTTTGATCAGCGAAGCAGATCGTAAGTTGTTTGAGCTTAAAGAAATCAGAGCAGAGCAAACTCAACCAAATCGTAATCAATGGAACAACCACGTGTAAACGCCGATTCCATTTCATACACAGTCATTACACATTCGACCAACAAGTAAAAAAACCGCAAACCTAACATTCAAAAAACGACGGCGCGTTGGACTCATTCGCGGGCATTATTTGCCGCCTGGCGCTCATGTCCTCAAATACCGGACATAACCGGCCAATGTCACCTTGTCGCCGACGCAGAAACCGACCCGAATTCGAAAAACCGACAAGTCAGCAAATTTTCGGGTCGCCGGACCTCAATTGCTCCGTTGATGCCCAATGCCTCGGAGTTTGATTCAGGTTTCGCGGGCATGGGCTCTTCCTTCTTGTTGATCGAAGAGGCGTTGGTAGTACCATTGCTTCTCCAAAACCACGATAGAATCCCCATGGCTAGCTTGCTATTATGAATGTTGATCGTAGTGTTATTGATAATGATATTCGATGAAATTGTATTTTCCTTATATTTTTATAAGATAATGGGCAGATTAAGATGAGAGAAATAGATGAGAAGGAGAGTAATTTCTAGATGTGAGACCTGAGAGATAGAAGAGACACACTCGTGCTATATAATATTATTAATCTTTAATTATGAAATAATAATACTAAAAATAAAAAGACAAATGTTAGTGGTGATTATGTTATGCTTGATTTAGTTTGATTTAGTAATTATTAAATAATTTTTTAATAAATAAAGAAATAACACTTAGTCAAATTATGATGGTTAATAGATACACAAAAAGAAGCTTTTATTTCACCCTCACCATTAATATAAGACAAGTAGTTTTGCAACCCGTCATACATGTGTGCTAAATAATATTATGTATATTTAATAATAATTACATTAAAATTGGAAGGATAAAATTTAGTGGGTGGTTATGTTTGATTTAGTTTTATTATTATTTTAATAATTAATTTTGTAATAAATAAAAAGAGTAATACTTGTCAAATTATAATTGATTAATAGATACATAAAAAAACAGTTTTTTAACTCACCCTCACAATTAATATAAGAGTACTGATATAAGAGTACAGATGGAGTAGACGATAGGTTTAGTTTCTTGCTTAACCCTAAAACAACATAACATATTGTTTTACTTTTATACTTTAACACTATGAGCTCACTATATTTATCCCATTTGATTTAAAATAAAAAGATAGGCCCATTAGCCCTTCATGCCCTACCTAAGCCCATCTCGCATCAGCCCAAACTATCTCCAATCCAGCCCAAACCCGTCCCCCCGACATCAACTTTCCCAACACCACTTCCACTTTTCTGCCCTAATCCCTCACTGTCCGAACGTTCCTCCTTCTCCACCACTTCTCCGGCGACGACACTTGCTTGGCTCGGCGGCTATCAATCGACGCGAGCTAGAGTAGAGGGCTTTGGTGTTTTTATCTTGAGGGACTTACCGGTAATTCTTAGAATTCTTTTGTATAATATACACTACAGTACTCTGCGCTAAAACGGCGCCGTTTGTGGCATTAGAACTTCCCACTATTCCCTCTTAAACCCTATTTGGCTCGTCATTTTCCAATGAAAACCCTTAAGGTCAGAAATTTTTTCGCTGCCGTTAGCTCTGCAATCGGGAAGATGGGAATATTCGAGCCGTACCGTGCAATCGGATACGTAACGACCAACGTGCCGTCGCCGTACTCCGGCAAAACACCGAGACTTCGTCACAGTCTCCGTCGGCAAAGCCTTTCAAGTCCACAAGTTGTTTAAAACCGCATGGGTCTGTTTCTTTCTCCACACACGCATTACATATGTAATTTTTATTTTTTTTGATTAGAGTGTTAATAAAGAGCTAACGTTTGTTCTATGATTATGTTTCTTCAGAGGAAGAGAGACGGACGCCTTCTTCAAGCTGGAATCTGCCTCTTAAGAAGGCGTGTGTGGAGAAACGAATGTTAGCTCTTTATTTAACACTCTAATCCAAAAAATAAAAATAAAAAATTACATATATAATGCGTGTGTGGAGAAAGAAACAGACCCCTGCGGTTGTAAACAACTTGTGGACTTGAAGGGCTTTGCCGACCGAGACTGTGACGAAAGTCTGGGTGCCGGAGTACGGCGAACGGCACGTTGGTCGTTACGTATCCGATTGCACGGTAGGGCTCGAATATCCCCATCTTCCCGATTGCAGAGTTAACGGCGGCGAAAAATTTTTCTGACCTTAAAGGGTTTTCATTGGAAAACGACGAGCCAAATAGGGTTTAAGAGGGAATAGTGGGAAGTTCTAATGCCACAAACGGCGCCGTTTTAGCGCAAGAGTACTGTAGTGTATATGTATACAAAAGAATTCTGGGAAATAACCGATAAGTCCCTCAAGATAAAAACACAAAAGCCCTCTACTCTAGCTCGCGTCAGCCGCCGAGCCAAGCAAGTGTCGTCGCCGGAGAAATGGTGGAGAAGGAGGAAGGTTCGGACAGTGAGAGATTAGGGCAGAAAATTAGAAGTGGTGTTGGGGAAGTTGATGTCGGGGGGACGGGTTTGGGCTGGATTGGAGATAGTTGGGCTGATGCGAGATGGGCTTGGGTAGGGCATTAAGAGCTGATGGGCCTATCTTTTTATTTTAAATCAAATGGGATAATAAATATAGTGAGCTCATATGTGTTAATGTATAAAAAGTAAAAACAATATGTTATGTTGTTTTAGGGTTAAGCAAGAAGAAAAACCTATCGTCTACTCCATCTATACTCTTATATCAGTACTCTTATATTAATTGTGAGGGTGGGTTAAGAAAACTTTTTTTTATGTATCTATTAATCAATTATAATTTGAAAAGTATTACGTCTTTTTATTTTACAAAATTAATTAATAAAATAATAATCAAACTAAATCAAACATAACCACCCACTAAATTTTATCCTTCCAATTTTCGTATAATTATTATTATTAAAAAACATAATATTATTTAGCACACATGTATGACGGGTTGCAAAACTACTAGTCTTATATTAATGGTGAGGGTGAAGTAAAGCTTCTTTTTTGTGTATCTATTAAACAATCATAATTGACTAAGTGTTATTTCTTTATTTATAAAAAATAATTAATAAAATTACTAATTCAAACATAACATAACCACCACAAACATTTATCCTTTTATTTTAGTATTATTATTTCATAATGAAATATTAATAGTATTATATAGCACGAGTGTGTCTCTTCTATCTCTCAGGTCTCACATCTAGAAATTCTTCTCATTCTCATCTATTTCTCTCATCTTAATCTGCCCAGTATCTTAAAAAAATATCAGAGAAATACAATTTCATCGAATATCATTATCAGTAACACTACGATCAGCATTCATAATAGCAAGCTAGCCACGGGGATTCTATCATGGTTTTTGGAGAAGCAATGGTACTACCAACGCCTCTTCGATCAACAAGAAGGAAGAGCCCATGCCCGCGAAACCCGAATCGAACTCCGAGGCATTGGGTATGAACGGTGCAATTGAGGTCCGGCGACCCGAAAATTTGCTGACTTGTCGGTTTTCGAATTCGGGTCGGTTTCTGCATCGGCCGACAAGGTGATGTTGGCCGGTTTTTGTCCGGTATCTGAGGACCTCGAACGCTGCAGGCGGCAAATAATGCTCGCAAGTGAGTCCAATGCGCCGTCGTTTTTTAATGTTAGGTTTGTGTTTTTTTTTTACTTGTTGGTCGAATGTGTAATGACTGTGTATGAAATGGAATCGGCTTTTACACGTGGTTTGTTCCATTGATTACGATTTGGTTGAGTTTGCTGCTCTGATTTCTTTAAGCTCAAACAACTTACGATCTGCTTCGCTGATCAAACAAGACACGGGTTTATGTATTCTTGATCACATTACGTCTATATCAATACCCGAATAAGGTCGATTTCGTTTACTTTGTCTGACTTTCTCTTTATTTCTTGGGATTGATTGAAGATTGCCATGACGACAGAAAAGATCACATTTTCCTCAAAAGATCACATTTTTCTCATACTATCATATTTCTTGCGGTTGGTTTTCACAAGCTATGTTGATGTTGTGGATAAGAGTTATTACCAACTTCTTTATCTTTTTATCTATTGATTGCTTGGACATGAAGTGTCGTGATATGATACATAGCACAATACGTTATGGCATAAATTAATGTTTACATTGGATCATCTCAATGGTGATTATTCTCTCTATCTCCTCTTTCAGCTTAGCTTTCGGCTGCAGATATCTTTAGATAGCGTTTCTTTTTAATTTTGACAGCAACAAGTTTGCACCTTTCTGATCATCTACTGTCAATATAAGCTCTGAGTTGCTTGAGAATTTTCCCAGAGAACTAACTCATTCTCACACTTGGCACATGATAGCATTGTGTCGTTATCCCCATGGCGCAATTGCTAGCCAAGTTTCTACCTCATCCCATGAAATCATTAGGAAAGAAGGTACATCACCTCAACTCAGATCCCCTGTCTCCCCTGTACTCGAAAAATATCTGACATCGTAAGCCACGGATCAAAGTCCATGTCTACGAAAAAGGCTTGTCGAATGTTTCGATCTTATAGATCTCACCAAAGGCGTTTCGAAGCTGTGGTCGACTTAGACTACCCAGTCAACGATTGGGGCTGTGTAGTGATAAATGAAATTAATATTATATTCTATACCCCGTAAAAGCGTATTATCGGTTGTTATTAGATGAATTTCATCGGATATCATACGTATAACGTTTATGTTTGATTTTTGACAGATATTCGAAAAAAGAATTACAACCGGAAATACTTGGGCTTGAAATAAACTTGAGAATCAACCAAAATTCGGCCCAAAATAATTGCGCCGAAGAATTAATTTCAGCCCATAAGAGAAGCCCAAGCCCAGGTTATATTAAAAAATATATATATATATAAAAGAAAATAGAGAGATCAACGTGAGCTGCAAGCCCCACAAGCACAGATCGATGGAAATTAGCGAAGAAGAGATCGAAGAAAACCTTACGCCTCCAAGAAGCTCACGGCTCAAGGAAGAATATCTCCCACAGCATCCTTGAGTTGCCATTTGGAGATATTGTCTGTATTTTCATCTTCTATAAAGGGTGTTTACAAGCCAAGCTCTGGACCATCAACACCTCTCTGCCATCGAAAATCCACCTCAAGGACGTTAACCTACCAAGCACCCATCTAAGCCACCTCACACACCAAGAACTCCACACCATCGAATATCACCTCTCCACTCAACACCTCACTGCCATCGACCCACCTCACCACCAAGCACCTCAACCACCAACATTAAACACCAAGCCTATCAAGCACCCACCTCAAGGAGACACCTCACCAAAAGCTACAGCTTACGTACGGGCCAAAGAATTTACCATCAAGCAAGGAAGCCACACGTGAATTGGTGTGAGCCAGTCGTGCGTTAAGCCGAGGGAAGCGAACGGGATCGTCAACCGCACGCAACGGTCACGGCGAAGCAGTAACTAGCGAGGTAATACGCTATCCTTTGGACTAAGATTAGGCTGCGTGCATGTTAGGAGCTAAAGAAGGGGTAGCCAAGTGATTGCCGTGAGCCATTCCCAACTCGTCCACCACCTGCTCGATAAAAGTCCTCAAAGAAATATTAACCGAAGGCGGAATTCAGGGAAGAAATATGTTTAATTTCTCTTTGTTATTTACGCTTCTCGTCGTATTAATATTTCGTATGAGCAACTAATTTTTATGTGCTTGGGATGAGATGAACGCTAGGTAGAATTATTGGACGTAAAATACTCGTGGACATGCTATTTTGACTATTTATCGTTTATGATATTGTTTTTTCAAATGAATATGTCTATGTGTTAATTTGAATATCACTCGATATGTCTATGTATCGATGTGATTTCATGGTAATATCGTTTTAGGGCGGCAGCTAGAAAAACGATTAACCCTTTCATAAAATGATAGGAATTCGATTATAGGGCGACAGCAAATAATCGATCCTCGCTTTAGGTAAATTAATATTTATTCTCACAACCGTCTAGGGCGACAGTAAATTCGGACGTGAGTAGGAATTACCGCGACTTAGTCATTATTTTGTGTTAACGGTAATTTACGGCTCGTCAATGATACCTAGCGGGATTCGCAATCCCGAGCACTCCGTTTTATATTTACAAAAAAAGAAGTATTTTTTAGTATTTAAGTTGTGTTCAAGCTAGTTAAAATTTATTTTATAAATCAAAATATAACTAAAAAATATATTTAAATATTTTAAGTTGTGTTTAAAGCTTGTGATTTTGTTAGTTTTATTGTCATATTTAATAATAAATTAAAATACAAAAAATATTTATTTAGGCTAAATATCAAATGATAGGTTATTACTAGCACTCAATTTATTCCTCGTGTTCGATACTCGGATATTCGCTATAGCTATTCTACAACGATAGGTACACTGCCTATCGCACGTGGTGCTAGTTATAGTATATTCGTTTTAATTATTACTTGACGTACTTGGATGAACCTTTATTTAATATATTAACGCACACGCACGCGATCAAGTTTTTGGCGCGTTGCCGGGGAGTAAAATTAAAATTAGGAACACCGTAGTTCGGTACTTTAGTCACGTTTATTTGTTAAATTTTTGTTTCAATTATTTGCATTTTAGGTAATTTTTATTAACTTTATCCCTTCAACGTGTCCATCATTCCTTCACTAATTCTGCTTCCGCTCATTGAAGGTACTGTTTGACAGTGGATGACCCGCAGCCACCCATCAGGTCCCATTGTTGAAGGAGATCCAGATTTCGAGAGAAAAATTACGAAGGCAACTCAGATACAATTCCAAAGGCATGGCTAGTAAACTATCAGGAAGCGCTAGTTAGCTACTCAGAGGACAACTCTCAGGAGTCGGCAGAAAATTCTCGAACAGAGGCGTCCGTAGACAATCGAGAGACAGAAGTCGAGATGGCAGACCGCAGAGTGCCCGTCCACCAAGACCAAGAAGAGGAACAATCTCTACAAGATCTACTCAAGAGCGCCTCTCTAGGCGGTACCGAATCGGCGATCGTTATTCCACCGATCGAAAACAATAATTTCGAGTTGAAGCATGCTTGGCTTCAAATGATCTTTCAGACGGCCCATTTTGAGGGGAACCCTGATGATGATCCGTACTCCCACCTGAAGGCCTTTTAACAGTAACAGACACCATCAAGATTAACGGAGTTCCGAGCGATGCAATCAAGCTAATGTTGTTTCCCTTCTCGCTCAAGTTTAGGGCGAAGGACTGGCTGGACATGTTACCGCCTAGATCGATCACTACATGGGAAGAACTGCGAGCTGCATTCATCGGTCATACTTCCCGGCTGTCAAATGTGCTAAGATTAAAGACGGAGATCTCCCTTTTTCACCAGAAGGATTCGGAGAACCTCTACGAGGTATGGGAGAGATACAAGTCACTATTGAAGAATGCCCGCAACATGGGATGTCGAAGGCCGCCATAATCAATCGCTTCACGAGGGCCTCAACGATCAGACGTTCACATGCTAGACGGAGCCGCCGCAGGAGGGGTTCGTGAAGCTTAATGCCCAGACGCCTGGAATCTAATAGACGACTACTCAGGAACAGCTTCATGAGAGGAAATACGAGGATCAAGACTCCAGGAGTTGTTTGGCGTGAGCGAGGGAGGAAACAGTCGCTAATGCCAAGTTCGAGGGGCTCCCAACAACAGATTGCGGCAACCAACTCTCAACTTCAAGACGGTCATTAGCACACTACTACCAAAGACCGGGCAAACACAAACCGTGAATGCTGTGATGACACCCATAGCCACCACGCCACCTCAGCGTAAACCATACATACCACAATGCGGGATTGTGGCGCAACTCACGAGACCTCAGAGTGCCAAGTCGGACAATCACTGGGAGCACGTGGACTTCATGGGGAATTACCAAGGCCAGCGGAGTTACCAGCCGCGAGCGCATCCCAATCTGGCATATGGGAATCAAAAACCACCATGGACAAGGACACCAGGATTTCAACCCAGACCTTCTGGTTTCCAAGCCGGAGCACCACATCAGTATCAGAACGCATCCGCGGGGTCTTGATCCAATGACATGGGGGAGATGAAGGATATGATGAAGGCACTCATCACGAACTTCAACAACACCACCGCAGCTCATGAGAGCCGAATGACAAAGATGGAGGAGTATATGGAAGCCAACAATGTAAGCGCCCAGAACACTGACGCTTTCATCAAGAAGTTAGAGCAACAAGTGGGCTAGATGGCGAAGCAGTTGGCGGGGCGAAATCAGGATCACTTCCAAGTTATACCGAACCGAACCCTAAGGAGTACTGTAAAGCAGTTACCTGAGGAACGGGAGAGAGTTACAGGAGGTTGTCCGCCCAAAAAGAAATCAAATGATAGAGCTGAGGTCGAGGTTCCACGACGAGCCAGAAGTGAGGTAAGCAAAGGCGACGATGTTGAGAAGGCCGAAGCTGAGAAGGAGAACATCGAAGCTGAAAAGGAAAAGGGTCGAGTCTCAAAGAGAAAAGGAAAAGGAGATTGTGCGACCACGGTGAAGTCGTACCAGCCGAAGATCCCCTACCCAGCTCGGTTAAAGAAAGACAAAAATGAGGCGCAGTTCGGTAAATTTATGAACATGTGTAAAGAATTACATATTAACTTACCGTTTGTTGAAGCTATCACGCAGATGCCTAGTTTGCTAAGTCCTGAAGGACTTGTTGACGAATCGACGGAAGCTTGAGCACGTGTCTACAGTATGCCTACGAGGAGAATGCTCGGCGATACTCCAGAACAAGATGCCAAAGAAGCTCAAAGACCCAGGTAGTTTTACTATTCCCTGTCTTATAGGCGATTTAGTAGTTGATCGTGCTTTAGCGATTTAGGAGCTAGTATAAATTTAATGTCGTACTCCATGTTTAAGCGCTTAGGATTAGGTGAACCACGACCCACTAGGATGAGCCTTCAATTAGCTGACAGATCGTTAAAATTCCCTCGAGGTGTTATAGAGGATGTCCTAGTTAAGGTAGGTAAATTCGTGATTCCCGCCGATTTTGTTATCTTAGATATGGAGGAGGATGATAATGTCCTATTGATCCTAGGTAGACCATTCTTAGCTACAGGGGAAACTATGATAGATGTTGGAATGGGACATTGATCTGACGGTAGATGGCGAGAAAGTTACGTTCAATATGGCTGAATCAATGAAGAAGAGTAATGAGCATGATGATAAGTGCTACTATTTAGACACTTTTGAGCATGATTTCTCTTTTCTGTGCAAGGTCTGTCACAGGTGTTATGGCGAGGAAAGAACAATTATGGCAATCGACGAGTGCGAGGAAAGGTCTCTTTTCTTTTTTCGAATATCTGTCAAATATTGAACACCTCTTCTTTTGTGGCAGAAACCTTTCTTTCCTGAAGGCGGTTACTGTACCTTGAAATTATTTTCCCAAGCTGCATATGCGATTTCAAAGTGTTAAATCTGACTACAGAAGGTGAATATTTTCAGACAATAAACAATGTTAATACACACTTCATGTGAGTAAACGGAACAGTAGATATGAACGCATAAAAGAAAAGAAAAAGTCGGAATAATATGGAACAAAGACAAATTTGGGGTCAGAGATTTCAACATGCCAATCCCAGATTTCATATACATACGGAAAGGAACAAAAACCTGTCATGAATGAACTCGTTCGAAACAGGGAAACGAGAAATGGGTAAAAAACTATCTAATAGGGGAGAAAGAAAAAAAAAAAAAAAGGGAGATTGTAGACATGCAAACCTCGAACTTGAATACTCGAAAAGCTTCCCATTGTCTGAGAAGATAATAACAGCAACTTCAACGTCGTACAGAACAGAGAGCTCCCTTTGCTTCTTGAGCAGTCCATTACGCCTCGAAAAACGTTACTTGCCTGCTATTCGCATTTTCGATTTTCTTTTTCTCGATTTTTCCACGACCCATCTTCTAAATCCCTCGCAGAACCCACAATCATTAAATTTAAGCCCAGAAAGAAGTTTAGAAGAAATAAAAAACAAGTCTTTGTTGATTCACCCAGTAGAGGAGAGTCACACTTGGAGCATCCTAGCTCATTCCTCTCTGCTAAAATAGGAAAAGAGAAGATGTCTAAAAAGATGGGTTCGACAAATAAGGAAAAGAGGGAAGAAAGAGAAACTGCAGAATAGAGAGAGGCGAGAGAGATACACTTGTAAAGATAGGGAATTACTATTTTACTGCCCCCTTTTTACTTGTTACCGCCCCGAAAGGGCTGAAAAAGACATTTTGCCCTTATGTTATTTAAATTAATTTAAATAAAATAAAATATACAATAAAAAATTTCTATTAAAATCCTTTACAACACAAAACTTTCCAAATCATACATCCAAATCAGACAAAAACACAGAGAAAATTCAAATCGCAATAGATCGGCGACAAGGACAGGGAAAGGGAAATGAGGTGTTCTCACGACTGGTAAGCAAATTGTCGTAAAAGTCATTCTTGCGTAGATAGATTGTCAAAAACGGGTTGGAATAGGGGTGAAAAACGGGCCGATCGAAGGTAAATTAGGGCCGAAACTCGGCACAGCCGAAACACAATTTCGGCCGGCCAAGTGACAGCTGATACGCGATTTCGGCCGTGTTAGTCGCGGTCGAAATCTTGCTTCGGTCATGACTTGGTCGACCGAAATTGTGATTCGGCCGCGCATGAGCTGGCCGAAAATCACATTTCGGTCGGCTCTGGTCCGGCCGAGTTTGTCTTTCGGTCGGATCTGAGACGGCCGAAATCACGTTTCGGTCGTCTCTGTCCGGCCGGATCGGCTTTATTTTTTTAAAATAAATATTTAATTGCAGGCCAAGGGTGGGAAGTGATACCGGTCTCCTCAGGTAATTCCCTTCTCTATTATAAACTGACTTGCGATGTCCTGTCTTAATATACGTATAAAAAATTAAATTTATTTTTGGGTTATTTGTAAAAAATGAAATAGGGAGCAAGCGCTCCAGGGTCGTAGATGACGATTCCTGGAGGGTGCAGGGGCCACAGCCCGGTGGTCTAGAAGATGGCGAGGTGATCCCTAGTTATCTTGGGCACATCGCACCCCGCATCTGGATGGGTGAGGAGGAGGAGAGGCCCCTGCTGAAGTGCGAGCAGCGGACGTTAGTGCTTCGATCGCTTAAGTAGTGGTACTCCCAATTCCCGCCGGAGACACAGAGCCAGATCGATGGCACGGGGCTTAGGCACCTCACAGATGCCATGGTGGGTCACTTGGACCAGCCTCTTCTGTGCGCTTTTGTGGAGTGCTGGCAGCCCAACACGAACACCTTCCACATGCTATTTGGGAGATGACGATCATGCTCCAAGACGTCGAGCAGATCCTGGTTATCCCGATCGACGGGGCGACGGTATCGGCACCCCAGACGTTGAGGATGGGCAGATCGCGGCGAGGGGAGATTACGGGCGTATCCGAAGACGTGCTGAGGGGTTCTTGGAGTTGGAGAGGCGGTGGGGTTGCGTCGAAAGACGTGTGTAGAGGATGCGGGGGGGTCGGCCGGCGGACTTCCAGGCCATCGCTTGGTTGTAGATTCTCTTGGATCGACGTTGTTCGTCGACAAGAGTGGACCCGTGAGAATCCTGACATCATGCACGAGTTCTATCGCTCGTTGGCCTATGCCAGCCACTACTCGTGAGGATCGGCCACTCTTGCTTACCTTTATCGCCAGCTGGACTCGCAAGCCGGGCGAGATTCGAGGGGTGTTGCTGGGTGCCTCTCGTTACTCCAGGCGTGGATCTACGAGTACTTCCCATGCTTTCGCCCACATCGCCTCCCCCATCATGTGGAGCCTGGCCAGGCACGATCACGCATGTGGTCCGTATCTCAATACGAGCGGTCGGGCCACCGTTTAATTGAGATCCGCCGTCAGCTAGATGTCATGACTGCGAGCGAGGTATATTAACAATTTATATTCTATATTGACGACAATTATGTAAAAAATTGTGAACTATTATCAGGTTGCTTGGTTGCCGTACGTCCCGATCCAGCGGCACAGCACCTGAGGACTTTTTTCGTGGGCGGGGTTAGATATCGCGACATCGTTGAGCCCTACGCACCTCGAGAGTGTTGCGCCAGTTGGGTTACGTGCAGCTCATCCGCCGCCGATGAGTCCGCCACAGAAGGCGGTCATGCCGGCAGACCGTCGAGGTATAAGGTGCACTATTCTGCCGATGCAGCAGAACATGCTTGGCGGCAGTTCCCGTACGCGTACATCCAACCTCTCGTACATCAACCGGGCCGCCACAGAGTACCTTGGTGAGACCGTTGCAGGGTACATGGACTGGTATGAGCGGCATTCTCATCCTCGCCTGCTTTCGTTGGAGCCGGGATCCTCATCGAGCGGCATGCCCCCGCGCAGCCACGTCGACTATGTACGTAATTTAATGTGATTTGAATTTTTTATATTATATGTTTAATCACTTTTTATATGTATCATTTCTGTGTACAGTGGTACAGCTCGATGTAGACCTTGACTAGCGATATGCTAGCTACGATGCAGCTTGAGGGGTCGACGCATACGGAGCAGTACAGAGACAGGCTGGACGAGCTGAACGACCGTTGGCGCAATGCCCCATGACGTGCTTTTCTGTTTATGCTTCGTTTATATATTGGACACGTACTTTTTTGTTACAAATTTATATGCTCTACTGTTTATGTTTGGAATATTAATATTACGAAATAATAACAACAATCATAACAAAAAATATTAATACTACAAATAATAACAACAAGAAATATTAATATTTACAAAATAATAACAACAAAAAAAATTAGTATTACAAAATAATTAGAACAAAAAATTAATAATACAAATTAATTACAACAAAAAATATTAATATTACAAAATAATAACAACAAAAAATATTAATATTACAAACTAATTATAACAAAAAAATAATAATACAAATAATTACAACAAAAAATACTAATAACAAAAAATATTATATTACAATATAATAACAACAAAAAATATTAATATTACAAAATAATTATAACAAATAAATTAATAATACAAAATAATTACAACAAAAAATACTAATAACAAAATTTAATATTACAATAATAACAACAAAAAATATTAATATTACAAATAATAACAACCAAAAATATTAATATTACAAAATAATTATAACAAAAATAATAATAATACAAATAATTACAACAAAAACTACTAAAAAATATTAATATTACAAAATAATAACAACAAAAATTATTAATATAACAAAATAATTATAACAAAATAAATTAATAATACAAAATAATTACAACAAAAAATATTAATAACGAAAATATTAATAATCCTCTACGATCTTCTTTGCCTGGCTGCTTAACCCACTCGTCTGGCGGTGTCCCTCGGAATACTGTATCAGAGGGGGATTGCGCATGGATTTCTCAGTGGGCCCGTACGAATATATCATTCCCTAGTAACTGGATCCTCCTGGGCTAGAGTAGAAAATGGACACCTACACTTGTTAGACTTCGATCGCCTCTCCATTCATCCTCGTTGCCCTATAACGTTCTCCGCGAGAAACATCTAATCAATTTTTCTGTACCGCATTTCTTACGAAATAATCACCTCGAAACCAAGAGCAGTAGCGACGTCTTTCGCTCAGTCATGGCTTCCACGCGGTCGAAAATCGTCCTCCTTGCGGAAATGCTCACTGTAATTTACCCGCCGCCGATAAAATCTCCGGGATGCGGACATCCCTATCGTCGTCTGAAAAAAAAAATTTAAGCAGCCAAACCGAAATTTTGGCCCTTGCAGAGGCGGCCGAACTGATATTTCAGCCCTGCACGAGTAGGCCGAAGTCAGATTTCGGCCCGTACTGCTCCGGCTAAAACACAATTTCGCCGGAACAGCCCCGCCGAAACGTGATTTCGGCCCTCACTGGGACCGGCCGGAAAATAATTTCGGCTCTCCTGTGTAGGGCATTTTTTTCGTCCCCCACATGGTGCGGCCGAAATGATGTTTCGGCCTGTCCTGTGGGGGCCGAAATTTTGTTTCGCTGAGCCGAATTTTCTAAGCTAATCCGATCGATGTTCGATAATTCATCTACGTACGAACGAATATTACGAGAATTTGCTTACCACTCGTGCCAATAGACCCTTTCCTTTGCCCTGTCCCTTTACCCTGTCGTCGATCCATTGCGATTTGAGTTTTTTTGTTATGTTTGAGTCTGATTTGAATGTATGATTGCGATATGGAAACTGTTGTATGGAAAAAAGACTTTAAATAGAAATTTTTTCAAAAGGGTAAATTGGTCTTTTTTCAGCCCTTTAGGAGCGGTGGCTAGAAAAAAGGGGCGGTGAATAGTAATCGGTAAAGATATAAACGGCAAAGCTCTTCTTTGCAGGGAATTGTTTGTATTAATTAGAGCTTGCATGAGCAAGACACTTTTTTCTTCTCATTTGTTTCGAGGCCCGGTCAGATTTTGGCTTATTGAGATTTTTACAAGTCTGGGTCCCACTTCCACTTTGGCTCTTTCCGAATCGACGTTTAATTATGTCCCAAACGATGCTTAAAATATTTATTATTATCTTTCTTTTTTCTAATATAATATAATAAATATTAAATATTTTTAGGGTTGGGCTTTCTTTCTTCGCCTCCTCTCTAAGCGGCCTCCTTAAATCGTCGCTTCGTTCGTTTCGCTTGTCGGCAAAAGACGAACAACCGAAAACTATACTCAGTACTGAGAGAGGGGTATACAGAGAGAGAGAGAGAGATGGGAAAGCTATCGAAGAGCTCTAGGAAAGGAAAGAAGGCTTGGAGAGCTAACATCAGTACTGACGATTTCGAAGATTACTTCGAAAAGACTACAAAGGATGCACTTTCTGGTGGTTCTTGGCTGATGTTCCCAGCGATTCTCTTTTTCTTCGTCGACAAGTCCAGAGGTAAAAAAAAAATGACCTGTATCTCGAGCTATTTCTTCATGGAATTGTGTATTTTGTGAATTGTATGGGTGTCGGGTTTTGGGTTTCTGATGCGCGCTGCCAATGAATTGTAACTTTTGGAAAAGGAAAAAGATAGTGAGCTGTATGCTTTCAATGCATTGCTAGATCTTTCTATCAAGAGGAAGATTGAGAAGAGTAGAGAAAGGGTGCTTCGGTGCGATAGCATGTGCAGAGAAACCCCTTTGTTCAGCCCGTTCCATCTTCCATCCAGAAGAAGAACACCTCGAAGAAAAATAAGAAATCCGTTGAGGTTGCTAAGGAGAATGACGACAGTCATCATATTCAAAAGGTTATTATAGCGTGATTTTGGTATGATTGTGAAACCATTGGCATTGTGAGAGAGGATTTACAAAAATTATTTTCTTGAATGATTCAGGTAGAAGGTGACCTGATTCGGGCATGGCAGATTTATGGACGGAGAGAGGTAGCATATATTTTCGGTACTCTTATGTTTTATAGTTCCGATTTATCGAGAACTGTTTTGATAAAGGTGATGTCTTATTATTTCAGGTGGAGAAGGTAGCAAACATAAAAAGGTATATGACGGCGCTACATCTCCTTTCAGCCGCGAAGAGCTGGCGTTCTGCTTGCTTATTTATACTCATATACTATACTAGATAAAATCGTATTTGGTATCGCCATATTCTATATGGACATTTCAGGTTGAATTGGCTGGTCAGTGTCGTGTTGGTGTTTGGCTATTTGCTTTCTTATTGTGAATTACTTATGAAATAATTAAATCCGTCGACAGAAAGGCAAGTCTTCCGTTATACTGCAGTTGAGGTTGAACCCGAGGGATGCTCATTCAACCCTGACCCTGAAAGCCATCAGGTTATTTTTCATGATCATATTGCTTGCATTTTCTTCTCTACAGTATAAATGTTAAAGAACAATATGATTTGCTGGTTCTTACAGGATGCATTGCTCGTGCTGTTGCAGATGAGATGCAGAAAAATTTACAAAGCTGAATTGGGTCCTGAACCAATTCCTTTAATTGTTCGCCAGGAAGCAATTGATGATGAAGATGTTAGTATCACATCTATGTGACACAGACTCCTTGACTTCTATCTTTTGTGCTACAAATGTGAATCCTGTTTAATATTTCCTTTTCTTTCAGAGATATTTCCTAGAAGCTGGTGGTGAGACTGACGATGAAGACCAAGAGGGTGGTGATCTTACAGATGATGGCGATGCAGAGAAGGAGAAGAGGTAAGATTACTTCTGTGTGCCTTGTGTATGTCTAGTTTTATTTCATTTCGTCCCCGTGTCCTTATAATTTCCCATGTTTGTGACGAACACTGTGCAGGACTCTGAAGCCCAAGAGGGTGACTCGAGTTGAATTGAATCGTAGAGCCAAACGAAAGGAGCAATTGAAATTTGAAGAAGAATCGAAGAAGGCAGAAGCACTCTCAAAAGAAATAGACAGGTACCGATACTGACTCGATAACGATCTTTCACATGTAAAAATGAGCTGTCTAGTGCTAAGTATCCTAATGTGGGTTCTCCTGCGTTCAGCTTACCAGAAAATTATTAAACAGTTAGAAAAGGAGGACGAACAGAAGCAAAAGAGGCATCTCCGACGAGTTGTTGCTAAACAAGAGAGGCTCAAAGCTCGTCCTCCTCGCTTAGGAAAGTACAAGTATGTATTTATATGGTGTGCTCGATGAATGAACCCTTAACTCAGTTTTTTCCTGATCCAAGTTATTATCATCGCTCAGATTCGAACCTGCTCCTCTTCAAGTCCTCTTATCTGAAGAAAAAACTGGTTCACTGAGGCAGCTGAAGGTTTGTTACTTCACACTCTAATATGTTTATGATTTTCTCCTTCCATTTCAATCTTGTCAGCTTCCAATTTCCACACTTCAAATTGAATGCAGGGCTGCTGCACACTTGTGAAAGATCGTTTTAAGAGCCTTGAAAAAAGAGGATTAAATCGTCCCTTTGAAGAAGGGAAACAGGTCAGTTCACATACTGTATTCTTAGGTTGCATTCGCATATGTTCTTCCTTTCTTCTATGCTCGTGAAGAAGCTTTTGTTCGTTTCGAGGAGCGGCGAAGAGATGATATGGTTATGAATGCAGGAAATAGGTTGCTCCTTGCCTATCATCAAGATAGCAGCAGTTATCAGCATTCATAGATTAGATGAAAACATGGCAGTTCCATTTTCAATTAACAACGCTATTTAAGCTTCTGTTATGAAATTTCCTGCTGAAATGTTCTGAGTTTATTTTCAAACGAAGCTTGTTTGTATCCTTTGATCCACACTTTCCTTCACCTAAGTATTTTAGTGAGTAGGTCTGTTGAAGGCCCGAAATGATAAGGTTTTACACTTTACAGAATGTAATCCAAGCCCATCATAAAACATAGAATAGCTTATATTGGGCAAAAGGACCTTTATATCGCTGGAGATGAATTTTTATTTTACTCGAATTGTTATTGAAAAAGACAGCATTGACCTAATGTTTTGAAACAAAAATAATTAATAACTGAATTGACATAATAATACGCATTCGACTAGTGTTCTCTATATGATTAAATCATTAGACCAAGAGAGCCAAAGCCAATGACATTATTCTTGTCTGCTTTCTACAAACACAACTTACTTATGCCTGCATGTCTTTTAGGACAAAAGCATGACTGTGTCTTAAAACACTAACCTTATTAGCACTTAAAGTTTAACACACATTAATTCGTCTTGTTCAAAGAGCTCGATTTTTTAATAATTGAAGGTATGTTCGAGACTAATATCGGAGTTTAGTGAAGATGGAGAAGGTAAAAAAAAAAAACGAAAACTTAACCCACGTGGAGAGCACGTGCTTCAGAACCAACTTGTAATGTGGCTACCACTGCATTGTGTCGAGGCCACACAGCCAACAAGCTCGTACATTAAGTGAAAAAATGAGAGTAGTAGTAAAAGCTACTAACAAAATTTACATATTTTTTGCCCTATTATAGAGTCCACTTTTCTTATTAAAGTTCATGCTTTTATATTTATGTACTCCCACCCGGGACTACTTACCTCAAATTTCTTTCCTTTTCTTCATATTTTCTGTAATAATACCAATCTTGAAACACATATTTATTTGTTTCTTGTTGAAATAGGAGTGACCAAAATGACACCAAGGTGTAATAACGTTGTCCAAATATGATCGCTTTCATGTACAACACGGCTTCGAGCCTTTGTAATTGTAACTCACCTAAGTAAGATAGAATCCATAACAAACGCCAACTTGAGCTTCAAGAAAATGGAGCAATTGTATTATCAATGTCGTAGATTATTTAGGGAAATCGATCATCTTACAGTGATGCAAAGAAAATACCAGAAAAGAAGGGTTGCTATTAAGGTGGGATGACAAGGGGAAAAAAAGACAACTTCGTAGTTAGTAAATTAAAAGATCAAAATAAGTAGTGGAAGTCTGCCATCACAATTCAATGGTGGTTTCTTTCTTCTGTAACCTTGGGAAACAGCTTCCATGAACTTTCACCACTTTCTTGCAATTTATGGTAGTAATAAATAACTTTTCTTCCATTGAATTATCTATACAGTTGATATGGGGCCAACCCAACCAACAATATTTGTAGCTGTGGGGCTCTGGATATTTAGTTAGCGGTAGATTAATTCTTATGCGATTTTATAGGTGTATGAGGCGTTATGGATGCTGGGACGTAAACTGAAAGAACAAGGGATTTACGTGGTTCGAATCCTTTCGGATTCTACGTCCACGGGGCGCTGGGAACTATCTTTCACTAAGCAACAATGATTTACACACTCAAATAATCCTCACTTTCACTCTAAATGTAGAGAATACGCTCAAACTATGTAAAAAGAGAGAATAGTATGTGAGTGACTCTGTGTAGAATGTGAATCTTGTGGAGAATATGGCTAACTCCTCTTTTTATATCAGCTCCCTGCCGTTTGTCTGCTGCTAGCCTCCAGGATTTCTGGGAGGACGTACCACCTAGGGGCTAAGGAGAAATGACTGATTTCTTGATGGAATGACTTCTGCGGCAGTTGCAGTGATTTGCTCAGTGACATCTTCCTGTACTAAAGCGACACGTGTCCCTGTAACTGTCTTTCTTCTTTTCCACTGTTCCAGCGCCTCTATACCTGATGGTTCTCCTCCTTTTTGTCCGGTCAATACTTGTGCCCGTCAGGTCCTTACAGATCCTTTCTCCCAGACAGATACTTTAATATGGGCTTTCTTCTTCATGGCCTTTGTTGGGCTTTTCCTTATTTTTTCTTTTTCTTGGTCCAACTAATTTAGCCCACATCAACCACTCCCCTACTCTAATTTATTTTTGGGGACCGAAAGTGAATTAGAGTAAAAATGACAAGTTAAAATCTTACCTCCCCTTGAGGTCCACCCGTTACGATTTGCTTGAAAGGACGTGACCTTTCCTGCTCCCTTTCAGCATCTTGGGAACCGCCCCCTTTTAAAGGGGAGCGTCCTTTAAGGTCCTTCTATTATGCTTTTCTGAAGGGATATGACTCCTACTCCCTCTCAGTGCCTTGGGAACCGCTTCTTTTAAGTGTGGTTTCTGGAAGCTTACTCCTACTTTTGAAAAGACGCCTCGCATTTAACAGGTACGTTTCTCTCTCTTCTTCTTTCTCTGTTTATTTCATCTTCTCCTTTCGTTTCTATGGCTTCCATTGTTACAGCTTCGGCGAAATCTTCCTCTTCCCCTACTTGCTCCCATCAGTCGATTTCCTCTGACACATCTACTCCCCCAGTTTCACAGCCTAGTTCCCGCCCAGAAGCTCGGACCCAACGTGCTGACGCACCTTACACTGGTCATCGTCCTCGAACCCGTTCGGTCGCCGCCTCCGCCATGGCTTCTCATTCTCAGGGTGGAGCTAAATCCGTTGATTCAACAGCCGATTCCAAGATTTGGTCGCGCTTTCTGAGCCGACGCCCCCCGCAAACCCTAGATCTGTCCCTTCCTCTTCCACAGGAACCCCTCTTAGCGTTTTTAAAGCCTCGACTTGTTCGTCGACTGGTCTAGATGCTTTGGTGGAGGGGGGATTCGTGTTTGAGGGTTACACGGTGAGGATACCCTCACCAGATCAGAGGGCTGACCATCCGCCCCCTTCGTGTTGGCTTTTCTGGGAAGCCCAGGTCAGGGCCGGGCTGCGTTTCCCCGTCCCTCTCTTCCTATCTGAAGTATCCAAGGCCTTCAAGGTCCCCTGAATCAGCTCCAACCTTCCGCCATTCGCCTTCTGATATCACTCTTTGTGGCGGTGCGGGCTGTGGGAGGTGTGCCTTCCCCTGATTTGGTAGTTTCCCAATTTTCGCTCAAGCCTCACGGTGCCTTCTTCTACCTTTCCTCTATTTCTTCCAGCTGGGCGGAGAGACCCACTTTTTTGGTAAGAACCACAAAATGGACAAGGACTGGCATGGGTCGTACTTCTTTGTGGAGTCCCCGAGTGGTTCGTGGGATTTTTCCTGTGATAAGTGGGTGAATGGTGCTCCTCCTCGAGGCTCTGGCAAGTGTTCTAAGAGGAATCTGAAAGCTCTCGCTTTTTGAATGCTCACGCTGAAGAGCATGGTCCTCTAAACCCTTCTTCTTTAGTCAAGTTCCCGGGGGTCCTGCACCATTTTGGGTTTTCGCCTTTCTTTGCCAGCCTTTCTTTCGAGGGTATCTGTAGTCATTGTTACGTCTTTATGCTTTTGTTGCTTTTGTTAACCCTTCGTTTGTGGGCGTTGGGTGTAGGGATGACAGGTTCATGGCTTAATCTGCTGGCGAACATAGGGGAAAGGAATGCTCCCCCACCACCTGGCGCTGAGAGGCCTGCCTCAGTTTCTGAGCTCCCGCCACTCCCAGGGGCCTTAGACATCCGTGCCGAGGTCGGTCAGTCCCTCCCAAAGATTCGGGGACCTCTGAATTGTCACCAGCTCCCTCAGCCCCCAAGGCGAAGCGAAAGGCTGGCTCTTTGGCGAAACCTGCTAAGAAGTCTAAGAAGAAGTTACCCCTTACTGAAGGCGAGGGAGGTGAGGCTCAGGTTGAAGCTCCCCAGGAAGGGCCTCAGCGAGAGATCCCACCTCCTTCTGGGGTTCTGTGGCGGAATTGGGATGGCAGCGTTAAGTGAATTGGTTCCCTCAGAGGACAGGGAGGTGTTCGCCAATAGATCCCCTGTACAGAACGAGGCAGAGCTCGCCTGTCATCTCCTCAAGGTATGCCTTTGGTCGCTCTCACTGGACGCCTTTGTCTTGTTTTCAGGGTTCGTACACTTTCTCTGTTTTTCTGGTCTTAGGATTTCTTTTGCGTGGTACCTAGGTGATAGGTCTAGTGTCTGTGAGGCCCTCTGAGAGTTCGTCGGTGTCGGAGTTGGAGGGACGCATCCAGTCCCTCCAAGAGCAGTTGGAGCAAGTTCAGGCCAGTCTGGCCGCCCGTGAAAAAAACAGTCGAAGAGGTTCAAGCCAAGTTCCAGGACGAGAAGGATGGGTTGGAGAGGGAGAAGGCGGAGCTGGCTAAGCAATATGAGGAGCTGCGCCACTCTTCAGAAAAGGAGAAAGAAGATCATGCTGCCCTCTTGAAGCGGCGTGAGGAGGAACTTCAGCGTTCCTTTGCCCAGGAGAAAGCAAAGTGGGACGAGGACTTCATCCGTATGACGGAGCTTCATGGCCCGACTGAGCTCGAGGCCATGAAGGCCGAGGGTGCTCGGATCTGCCAGCAGCACCTTCTATCGACCTCAGCTGGTCAGAAGTTCCTCAGGGACCTGGCAGAGGATTGGCGCTTGGCCTATCTGGAAGATCCTGTCTCTCTTAGGGACTTTGTCCCTTCATGCAGCATTACTTTCTGGGGGGCCATCACGCGGGATCTGCTGGCATTGGAGCGGCCACGGCCCTCAGGGACCTTCCTCATCCTCCGTCCTTCAAAGGAGATGCTATGGCCGAGGAGAATCCCTTGTTTGGCGTCCCTCTGCTGAGAGGCACATGGCGGCTCTGGCCCAGGCTGACATCTCTGATCTTCCTGGCGTTGTCTTTTACCCTCCCGCAGATCCTTCTGCTTAGTTTTTCTTTTCCCTTTATTGTGTAATGGACCTTTTTTTCCTTTTATGCTTTTGCGGATTTTATTAGGATTTTATTTTGCCCATGGGGAGCTTAACTCCCCCATTCGTGTATGCCTTCGCTGAGGTCCCCCTTTTCATCTTGTAATATAGGGCCTCTTTATTAAGTACTTCTTTTCACGCTTTTGCCAAATCAATCTCTTATTGAATTCGTAAGCCGAGTAAGAATCGTACACGCCTTTGGTTGTAAGGACCGTCGTCCCTATCCAAAGGTGTCACTTAGGCGCTAGGCTCTCTTTCTCCTTAGCGAATCCAGTAATATAGACCCGAAGGTCCTAAGTGGGGATTTCCTCCCACCGTTTTACCCTGGTTATAGCGCCAGCTCCGCTGAGGTACCTATTCACGTCGCAGGTCTTACTGGGGACCTTTGATGTCCTGTACACCACAGCCCGTCGGCGGTGGCATCTTGGACACCTCATGGGCATCATTCACGTCGCAGACCTGTGGCCTTTGATGTCGGGTACACCGCCGACCGTCGGTCTTTGGCATTGTTTCACGTCGCAGGCACTGGGCCTTTGATGTCTTTGTACGCCGCAGGTCCGTCGACCTTGGTATCATTTCACGTCGCAGGCACTAGGCCTTTGATGTCTTTGTACTCCGCAGGTCCGTCAACCCTTGGTATCATTTCACGTCGCAGGCACTGGGCCTTTGATGTCTTTGTACGCCGCAGGTCCGTCGACCCTTGGTATCATTTCACGTCGCAGGCACTGGGCCTTTGATGTCTTTGTACGCCGCAGGTCCGTCGACCCTTGGTATCGAATATAAATGCACTGCTTGTTATAACAAAACGTTTATACTCCATCGAGGAGGTACGCCTGTTAAAACCTTATCTGGGCAAAACCTCCCTTTGAGGCAAAAATCCCAGATGAAGGAAAGAGTACGTCCCCTCCTTATCTTACATAATAGTATCATACATAAAACTTTTTCAGATTAGAGATGTTCCAAGGGCGGGGTAAGGACCTTCCGTTGGCATCTTCTAGTTCATAGGCTCCACCTCCCAGCACCTTTGTCACGCAATAGGGCCCCTCCCAGGGGGCTTCCATTTTCTTCAAGGGCCGTAGGATGTCGGCTCTTCGCAGTACCAGATCCCCTTGTCTAAATCCCCTGGGTCGGATCTTCCTATCGTACATCGCCTTTACGCGACTTTTGTATCCTTCCGTCCTTACGTGGGCTTCCTCTCGCATTCCTTCGACAAGGTCCAGGTCCTCCCTCCTTAATCGTGCATTTTCCTCTTGTCATATGCCATCATGCGATGTGTCTCGATGCCAATCTCGGCAGGTATTACCGCAGACGAGCCGTACACTAACTCAAAGGGTGTTTCTCCTGTTGCTTCGCGAGGGCTCGTTCTGTATGCCCAAAGGACAGCATCCAGCGCCTCTACCCATTTGTTCCCGTCTTGCTCGAGTCGGGCCTTGATCCCTCTGAGGATGGTTCGATTGGAGACTTCAGCCTGCCCATTCGCCTGGGGGTGTCCCACCGCCACAAATCTTGGGTCATCTTCATGCCTTCACAGAATTGTCGCGTTTTTGCCCCGCAGAATTGGGTTCCATTGTCTGAAATGAGGATCCTGGGAGCTCCGTAGCGGCAGCAGATATTCTTCCACAGGAATTCAATTACCTTCGCTTCGTCTATTCGCGCCATCGCTTTGGCTTCGACCCATTTGCTGAAATAGTCCACCGCCACAATAATGAACTTCTTTGCGCTTTTCCTCGAGGAAATGGTCCGACGATGTCGATTCCCCATTTATCGAAGGGACATGGCGACTGCATCACGCCCAGGGCTTCAGCGGGGACATGGATTCTGGGACCATACATCTGGCAGTTGCTGCACCTTCTGACCAGGTCCTTGGCGTCTTTGATGATGTTGGGCCAGAAATACCCGGCCCTGACTACCTTCCTAGTGAGGGACTTGTATCCCGCATGGTCTCCCGCACATCCTTCGTGGATCTCTTCTAGTATCTTCTTGCCTTCCTCTTTGGAGAGACACCGGGCGTATGCGTGTACAAAGGATTTTTTGAAGAGGCAGTCGCCTATCAGGCAGAATCTCTGTTGGTACCTCCTCCTATCTCTCTGGTTGGGGTTCTTTAAAGTGGCTATGATGGGGGGCCTCCAATCATCCCTTTCTTCTATGTCAGCCACGAATTCCCCTGTTTCCTCCCTATCTACGGCGAGGTAGGTAATACCTTCTTCCTTAACGCTGGTTCTGAACTTGCCACCTTTGCTAAATAATCAGCCTTGTGGTTCTCATCCCTGGGGACCTGCACAATTTCACAGGAATCGAAAACTTCCGTTAGCCCTTCAACCTTTTTACCGTATTCGACCATCTTTTCATCTCTCGCTTCGTAGTTTCCTTACTTGTTGCACCACCAGTGCGAGTCCGAGAACAGAGTGACGTCTCGTGCTCCCAGCTCCTTAGCGATTCGTATAGACCGTGGATAAGGGCTTCGTACTCCGATTCGTTATTGAGGCCTGAAAATGAAAAGTGATGGCAAAGCGGAGCTCCTCTCCCTCAGGGTTGATGATGAGAACTCCCGCCCCCGATCTTTGAGAAGTGGCAGATCCATCCACGTATACCTTCCATTGGCGTTTGGGAGGTCCTCTAGTGGTTTCGAGGACGAAGTCTGAGAGGGCCTGGGCTTTTATGGCGGTCCTTCGTTCGAACTCCACATCGTACTCCCCTAGCTCGATTGCCCATTTCACCAATCTTCCTGATAGATCTGGTTTGTCCAATGTCTGCTTCAGAGGGAAGTTAGTTCGTACTTTCACCTTGTGCGATAAGAAATATGGACGAAGCCGGCGGGCGGATGTCATCACTGCTAGGGCGGCTTTCTCAACCTCGGAGTATCTAGTTTCCGCGTCAAGCAGCACTTTACTTACGAAATAGATGGGCTTCTGGGAGGTCTCTTCTTCCTTCAATAGGACGGAGCTTATTGCATGGTCCCCTATGGAGAAGTACAGTACCAGCACGTCCCCTGTTAGCGGTTTAGTCAGGAAGGGGGTGTTGTGGAGGTACTCCTTCAGTTCTTCAAAGGCTTGTTGGCATTCCTTGGTCCACTCGAATTGCTTGTTCTTGCGCAGTACCTTGAAGAAAGGTAGGCTCCTCTTGCCGAGTGGGATATGAATCGACTAAGGGCTGCTAACCGCCCCGTGAGCCTTTGGACTTCTTGATGCCTGGGGAGGCTGCATCTCCAAAATGGCTTTGACCTTTGCGGGGTTGACTTCAATGCCTCGCTGGGTCACCATGTAACCAAGGAACTTTCCCGCTCTTACTCCGAACGCACATTTTTCGGGATTCAGCTTCATGCCGCTTCCTCTAATGGCTCCAAACGCCTCCTCCAGGTCCCTGGTATGATCGGTGAGGTTTACGGATTTTACGAGCATATCGTCCACATACACCTCCATGTTCCGGCCTAACTGCTGCTTGAACACCTTGTCCACCATCCGTGGTATGTGGCCCCAACGTTTTTAAGTCCAAAGGGCATCCGAACGTATCCATATGTTCCCCCTGGCGTCACAAAACAACTTTGTCAAAATCATTTGAATCAAGACTTACCTGGTGATAGCCCTGGTAGGCGTCCATCATGCTGAGGACCTCACACCTCGAAGTAGAATCCACAAGCTGGTCTATTCTGGGCAGCGGGTAATGGTCCTTGGGGCAGGCTTTATTGAGGTCCCTGAAGTCGATGCACATCCTCCATTGCCCATTCCCCTTTTTCACCAAGACAGCATTGGCTAACCAGGTGGGGAACTGGATCTCCTGGATGTGGCCCGCTTGAAGTAATTTGTCGACCTCCACCTTCAGGGTTTGCGCCCTTCGGCCCCGCATTGTCGGAGCCTCTGCTTGACGGGCTTAGTGCCGGGTATGACGTTCAGGTGATGTTTGGCTATATCAGGGCGGATTCCTGTAATCTCCTTTGGAGAAAACGCGAATAGGTCCGCGTTCCTCTGCAGGCATCCCACTAGCTCCTTCCTGGCTTGTTCCCCCAGGTGTGTCCCGATTTTGGTAGTCTTCCCTGGTTGATCGGGGTACAGCTCTACGTTGGCTAGCTCCTCATCTGGTTCGGTTGCAAGCTCGTAGGTCCCCCTCCTTCGATTTGATTCTTGTCCCTACCGCTTCCCTCTCTGATGACTTCTTTTCCCTTAGTCACCGCCTTGACCTCATTAGCGTAGCACCGGCGGGAGCTCTGCTGGTCCCCAAGATTTCTCCGACATGTCCCCTACTGGGAACTTGATCTTCAGGTGGTAGGTAGAGGGAATGGCTCTGAACTCGTTGATGGCGGGTCGTCCCAGGATGACGTTATAGGAGGAGGAGATGTCGACCACGAGGAAGTTGATCATTTTCACAACCCGAGCTGGCTCTTCCCATTCCGACAGGTAGCGTTACTTCTCCCATAGGCTGTATCCCAGGTCCCCCGAACCCGTATAGGGCGGTGGAAACGGGCCGGAGCTCCACTCCTAGGTCCATCTTCCTGAAACAGTCTAGGAATAGGATGTCAGCCGAGCTCCCCCCGTCTATGAAGACTCGGGACACGTCATATCCGGCGATATCGGTCGTGATGACCAAGGCATCGTTGTGCGGCCTAGTAATGTGTTCTTCGTCCTCTGGTCCGAATTGTACATTTGCGATGGCCTCCGTGTGCCCTACTAATCCCCATGGACGGAGTTCCCCCGTTGTCCTAGCATAAGACTTCCTAGCTCGGTTGGAATTCCCGCCACTGGGACCTCCGACAATGATTAATATGGGAGCCCTAGGCGGTCCTGGAGGGCCTTTGCCCACTGGTGGTGGCAACGGCTTCCCCTTGTTCGGCGCAGGTCCCTTCTCCTTTTCATTCTTCGGGGGCTGGGCTCAGGTCCTTGTCGGACGAACTCCTTCAAGTGTCCGGCTTGTATAAGTCTCTCTATCTCATCCTTCAAATGATGGCAATGTTAGTATGATGTCCATACTCATTATGAAAACGACAATATAAACTAGAGTAGGGTCTAGAAGGTCCCTGAAGATCCTGCGAGGGGCTTCCTCCAGGCAGGGTGACGTCCCGCGAGGCTAGGACCTCCTCTGGGTTGGCACGTAGTGGCGTGAACCTTCGTAGGGCTCTGGAGGGGATCCCAAGGCTCTTGGGGGGCAGTCGTACAGGTGGCCTCCCATGTCCTTGGCTCCTCACGACCCCTCCTTTTCGGCGTGGTTATCTGCTTTTCCTCTTGTGCTTTGGCCATCTTGCTTTCCTCCAAGTTGATATACTTGTCGGCCCTTAACAGCAGATCTTCGAAAGTCGGCGGTGGCCTCTTGGACAAGGAAGCGAAGAAGTCCCCGTCACGAAGTCCGTTTATCAGGGCGCTAACCTTGACGGACGGCGTGGCTGTCGGTACTCCAAGGCTGCAATGTTGAACCTGCTTATGTATGCCCGCAGACTCTCATTTTCTCCCTGTCGCACTTGAAAGAGCGACATGTCGGACTTAGGCTGCTTTCTGGCACTGGCGAACTGAGTGATGAATAGTAGCTGGAACTCTTCAAAAGATTTGATAGATCCGGGCGCTAGCTGGCTGAACCACTGCTGGGCCCGCTCTCACCAAGGTGGTCAAGAACACTCTACATTTAACCCATCCGAGAAATCGTGAAGCAAGATGGTGTTTTGGAAGCGTAGGACGTGTTCCACAGGGTCCGTTGTCCCATCGTACTCGTACGGCAGCTGCTTGAAGTTAGATGAGACTTCCCCCACTAATAACTCCTTTGCAAAGGGCGTCCCGGCCACCAGCCCCTCTCCAATCCTCGGGGGCATGGTTCTGCTTCTGACACCGTCCACTACTTGCTTAAGGTCCGCCAGTTGCTCCCGCAGCTCCTCTCTCTTTTGGTCCAAGCTTCCTCTTTTTCCTCTGGGGTGCAGCGTGACCTTTTTCCTTCTTTTGGAGCTCCCTTCTCCTTTGGCATGGCCTGGGGCTTTGCTGACGGACTCGATGGAGATCAGCGTGGATGTCTCTTAGCGTCCTTTCTGACGGGTCTGCCTTTTTTGGCTCCTCTCCCTTCCCCGTGCTTGTTCCGCAGTTCCCCCATGTTCTTCAGGATGCCTGGGAGGCCCTTCTTCCTTCTCGACTCGTTCTCTGATTCGGACGGTCGCCTGCTATGTTCAGAGGGTGTTGCCTGGGGTTGCGGCTGCGTCTCGTTTTCCCCAGTTACTTCTGTGAATTTACCGTCCACTCGCTCGGTCTCGACACGTGGCTGGGTCTTTTCCGTTGTTTCCGTTTCTTCTTCTTTCGGCCAAGGTGCTGTTGACAGTGTTGCGCACCAGGAGGGTCCAATTGTGCGACAGTTAGGGTGATCGGCGTTTCTGGTGGTATTACGCCAGGGGTGGGCGTCGGATAGCAGTCTGCCCTACTGGATTGCCTTCCACGACCTCCTGAAACTGCGAGTCCAAGTTCTTTGGTATGGATGAGCTTCCTTCCATCAGCGCTTTCGTGCTCTTACCTCGTCCCTACAATACAGAAAAAAGAGGATACACAAGAAATTTTTCAACGCGGCCCGTACCTTGCTGAATAATTTCTCCATGCCTTCAACTCCGGCTTCCCACAGACGGCGCCATTTGATATGGGGCCAACCCAACCAACAACATTTGTAGCTGTGGGGCTCTGGATATTAGTTAGCGGTAGATTAATTCTTATGCGATTTATAGGTGTATGAGGCGTTATGGATGCTGGGACGTAAACTGAAAGAACAAGGGATTTACGTGGTTCGAATCCTTTCGGATTCTACGTCCACGGGGCGCTGGGAACTATCTTTCACTAAGCAACAATGATTTACACACTCAAATAATCCTCACTTTCACTCTAAAATGTAGAGAATACGCTCAAACTATGTAAAGAGAGAATAGTATGTGAGTGACTCTGTGTAGAATGTGAATCTTGTGGAGAATATGGCTAAGTCCTCTTTTTATATCAGCTCCCTGCCGTTTGTCTGCTGCTAGCCCCAGGATTTCTGGGAGGACGTACCACCTAGGGGCTAAGGAGAAAATGACTGATTTCTTGATGGAAGACTTCTGCGGCAGTTGTAGTGATTTGCTCAGTGACATCTTCCTGTACTAAAGCGACACGTGTCCCTGTAAACTGTCTTTCTTCTTTCCACTGTTCCAGCGCCTTTATACTGATGGTTTCTCCCCTTTGTCGGTCAATACTTGTGCCCGTCAGGTCCTTACAGATCCTTTCTCCCAGACAGATACTTTAATATGGGCTTTCTTCTTCATGGCCTTTGTTGGGCTTTTCCTTATTTTTCTTTTACTTGGTCCAACTAATTAGCACACATCACAGCTTCTGTAGTTCAGTAAATTATCTTCAATTTATGGTCCCTGATGTACGATCTGTTGTTTGTTACTGTCAAACTCTGCACACAACTGCAATGCATGAAGGAAGCTAACGTTTTGCTCTCTCTTACCTTCATTGCTAATACAATTATATTAGTAATAATGAAAGATTGACAAGTCTTAGTCATGGTTTAGCCTCTTGATCTTGGTTACTACACGAGCCCTTCAAAATATGCTTTTTTAGGAAAGATGTATTAGGAGCAGCTTTTCTTTCTTTTTGAGAAATTGCACATAACTCCCTACTCTCAAACTATTAATCAACTAACTCTCTCTTCCCATTCATTTATCATCAAACTCCTCATTTCAAACTTTTATATCACATAGACTACCTAATGGACGATTTTAGCCTATAAAAACAACAATATTACCAAAAAACCTGTCAACACCCACGGAACACCTACCAAAACTTGTAGTACCAATATACGTATTCTTGTAGTACCAATATATACCAAAAAACTGTCAACACCCAGGGACCCCCTACCCAAAACTTGTAGTACTAATATGCGATTCTTGCAGTACCAATGCATACATATTCGTGGTACCATACCGTGGTACCATTCCGTGAGCTATGTAGTACATACGAAGGATACTTGTAGTATCTTTTCTATACCATGGCTTAACTATCGCAACTCCTACCCTAAAAGGTAGCACCAATGTCAGGAAACCGAAATTTTCATATCATAATTTTATGCATTTATATAAAATCATGCATCATATTTCACTTTAAGTATATATAGAATAAGGTTGAATAAAGTATTATAGTATTAAGTCTTCAAAAGAGATAGAAGTTAATGTATGGAAGTTAGAAATTTCTAGGGTTTATCAGGTTTTGAGGAACTAAATATATATATATATATATATTGAAGTAATTTAATAAATTAAGGAGTTTGATAATATTTTTGAGATTTTTCAAGAGAAAGGAAATATTTCAAACAACACCAAAGTATAAGTAAGGATCATTCAAAACCCTAAGTATAATTTCGAACCTCTGTGTTTGAATAAGGGTATCGAGATTCTTAAAAGGGATTTCGAAATCTTCAAATTAAGAATTTCGAGATTTTTGATATAAAGATTATAGAACTCGAAACATTTTGAAACAAGGATTTCAAAATTGGTTCATAGGACTTCGAAATTCATTACTCAAAGGATCTCGAGATTGTCTAGAGATAAATATCGAAATCTTTGGTATAGAGATCTCGAAGTAAACTTGTGGAAACTTAGTCCAAAAGAAAGTAACTATAATAATAAAATAATTCAATATATTTTAGCAACTTGGATAGACATTAAATTACTAACGTGAGGGAAATGACTTGTCTTCTAATTGCTTGTCTAATTAACTTTTATAATATTAAAATTTTCCAAGTATTGGTAAGATGCCGATGTCATTGGGTTAGTATTAAAAGCTAACTTAGGATAAGAATCAAAAGGTATCCTTTAGCTGATCAATACGAAACATTTAGAACAAGAGAGAAACAGAAAATTTAAACAAACGATCGGAAAATCTGAACAAAACTGGGCAAATTCCTGAAGGTAAGGAAATTCAAATACTGCTTTGATAATATATGTATACATATATATACATATGCATGTTAGAGATCAATAATCATATAAGCAAATAAACTAATATTTATGGGAATAATTTCGATATAGGAATAAGAATTGAACATTTATAAGTTACTCGTAATATGTTAATCATTATCAAAATCAATTTGTATTAGGTTTGAAGAGATTTTCATAATTTGACAGAATTAGGGTTTTCAGATTTTGAATAGGGTTAATTCTTGAGATGAGCTCGAGTACTGAAGTATGCTAAGGATTTACTTTACTATGTTCAAGTCTTTTAAGTGTTTGATTTGTTGAATATATGAACAGTAAGAAGTTCGATGGAATTCTATCATGTTCTTAAGAATTCGATGATATGAATTAGATAAATCTCTACATGATTTTGAGATATGTTAGAAGAATGTCGAAGTGTGCTTCGATATTTAAAGATTTAATTAAGAAGCTTTCGTTGTATGTTGTGCCTTGATAAAAGTTCTCGAGATATATTAAATAGGAAATGCGAGTTATGTCGAGTTATGTAGTCATTAGATAGGATTTCGAGTGACTATTAAATAGAGCAATATGATTGGTGGGAACTAAAACAAACCACGAGAACCTCATATGAAAGGGAAATGAATATAATAATAATGTGTGATTGTCAAGATTAGGACAAAGTAGCTTTTGATGTCATGTGAAGCAGACCATTTCGACATTGCATTTCACCAGCGCTAATAATCTCGAGATGGTTTTATTAAAGATTTCGACATATTCTACTTTGAAAAGCTCGACATTTCATACCTTAAAGAGCTCGACAATATATACCTTAAAGAGCCGACATATTATGCCTTGAAGATTTCGACATCTCCTCAATTAATGATCTCGAGATTGACTTAATAAAAGACTTCGACATTTCCAATTGATATATCGAAGATAAATAGATTTCAACATGTGATCTCGATATATATATATTTATATATATATATATATATATAAAAGGAATTTCAATATCACTAAAAGTGTTGAATATTCAGGGTTTAGATATAAAATAAGTTAGGATTTCTGGTAAGAGCTACGGATAGAAACGATCATACATAACAAAGCATGCATATCACGCACGCACATTACTATAGGAATTAGTATTTACAGGTAAAATAATTGTATAGGTCAGGAGTCCGATAAGGGCAAGGACAAGGTCGCTCAAGCAAACGGAGAAAATAGACGGAACTTGTGAGTATGATATGCAAACATGTGTTCTGTTATATGTGCTTTATGTGGAATACATGATTGATGGTTTTCTTATAGACATAATATATTGAATAATGAACGTGATTATGTGGCCATAATGTGTTACGGTGATAAATGTTATTCAATGGTGCATGGAATGGTAGTGTCATATAAGGTGAAAGTATAGCATTGCATACGAATAAAATAAGAAAAGAGAAAAACCGTTATGACTGCTACGACATCGGAGACTTGATACGCAATTATGGTTACATCCCTACAAATAGGGGGATACAGAGTCCTGTACAGGCAAGCAAAAATATATCTACAGTTAACAGAGTCCCATGCATGGGCCCCTACGGGGTCAATAGTACGAGTCTAGCAGGTCATAACGGAAATATCAGAAATAAATGATCATGTATATTTGCATTGGTCTGGATTACCTGAATGATTTATGGGACTATGGTTATATGACAAAATTCGATGATTGATTAAGTGTGATTATGTGAGTTAAAGTGTTTACAGTACGAGCGTATGAATCTACGGATTCTATGACCAATGGTATATTCTTTTAAAAAAAAAAAACAAAACAAAATCTATGTAAGCAAATGAAAGGAAGAATTTAAGCAATGAAAAGGAAGAAATTAATCTTCTGCGACAGTTTTGGTTAATATTTGTATAATGGAATAAACATGTTGCGATCATACTCTGAATAGTTGTTTCACAGTTGCTGTAGATATCTAACAGGCAAACTGACAGAGTGCATCTTCATACGAAAGCATGGATTCAAGGTTGGCGGCTACGCTCTCACCTACTCCCCTATGTTCATCGTGTGCATGTAGTATAAGAACAATTAGTGTCTTTCATGTGATGTATAAGAAATATGATATGTTAGTATATATGTATAATACGCGTGAAAGTGACGAGACGGATGTACGCCCGTTATGTTATAAAGTTATGGTTGTAAAAAGGCGAATAAAATTTATGTGAAAAATATAATAGCTGCGCGAATAAAGTAATAGAAAACGGGACGTTTGTATGGTATCAGAGCCTAGGTCTTAGGTTCTGTAGACATTTGCATGGTATGTGCATTTTTATGGTCTGCCCTGAAAATTCTTTTTGCATCTTTAGGAGAAGGGCAGTAAGTGAACCATTGCATGTAGAACACGATGAACCTACTATATGGGGAGGAGGAAGTTCGGCTGTACCTGAATCTAATCATCTCATACGCTTATGCATAAATGAGCGTGAAAAATCTCCTGACAATTCCCCGTGAAAAGGCGATATGATAAGCTTAGGAAATTGGGTGCTGTGGATTTATGGGAACAAAGATCCTGCTGAGGCAGAAGAAGAAACGTGGCTAAACGAACAGAGAGGGTTTTTAATATGATGCAGTGTACACACAGAGGGAAGTTGATTATGTCACTCTTACATGTCATGTATCTATAGCATGCAATGCATATGAATGGTGGGAAACAGTTCCAGATAGTATGGCACAACCCCAGTGATAACTTGGGAGGATTCTCTAAGAGAATTCAATGAAATCTATAGCCAGAAGTTTATAAGGATCAGAAGGAAAAGAGTAGTTCTTGGAACTTAAGCAAGGAAAATAAGTCTGTAGGTGAATACGAGGTGTTGTTCAATCAGCTGTCCGTTATGCTTCTCATATGGTTGCTACTGAAAGAAACAAGTGTCGAAGATTTGAATCTGGACTTCGATATACAATTAGAAATCGTATCACTCCCTCCTATATGGAATCCTATGGCAGATTAAGGGCCAGCGGCTCTATTCGTGCTGAAAAGTTAGAAACAGGAGTCGAAAAACTATCAAAGTAGTAAAAGGAGGGCAGGTGAAGAATCATCGAGCGGAAAATTTAAAAAGGTCGGTAATCCATCGAGATTGATGAACACATCAAGTGGTCCTGCCAGAAGTAGTATGGGGGAACAAGAACTGTTGGACGAGGGACCGGAATTCCTCAACCAATACCAGTGTGTGAACATTGTGGAAAGAATCACACTGTGTGTCTGTAGATGGCCACTGGTGAATGTTTCAAATGTGGCCAACATGGACATTGGCTAGAAATTGTCCAATGTCGCAAACGCAACCTACAGTGGAGCAATCAAGAGTTAGTGGACCCTCCACTAATCGTGGAAGAGGAAGGGGTCGAGGATCTATAACAGTAGTGCAGGAAGAGGAGAGTCTGGAGGACAAGCTTCGGACAGTCATCACAGGTAGGATTTTCACAATGACTCGGGAAGAGGCCAAAGAGGGGTCACGTATAATCACGGGTAAGCTATCTATATGTGATATTGATGCATATGTTTTATTCGATCCAGGCGCAACGCACTCATTCATGTCACGAACATTTGCATCATTATTACATGATAAACCCGAAACCTTAGAAAATAAAGTAAATGTTAGACTTCCAACGGGTGAGATGGTTATGATAAGTACAGTATACCCGAAATGTAAAATTGCTAGTGATGGGGTAGAGATGCAGGCGACTTATTAGTTCTACCCTTAACGGATTTTGACGTAATATTGGGCATGGATTGGCTTTCTCGATATCGAGCAAAATTAGATTGTTTTAAAAAGGAAATTGAATTATTTCCTTCGGATCAAACACATATAGTGTTTAAAGGAGAAAAAGAATGTATGTATGGATGGCATGTCAGATCTCTAATTTACAAGCATCCAAATTGATAAGAAAAAGGGTGTCAGTGGTTATATGCGTATATTATAGATACACGATTGTGTGGATAAAGGTGGAGGATATTGCCGTAGTAAATGAATATCCTGATGTTTTTCCGGAAGATTTGTCTGGATTACCACCCGATCGAGATACAGAGTTTACGATTGAACTACAACCTGGCACGGCACATTTCTATTCCACCGTATCGAATGGCACCAATAGAGCTGAACGAGTTAAAAGTACAGTTGAAGAAATTATTAGACAAAGGATATATACGGCCAAGTGTATCACCATGGGGAGCGCCTGTACTCTTTGTTAAAAAGAAGAATGGTACGCTCAGATTATGTATCGACTATAGGCAGTTGAACAAAGAGTGACGGTGAAAAACAACTATCCGTTGCCTCGAATTGACGATTTGTTTGACCAATTACAAGGGTCCAAGGTCTTTTCAAAGATGACTTAAGATCGGGGTACATCAAATAAAGATTGCAAAAGAGGATATTCCAAAGACGGCCTTTAGAACAAGATATGGGCACTATGAATTCTTGGTTATGCCTTTTGGGATTGACGAATGCCCCTGCAGTTTTCATGGCATTAATGAATGATGTCTTTCGCCCTACTCTGGACCAGTTTGTGATTGTCTTCATAGATGATATACTGGTATATTCTAAGTCAAAGAAGAACATGAAACAACATTTAAGAATTGTTCTTCAACTTTACGAGAAAAGAAGCTGTATGCGAAATTATCAAAATGCGAATTTGGTTGGATCAAGTGATATTTTTGGGTCACGTGGTATCTGGAGAAGGAATTCAAGTTGATCCTAAGAAAAATTGAAGCAGTAACCAAATGGGAAAGTCCTAAGAACGTGGCAGAAGTTCGTAGTTTTCTAGGTTTGGCTGGATATTATAGACGGTTCGTAGAGAATTTTTCTTTAATAGCCACTCCAATGACGAAATTACTACGAAAAGGAACGATTTTTAAATGGACTGAAGAGTGTCAGAAGAGTTTTGAAGAATTAAAGAAGCGATTAACAACAGCTCCAGTGTTAACAATTCCATCAGATACAGATGGATTGTGATTTACAGTGACGCATCTCATCAAGGATTGGGATGTGTTTTAATGCAACATGGAAAAAGTAGTGGCATATGCATCACGGCAGTTAAAGCCGTATGAAGTATCTTATACCAACACATGATTTGGAATTAGCGGCAGTAGTGTTCGCATTAAAGATATGGCGACATTACTTATATGGTACGAAATTTCAGATTTTCACCGATCGTAAAAGTCTGAAGTATCTGTTGAGTCAGAAAGAATTGAATATGAGACAAAGGCGATGGATTGAGCTGTAAAGGACTATGATTGCACTATAGAGTATCATCCAGGAAAAGCAAATGTTGTGGCGGACGCATTAAGTCGAAAATCATATTCATTATCGAATCTGATCAGTCTAAGGAAGATGAATATTGAAATAGAAGTGAATGATGTAGGTGTTGTATGTGCTTCAATGGTAATTCATCCTATTATGTTGGATCGAAAAAGCAAGCTCAGTTAAGGACGAGAAATTGGCAAATATGCAGAAAAAAAGCAAAACAAGGGTTGACGAAGTCGTTTGTTATAAATGAAAGTGGTGTTATAGACGATCAATAGTCGATATGTGTCCCAAATATTGATAACATTCGACAGGAAATAATGGATGAAGCGCATACTGCCCCTTATGCTATGCATCCGGGCAGTACAAAAATGTATCAAAAACTATCAAATCTCATTATTGGTGGCCAAGGATGAAGAAAGATGTAGCAGAATAAGTGTTGAAATGTTTAACTTGTCAACAGATCAAAGCCGAACACCAAGCACCTGTTGGTAAATTACATCCTTTACCTATAACCAGTTTGGAAATGGGAACGAATAACGATGGATTTTCTCTATGGTTTACCTCCAACGTCTAAGAAAAATGATGCTGTTTGGGTAATTGTTGATAGAATTACGAAAATCGGCACACTTCTTGCCATTTCGATGGGGTTCTACGCTGGAATATCTGTGCGAAAAGATACGTCAATGAAATTGTTCGACTACATGGAGTACCTACGTCAATAGTATCTGATCGTGATCCCCGATTTACTTCCAGATTTTGGGGAAGTTTGCAGGAAGCGCTCGGAACTAAATTGCATTTTGGTACGGCGTTTCATCCGCAGACAGACGGGACAGTCAGAAAGGACAATACAGACACTGGAGATATGCTTCGAGCATGTGTAATTGAATTTAAAGGATCATGGGATGATTATATAGCGCTAATGGAATTCGCCTATAATAATCAATATCACTCAAGTATCGGTATGGCACCTTACGAAGCTTTATATGGTCGAAAGTGCCGAAATCCAATATGTTGGGACATGGAAGGTGAACGGGTATTAGAAGGGCCAGATCTGATTCAATACAATGGAAAAAGATAAAAGTTGTTAAAAGTCGGCTTAAAGCAGCTCAAGATCGACAAAAGAGTTACATTGATCAACATCGACGGGAAAGGAATATGAAGTTGGAGAGGAAAGTATTTCTACGAGTATCGCCATGGAAAGGGGTTCTAAGATTCGGAAAGAAAGGAAAGTTAAGTCACGTTATATTGGACTTATGAAATACTTGAAAGAATTGGACCTTTAGCGTATCGACTAGCGTTACCACCAGAATTGTCGCAAATACATAATGTTTTTCACTTCAGCATGTTGCGACGGTATAGATCAGATCCTTCACATATTCTACAGGATGAACCGGTAAATGTTTCTGAAGATCTTAGTATGTAGAGGAAACGGCGCAGAAATTCTTGAATATGCCGATAAGCAATTACGGAATAAAACGATTCCGATGGTAAAGATACGAGGGAAAAATCACTCAACGCGGGAAAGCTACTTGGGAAACAATGGAAAACATGAAGACACAATACCCATGGCTATTTCTTAATAACGGTACGAAATTTCGAGGTCGAAAATTTTAAAGGGGGAAGAATGTCAGGAACCGAAATTTCATATCATAATTTTATGCATTTATATAAATTCATGCATTCATATTTCACTTTAAGTATATATAGAATAAGGTTGAATAAAGTATATAGTATTAAGTCTTCAAAGAGATAGAAGTTAATGTTATGGAAGTTAGAAATTTCTAGGGTTTTATCAGGTTTTGAGGAACTAAATTATATATATATATATATTGAAGTAATTTAATAAATTAAGGAGTTTGATAATATTTTTGAGACTTTCAAAGAGAAAGGAAAATATTTCAACAACACCAAAGTATAAAGTAAGGATCATTCAAAACCTAAGTATAATTTCGAACCTCTTGGAATAAGGGTATCGAGATTTCTTTAAAAGGGATTTCGAAATTCTTCAAATAAGAATTTCGAGATTTTTGATATAAAGATTTATAGAACTCGAAACATTTTGAACAAGGATTTTGAAATTGGTTCATAGGACTTCGAAATTCATTACTCAAAGGATCTCGAGATGTCTAGAGATAAATATCGAAATTTGGTATAGAGATCTCGAAGTAAACTTGTGGAAACTTAGTCCAAAAGAAAGTAAACTATAATAATAAAATAATTCAATATTATTTAGCAACTTGGATAGACATTAAATTACCTAACGTGAGGAAATGACTTGTCTTCTAATGCTTGTCTAATTAACTTTTATAATATTAAAATTATTCAAGTATTGGTAAGATGCCGATGTCATTGGGTTAGTATTAAAAGCTAACTTGATAAGAATCAAAAGGTATCCTTTAGCTGATCAATTACGAAACATTTAGAACAAGAGAGAAACAGAAAATTTAAACAACGATCGAAATCTGACAAAAACTGGGCAAATTCCTGAAGGTAAGGAAATTCAAATACTGCTTGATAATATATGTAGACATATATATACATATGCATGTTAGAGATCAATAATCATATTAAGCAAATAACTAATATTTATGGGAATAATTTCGATATAGGAATAAGAATTGCACATTTATAAGTCTACCGTAATATGTTATCATTATCAAAATCAATTTGTATTAGGTTTGAAGAGATTTTCATAATTTGACAGAATTAGGGTTTTCAGATTGAATAGGGTTAATTCTTGAGATGAGCTCGATACTGAAGTATGCTAAGGATTACAATGTTCAAGTCTTTAAGTGTTTTGATTTGTTGAATATATGAACAGTAAGAAGTTCGATGGAATTCTATCATGTTCTTAAGAATTCGATGATATGAATTAGATAAATCTCTACATTGATTTTGAGATATGTTAGAAGAATGTCGAAGTGTGCTTCGATATTTAAAGATTTAATTAAGAAGCTTTCGTTGTATGTTGTGCCTTTGATAAAAGTTCTCGAGAATATATTTAAATAGGAAAATGTCGAGTTATGCTAGTTCATTAGATAGGATTTCGAGTGACTATTAAATAAGAGCAATATGATGGTGGGAACTAAACCAAACAACGAGAACCTCATATGAAAGGAAATGAATATAATAATAATGTGTGATGTGTCAAGATTAGGACAAAGTAGCTTTGATGTCATGTTTGAAGCAGACCATTTCGACATTTCCTCAGCTAATAATCTCGAGATGGTTTTATTAAAGATTTCGACATATTCTACTTGAAAAGCTCGACATTCATACCTTAAAGAGCTCGACATTATATACCTTAAAGAGCCCGAACATATTATGCCTTGAAGATTTCGACATCTCCTCAATTAATGATCTCGAGATTGCTTAATAAAAGACTTCGACATTTTCCAATTTGATATATCGAAGATAAATAGATTTCAACATGTGATCTCGATATATATATATATATATATATATATATATATATATATTATATATATATAAAAGGAATTTCAATATCACTAAAGTGTTCAATATTCAGGGTTTAGATATAAAATAAGTTAGGATTTCTGGTAAGAGATACGGATAGAAACGATCATACATAACAAAGCATGCATATCACGCACGCACATTACTATAGGAATTAGTATTTACAGGTAAAATAATTGTATAGGTCAGGAGTCCGATAAGGACAAGGACAAGGTCGCTAAGCAAACGGAGAAAATAGACGGAACTTGTGAGTATGATATGCAACATGTGTTCTGTTATTATGTGCTTTATGTGAATTACATGATTGATGGTTTTTCTTATAGTTGAAATGAACGTGAATTATGTGGCCATAATGTGTTACGGTGATAAATGTTATTCAATGGTGCATGGAATTGTAGTGTCATATAAGGTGAAAGTATAGCAATGCATACGAATAATAATGAAAAAGAGAAAAACCGTTATGACTGCTACGACATCGGACGACTTGATACACAATTATGGTTACATCCCTACAAATAGGGGGATTACAGAGTCCTGTACAGGCAAGCAAAAATATATCTACAGTTACAGAGTCCCATGCATGGGCCCCTACGGGGTCAATAGTACGAGTCTAGCAGGTCATAACGGAAATATCAGAAATAAATGATCATGTAGATTTGCATTGGTCTGGATTACCTGAATGCTTTTATGGGACTATGGTTATATGACAAACTTCGATGATTGATTAAGTGATGATTATGTGAGTTAAAGTGTTTACAGTACGAGCGTTATGAATCTACGGATTCTATGAACAATGGTGATATATTCTTTTAAAAAAGAAAAAAACAAAACAAAATCTATGTAAGCAAATGAAAGGAAGAAATTTAAGCAATGAAAGGAAGGAAATTAATCTTCTGCGACAGTTTTGGTTAATATTTGTATAATGGAATAACATGTTGCGATCATACTCTGAATAGTTGTTTTCACAGTTGCTGTAGATATCTAACAGGCAACTGAGAGTGCATCTTCATAAGAAAGCATGGATTCAAGGTTGGCCGGCTACGCTCTCACCTACTCCCCTATGTTCATCGTGTGCATGTAGTATAAGAACAATTAGTGTCTTTCATGTGATGTATAAGAAATATGATATGTTAGTATATATGTTAATACGCGTGAAAGTAACGAGACGGATGTACGCCCGTTTATGTATAAATTTATGGTTGTAAAAAGGCGAAAAAATTTTATGTGAAAAATATAATAGCTGCGCGAATAAAGTAATAAAAAACGGGACGTTACAACCAATACACATATATTTGTAGTACCAATATACATATGTTCATGGTACCGTATCGTAAGATACTGTGGTACCATGTGTAGGTTACTTGTAGTACCAATATCTATGGCAACGGTCACAGACCAAAAATAATTCAGATAGCGTCGAAAATTCCTTATCTAAACTTGAAGTACCAATATACGTATGTTGTAGTACCAGTGTATCGATGTCCGTGGTACCATACCGTGAGCTAGTGTGGTACCAGACGAGGTTACTTGTGCTGAGCACATGGTACCGAAAAAAGATACCACAAGTAACCTACGTAAGGTACCACACGATCTCACGGTATGGTACCACGAACAATCTATACAGTGGTACTACAACCATACGTATATTAGTACTTCAAGTTTGGCAACGAATTTTTCGACGTCATTCGAATTTGTTTTTATCGTAACGGTAACTGATCTTGGTACCACACTAGCATATAATACGGTACCACGAATATCTATATATGGTACTACAAATATATGTGTATTGGTGCTACAATTTTAGGGTCGGAGTTGCGATAGTTAAGCACATGGTACGGAAAAGATACTACAAGTAACCTACGTATGGTACTACACTAGCTCACAGAATGGTACCACGAAACATTTATACATTCGTACTACAAACATACGCCTATGGTACTGCAAGTTCGGGTAAGGAAAAGAAAAGAGTGGTGGAATTAGTAGAGGGGCAAAATCGTCCATGGGTCATGGAATGATACCACGAATATCTATACATTGGTACTACAAACATGCGTATATTGGTACTACAAGCTGGCTGGGGTGTTGGAAATTAATAGAGGGGGCAAAATCGTCCATGAGGTACTATAAAAATACGCATATTGGTACTACAAAAATATAGGGGCTCGTCCATGGGGAGTTAGTTATGGTAAGATTGTTTTGAATTTAGAGATGATATGGAATGAGGAGTTATGTGTAAGAAAATAGGGATAGGGGGATTTAATTGAAGTTACCCCTTTCTTTTTTCCTTTTTCTAAACTGTGGTGTTTTTCCTTGAAAGTTTGCCTCTTGTTTTCTTTTGATGTCGAGAATATTTTTATAATGATGATGGTGATGGTAATCTATCATCTTCCTTTTTCCTTCTAACATGAAACCCAGTCTATTATTCTATTCGGACAGCTTTGCAACGAGAGAGAGAGAGAGAGAGAGAGAGTATTTGAATTTACGAATTGAGGCACTGTTTTCTACTAATCTATCACAGCTGCGTGGTGGAAACCAGAAAAAAGGAAGAGGAAGAACCCGAAAAATATAACCTTTTTCCATTTTCTTTTTCTTTCATTTACCTTTCGCTTTCCGAAACAAAAAGCACACAGCAGCAAGTTTGCTCTCGATTTGTTTTGGCACGAAAAACAAGAAAAGTTCAAGTTTGAAGGGTTGGAGTGAAATTACTACCAACCCGAGACTGAAGAGAGAGAGAGAGAGAGAGAGAGAGAGAGAGAGCATGGGTGCATATGAAGCTACAAAGATCGTTTTTCGGAGAGATCCAAGCTTTGGATCCTCAAAATGCTTCTAAAATCATGGGGTTTCTCCTCATTCAAGACCATGGTGAGAAGGACATGATCCGTTTGGCTCATGGTCCCGAATCTCAAGTCCAGTCAGTTATACTCAGAGCAAAGAAAGAGCTCAGCTTAGCCCAACCAACGAGCCCTTAGCTTCTTCTTCAACTCCTCCAACTTCACCTTTCGCAGCGGCACGCACAGCAGCAGCAACCCTTTATCTCTCTCAAGGCAAAGTTCTTGTTTCTTGGGACAATCACCTCTAGCTTCAACTTCTTGACAAGTTCGAGCTGTTTGTCCAGCGATCTAAGAAGTAGTACTGACTCACTTCCACCACTACGATGAGCTCTTCGGCCGAGCCCTTCTATGCTGCTTCTGGCGGCGGCGAAGAAGTTGACTTGATAGACGAGCTTCAGCTCCCAGAGCAGCTCTCTTT
>JAPQWV010000826.1:0-204000 GCA_027422505.1 Craterostigma plantagineum | reverse complement strand
TCCTTGGGATTTGCTTCCCAAGAGTTTAACCAATCACTATAATGCACCGTAGCTGGATACAATGATTGGTTAGCACAATACACAACCGAACCAAGACGAACACTAGACACTACTAGGTTACCACGCGCCGAGTTTCGTTCCTCGGAATCTCCTTGATCCCGACAGACACAGCTCGTTACAGAAGGGCCCCGGACTTGTCCTTCCCTTCACGTGTGCATAAACGTCGACCTTGCCTCCTTGGTATTGCTCACGTCCGAAGACAACACGTTCGAAGACAGAATATATGGCAGGGGATGATGGAATATCGGATAAATCACTCGCTCAGTGATGGATACGCAAGTTAACGCTCAGTAAGGCAGAAAGCTATTGCAAGTGAATGGCTCGGGAATCTCTTAGTATCTCTCTGCTCAAAAAATCTCTCGTAGGCTTAAGTTCGCAAATTCTCTGTACTTCGAAAATCTAAAGTGCAGCTCATAATCCTTTTCAAATAGCACTTCACATGGAAAGTCATATCAAACAATAATCACCAAATCAAGCAAAGTTTCCATGTAGCTTTCTAGTCAATCATACCAGACAAATCATGCTTCTAATAAATCATCACAACGGTCATATAGCACATTAAAGCATGATTATATTACATATAAGAGCTCAATTTTGTTCTCAAGCATATTCAACCACTTCGCATATATTATTCATATCGGAACTTTCTATAAGTGATTCTCTGCTATCAGTTCCTAGTAACGAGTCAATCCAGATTTACTTTCCAAGTATGGCACACAAGATAGCAAGGCATCAGCACGTTTTCCATGTACAGCTCATAGCATTTAATCAATATATTTACCATGTTTAGCACACAAATCAGATCAGAGCTTACTTAAATCGATTTATCACATCATGGCACAACTTTCCTTATTTCAGAGATATCACCCGTTATACCACATACCATATAGGAGCACTTTATCCATAAGATCAATCAAATCAAATCTTTCCTTAATATAATAATCCAATCAGCACAAGGAAAGATATTAATTCAATATTTCACATTAAATACAGTGGAAAACATGCAAGAATCGCATAAGTGATTTTCGTCCAGGAATAAACAAATATCAACGGATATATCACTTTCCATATATAAACAGCATATTTTTCTTTTATAACTCAGTAGGATATCTCATGCATTATTTCCATATATAGCACAGAACGATATATCCTATCTCATGGACTGTCTATAACATGCGATCACCTAGTTCCATCAAATCATCACAAAATCACACGCAATTCAAATATTCAACACTTTAACAATTTTCATCTCATTAGCAATGCATGGTTGAACATTATCATGAACTTAGACATTTTATTTGTCCCAAATCGAATTGCTTATTTTATAGACCTAATGTCATTACAATTACATCGTTCACCAAAACTCTCTAACATATATGGACCAAAAAGGTCAACATTCTCCCCCTTTTTGATGATGACATGTAATTGATGCAGCACGGAAGCAAGTAAGCATATTCGATTACGCAAGTCCTAGCGCATATGTCTAAGTGTTCCATAATCACAAAGCAGAGCATACGATATTTCTTAATCACATGTGATACCCATTTGCTCCCCCTGCCTATGTGCAGTTATCTATATGACATGCATAAGATATATCATGATCAAACTGTAAACAGTTTGATAACTGGACCGATAGGTTTAACAACGCCAAGTACCATTTTCCTTGGTTCGATAGGTTGATAATGCCACCCCCTGTTTAATTGCGGATATATCCTATCTATTTCTATGTGATATCTAGAGTACAAAATGTCGAAATTTACCCGTGAGTGTGCTCCCCCTGCCTAAGTGTGCATTTTCCAAGCATGGTTCAAGCAATCATGTAATCAATCGCCACAGGCACTTAGCACAGTCAATTCGCTCATTCAAGTATTTGAGTATAAGATCAGGATATATCCAGCAAAGATGTTAGACATAGAAGATATATCATAAAAGCAGCAAAATATTATATTAGGGTTCAACGAACTTCCCTACATACCAAAAACACTTAGACTTAGACGCAAAACGCCTAAAACTTACCTTACTACTCCCCCTTCATTATCAAAAAGGTGAAAGGGATACTTAGGAACTTAAACGATACTAGCAGAGCGGAATAACCTAGGGGCTACTAGGAGCGAAATGGAACTAGAGGGGCAGCCTACTGGCTTGAAGATGTTTAAGAATCGGCGGGCTTAGGAAGGGTCTTCTTGACGAGCTTTGGGAGCTTGGATAGTTTCAGTGACAGCTCGGTATACTGCTCCTTGAGCTTGCGGAAGCGCTTCTGATTATCAGACTTGATATCGGAGATATCGCGGCGCAGCACTGAGATTCCTGCCTTCCCTACGCTCAGCTCATCCTCGTAGTCATCGTCCTCATCGCTTTGGACCTTTGCTTTCCCTTTCGCAGCCGACCGTTTCTGGGCGCTATCCACTGATCTGTTCTCCTTGGCCTTGAACCAGCCCTGACCTTTAGTGTGATGAATCCCCATGCGTTTCAGAGTCACAAGATCCACAATGTGGATGGCCGTATCTTCCCATGCCGGCGGCATCTGGATTTTTTCACACTCAAGGAAGTGTGTGAGCAACATCCCGTAAGGCAATGCCTTGTCTTTGCTCTCAACAGCCTGGATCATGTGCTTCAGGATCACATACCCGAGGTTGAACTTGCGATTCTGGGATATCATGTACACGGCAAAAGTGCTCATGAAATTCATAGTGGTAGAGTGGCCGCCACTTCCGATTTTGGCATTCCACAAGGTCATGTTCAGCAACTTATGAAGGAAGAAGAAATCTATGGGAAGTTGATTGAGAGCTTCTCCGTCTGAAAAGCGGGGCTTAGTTCGGGTATTCCAGAGTTTCCGAAGGACATCACTGGACTCGAAGCCATCAGCATGGCACCAGTCGTTCATGTCGTAGTGGCAGAAGGGTTCATCAGGAACTCCAAGCATCTCGTTGATCTTCTTCGTGGTCCAGTGGATTCTGCCTCCCAGCACATAGGAGCGGACATTGATGTGTCCCTCATACTCATCGTAGTCAAAGTTTGCGTAGAAGAGCTTGACAGCTTCTGGGTAGTAGGGCTTGTTGATACTCAGGAATTTCTCCCATCCGTAGTCTTTCAGCCAAGTGATAACAGTTCCAGCAGGCAACTTGTCGAATGCGACGCCTCGACCACGAGCGATATCACGGTTGCTGAAGCTTTTGTAGACGGTTTGGTTACTTTCTTCTAGGAACAGGGCTTCAACTGGGATCTCAGTTGGGTTGGACGGATCAATGGAAGGGATATCAGAAGTTTTAGAGCTTTGTTTTGGAGACGGCGAGGCCCTATCAAGTGGGGAAGGAGATTTCTGGGTTTCCTTTGGCGTTGGGCTTCTGGAGTGGGATTTCTGGGTTTCGTCATGAATTTCTTCAGCATTCTCTTGACTCGAAACAGATTTTTCAGGCTCGGGTGATCTCACAGGGGTTGTTTCCTTGCCTTTCTTCTTCTTCTTCTTGGGAATCTTAGAGGGAGATGGTCCTTTCTCAACTGATTTGTCCTTTGAGCGAGTTTTTCGGACAGGGGTGGTTGATGGTGAAACTGGCATGGATGAGTCTGGATGATTTGGGAATAGCAGTTTTGGATCCGGAAGTTCTTGCCATTGATGAGGGTTTGAAGGTTGAGAGAAGTTGATTGAATGATGAAGGTTGAGGGACGATTTGGATCTTTTTGAAGGAATGAGGTCGGTTTATTTTCGGAAGAGATAAGGATGAATTTCGAAATTTGAAATTTGAAATTTCAAATTAGAGAGAGGAAAAACTGTCAGAAATGTCGGACTGATTTGACGGGATCTCATAATTAAGGAAGGGATGTGACTAGACTGAATAGGAATATATATTAAATAAATGAGTTCCCTAAAATAACTGAACGGCTTGAAAGATATCTACGTGTTCCTTCCTAAAATAACCTGATCACATTTAAGGGCAGATCCAGAAGATCGGATATTCCTAAAATAAACTAGATGGCTGAAGGAATGTCTTGGAAGAGATAACTACGGATATCTTCCTAAAATAGTGAATCACACTTAAGGAGAAGATCTATAAGATCCACGGAGATATTCTAAGGGCTGAATGAATATCTTAAGATATTATAACTATGAATATCTATCTAAAGTAGAGTGACCTAGAGTAAATGATGGAATTAGGCAGATTTACTAACCATATTTAGCTCGATAATTCCCAATCGATCACGGATGTCGCAGAATCTTGCCTCAATTAGGGGTTTCGTGAAGATATCAGCAAGCTGATCATTTGTTCCTACGAATTCCACACTGATATTCCCCTTCTGAACATGGTCTCGTATGAAATGATGTTTAACCTCAATATGCTTAGTACGAGAGTGATGCACGGGATTCTTAGTGATACTAATAGCGCTAGTGCTATCACACATAATAGGAATCTTGTCATAACCTAACCCAAAATCACTAAGGGTCTGTTTCATCCAAAGAACTTGTTGACAACAGTTTCCTAAGGCCATATATTCAGCTTCGGTTGTGGAGAGGGCGACAGCATTTTGCTTTCTACTAGACCAAGTTACTAGGGAATTTCCAAGTAATTGGCAAGTTCCACTAGTACTTTTCCTATCTTCCCTACAGCCGGCATAGTCGGCATCAAAATATCCCATTAATGGGAATTCATCCGTATGAGAGTACCACAGACCAAAATTTACAATACCCTTGATATATCTAAGTATACGCTTAACTGCTGTTAAATGAGATTCCCTAGGGTCAGACTGATATCTCGAGCACATACCAACAGCAAACATAATATCAGGGCGACTAGCAGTCAAGTAAAGAAGGCTTCCGATCATACCTCGATATTCTGTTTGATCAACTGGTGTACCTGATACGTCACTGTCTATTTTGGTGGTCTGATGCATGGGAGTGGAAATCGCTTTGGAATCGTTCATCCCGAATTTTATCAGTAGTTCCTTGCTGTACTTCGTCTGGGATACGAAAGTTCCATCATCAAGTTGCTTTATTTGCAACCTAAGGAAGTAGTTCAGCTCATCCATTAAACTCATCTCAAATTCCTTCTGCATAGACTTAGAGAATTCCTCGCAAAGAAGGATATTAGTAATACCAAATATCATGTGATCACCTTCATACTTAATAAACAACGTGTTATCAATAGTTCCAGTCGTAAATCCTATGTCAATCAAGAACTGCTTAGCCTTTTCATACCATGCCCTAGGTGCTTGCTTTAAACCATATAATGCTTTATTCAACTTGAAAACATGGTTTGGAAAATCTTCCCTAGCAAAGCCCGGTGGTTGTTCTACATAAACCTCTTCATTTATAAAGCCATTTAAAAATGCACTTTTTACGTCCATTTGAAAAAGTTTAAAACATTTAAAGCATGCATATGCAAGTAAGACACGTATAGACTCTAATCTAGCTACCGGAGCAAAGGTTTCATCGAAATCAATACCTTCCTCCTGGGAATAACCTTTTGCAACTAACCTCGCTTTGTTTCTTGTGACATTACCATGTTCGTCGAGTTTGTTGCGGAAGACCCATTTGGTTCCTATGATGGATTTTTCATCCGGTCTCTCTACGAGTGTCCACACTTGGCTCTTTTCGAACTGAGCCAACTCATCTTCCATGCCAGAGACCCAGGATATATCATCCAAGGCTTCATGGACTGTTTTTGGTTCCATCATTGAAAGTAGTACATCATGAGATTCCTCTGTATCCTGATTTCGTACAGTTGCTCGAGTTTTGATTCCAGATCTGATATTTCCTATCACTTGATCTGTTGGATGACTGGAAGCATGTTTCCATTATCTAGGTTGTAGCTTATCAGCTTTCGTTTCCAGTGTCTCTACATTTTCGTCTTCTGGAATATCGTCCTTACCTTCTTCAGTATCCTGTAATTCTGCACAGGGCAAATCTATACCTTCCTCATCAGTAGCATCTGCGTTAGGTATCTCATCAAAAGTAACAGTAAGAGGGGGGTGAATTAGGCTTATAAATTTTATGCTTCTTTTACAAAACCTTAGTGTGGTGACTTAGATATGCCTAATAATAATGGGACGAGTATGCCCGTTATATCCTAGTACCGTCGGATGTGTTTCGGGTCTGTCTCACAGTGATAACGAAATAACTGAAAAGTAAATGCGAGACAGGATTTTTATAGAGGTTATATCACCAACTGGGGTTTACTCCTCTCCTTGGGATTTGCTTCCCAAGAGTTTAACCAATCACTATAATGCACCGTAGCTGGATACAAAACTGATTGGTTAGCCCAATACACAACCGAACCAAGTCGAACACTAGACACTACTAGGTTACCACACGCCGAGTTTCGTTCCTCGGAATCTCCTTGATCCCGACAGACACAGCTCGTTACAGAAGGGCCCCCGGACTTGTCCTTCCCTTCACGTGTGCGTAAACGTCGACCTTGCCTCCTTGGTATTGCTCACGTCCGAAGACAGAATATATGGCAGGGGATGATGGAATATCGGATCACTCGCTCAGTGATGGATACGCAAGTTAACGGTCAGTAAGGCAGAAAGCTATCGCAAGTGAATGGCTCAGGAATCTCTTAGTATCTCTCAGCTCAAAAAATCCCTCGTACGCTTAAGTTCGCAAATTCTCTGTACTTCAAAAATCTAAAGTGCAGCTCATATATAATCCTTTTCAAATAGCACTTCACATGGAAAGTCATATCAAACAATAATCACCAAATCAAGCATAGTTTCCATGTAGCTTTCGAGTCAATCATACCATATAAATCATGCTTCTAATAAATCATCACAACGGTCATATAGCACATTAAAGCATGATTATATTCCATATAAGAGCTCAATTTTGTTCTCAAGCATATTCAACCACTTCGCATATATTTTCCATATCGGAACTTTCCATAAGTGATTCCCTGCTATCAGTTCCTAGTAACGAGTCAATCCAGATTTACTTTCCAAGTATGGCACACAAGATAGCAAGGCATCAGCACGTTTTCCATGTACATCTCATAGCATTTAATCAATATATTTACCATGTTTAGCACACAAATCAGATCAGAGCTTACTTAAATCGATTTATCACATCATGGCACAACTTTCCTTATTTCAGAGTTATCACTCGTTATACCACATACCATATAGGAGCACTTTATCCATAAGATCAATCAATCAAATCTTTCCTTAATATAATAATCCAATCAGCACAAGGAAAGATATTAATTCAATATTGCACATTAAATACAGTGGAAAACATGCAAGAATCGCATAAGTGATTTTCGTCCAGGAATAAACAAATATCAACGGATATATCACTTTCCATATATAAACAGCATATTTTCCTTTTATAACTCAGTAGGATATCTCATGCATTATTTCCATATATAGCACAGAACGATATATCCTATCTCATGGACTGTCTATAACATGCGATCACCTAGTTCCATCAAATCATCACAAAATCACACGCAATTCAAATATTCAACACTTTAACAATTTTCATCTCATTAGCAATGCATGGTTGAACATTATCATGAACTTAGACATTTTATTTGTCCCAAATCGAATGGCTTATTTTATAGACCTAATGTCATTACAATTACATCGTTCATCAAAACTCTCTAACATATATGGACCAAAAAGGTCAACAACGGCGTTAAGCATAGTGTCACCACTCCGTACCACCCTCAAGCAAGCGGCCAAGTGGAAGTCGTGAATCGGGAACTGAAGCGAATTTTAGAGAAAACCGTTGAGCACCACCGAAGGGATTGGTCGAACAAGCTGAACGACGCATTGTGGGCCTATAGGACAGCGTATAAGACGCCTATAGGATCCACACCTTATCATCTCGTTTATGGAAAATCTTGTCATTTACCCGTCGAGCTTGAGCATAAGGCATATTGCGCTTTGAAGACACTAAATTTTGATTTAGATCTTGCAGGCAAAAAGAGAAAATTTCAAATTAATGAGATCGATGAATGGCGTCTTATGGCCTATGATGATATGCGGATCTACAGGGAATGCACCAAGATGTACCATGATAAAAAAAAAAAACCCAGCGACGGGAATTTCACGAGGGCGACCATGTCTTGCTTTATAACTCGCGACTACGCCTATTTCCAGGCAAGTTGAAGTCACGATGGTCTGGTCCCTTCAAGGTAACTCGAGTATTTCCATACGGCACAGTCGAGATCACACACCCGAAAGGAGGGACTTTCAAGGTGAACGGACAGCGCCTCAAGCAGTTCTATGGCGGTGACATCGAGGCGCTAGGGAAGGAAATAGTTCACCTCCTCAACACCACCAAGAGCTGAATTGCCGAACTTTGTCTAGCTAAAAGACATTAAAGAAAGCGCTACTTGGAGGCAACCCAAGCCTATCCTATGTTTTTCCTTTATTTTTCTATGCGCATTTTTTTTTAGTTTTTATGTTTCTGTTTGTCGATGATCGCGGGGATTCAAATCTCAAGTGTGGGGAGGAGCCGAATAAAACATGCACACCGGACTATTCAAGGAAGTTTGCTTATCTTAATTTCCTCTTCCTTGTGTTACATAATTGTTACGTTGAGGACAACGTAAATCTTAAGTGTGGGGAGGGGAATTTCTGCGAAATTGATGCAAACATGTTATATATGTGCATGTCTTGATTTCTGGAAAAAAAAAAGCGATACTATATTTGGCATTATTTTTTTCGAAAATTAGGTTTCTTATCATTAAGGGATGACTTTATGCTAGGAATTTTGTGAGTAATTAGGATACATATGCGTAGCCTACTTCTTTCTTACATGGTGAATTTGGCGATACTTGAGAGATTCGTACACATAACCCTATTTTTGTGAGATTTTTGAGCCTACGACCTTTTCGCTCATTTCTTTGGTTGTGTGAATCATGCTTAGTTTATTTCTCTTCAGAACTTGCTTGTGTATTGTGTTTTAAAACTACTTGACGTGTGATTGCGTGAAAATGAGGAAGGCATTAGGAATTCAGTCCATAGCCAAAGTATCCAACCACGATTGGCCCCCGTAGTTAGCCACTTTGAGCCTGAGCCTTTTATTTGTGAAAACCGGATTATAAATTGTCGACCCTGATTAAGCCTTCAGACATAAACCCATTAGAGCGATAGTAGAAGTGGAGGTTGAATGCCGGATTCAAAGCGCAACCTGTGCTAAATTTCCGAGCTGAGCGTCGAAGAAAAAAAAAAGAAAATTAGAAGAAAAAAATTAGAAAAGAAAAAAAAAAAGAAAAATTAGAAGAAAAAAAAAAGAGAAAAAATATATATCTTGACTAAGAACCCTTCCTCCGATAATCTTTCGCTCTCAAAAGCGTATTATCTATTTCCTAGATTGAAAAGTCAAAAGAAGAAGGGCTTGGTGAATAACGGTGAAAAAAAATTGAAAAAGAACTACGAATTTTGGCGCATCTGAGATGATGGCATGATTCTGACACGACTACAGCTCATTTTCCTTTTTCGCTTATTCTCTACATATCTTACATATCTTAGCTATATTATAACCCGATAAAGACCTTACTTATAACCCGATAAAGACCTTACGATTCATGCTTGATCACTGAAAGTGTTAGATTTACGAATTGCTTGCAAGCTTATGGTATAGACATTTTAACCTATACACTAAGTGATTTGAGTGAATCTTTGTGAGGTTCGGATTTTGATAGGTATCGCTAAAGAAAATCGTGTAGTTAGTCGTTGATTTCAAATATGCTTTCCGACTTTACTTGCATTATCTCCTACGTGATTTCGTTCTTGATTGATATGTTGCATGATTTACATCTTTTTATGCCATTTTCACCATTTGTTTGAGGACAAACAAACTAAGCGTGGGGAGATTTGATAAACGTATTTTTATACGTTTTAATTAAGTCGTTCATAGGCAATTTAAAATCATTTTGAGTTATTCTTGATGTATTAACACGTGTTTCTTGCTTTCGTACGTTTAAAGATACAAATTGGAATGGACCGAACAAAAACAAGGCGTGAAGCGAATTGTCCGTGATAAATCAAGAGCTTAAAAGTTGTTTCCATTACCCAAAGAAGTTTGAGAGCCCAGCCCACACGATTTTCTTTGTTGGCCCATTTATATCAACCAAGAACAATTATATAATTCAACGATGGGACCTCAAGGAAGCAGCACCATCCGACAACTAGCTTTATGAGCATTTGAAGCTTGGATTTATTATCCCAGATCGACAGACAAACAACACACAAAGTTGAAACACAAAGTGAAGAACCACCTTGCTGAAAATGGGGAGAGCCGAAAAGAGTTCACGCGATGTCGAAGAAAATCCGTATCATGTCTTCTATATACGTTATAAAAGAAAGACCATCTTGGAACTATGGGGGATCGAACACTTCACCATTAAAGATCTACTTCCAAACTACACCAAGCACCCACCTCACGAAGCTCCTCTGAACGATCGAAACCCTCACTCAAAGGCTGAAAGTCCATCAAAGCAGGCAACTCTTCCAAGAAGCAAGCACCTCACGCAGCTGGTCTTCTCCTCTCAAGAACATACACGACAACAAGGAGTTGTACCTGGGCTGCCCCTTCCAAGCTCGCTCACAAGGTGTTCGATCAATTCCCTCAACGAAGAATAAGGATCTACTCGGTCAATTTCAGGGAAGATACGATGTTTTCTCTGCGTTATATTCGTTCTTCGTTGTGTTTAATTCATCCTATGAGTAGCTAAATCCCGTAGTATTTGAGATTAGATGAACCCTAGCAAATTCGAACCTATATTTTGAAATATTGATGTTTTGCTATTATTATGACTCGTTTACGAATTATATTATTATTTTGATTATGTCTATGTGATCATGATAGTTTTTGGGTAATCGCAAGCTACGCTCGAGAGAGGGGCTAACGATTAAACCACTCGTAAACGAGCGGAATAAATTCATCGCTAGAGATAGGTTGAGCTACACCGTCGAATTAGAGTCAAATCTAATAGAGAGATTTATCGTATTCTAATGCGGTCTTCGATTAAGTAGTTAGAGAAGCTTTCCCGGGTCCTTAATTCGTAGATTAGTTGTTTACGATTATTTTATAGTACGGCGCAGTTTCGTCAGCTATAGAGACTCGTATGCATGTTATAGGAATCTCCACGGTCTAATAATAGTAATGTTCATGTATAATAGTTATTTGCTTCGGTCGAGATAGGGGGATTCGAAGTCTCAAATACTTTGCTTTTATAAAGTCGTTCCAACCCGTATCGCTATTTTATCAGATTTTTATTTCTGTGTTATCGTTTATTTAGTTTATCGTTATTGATATTTGTATCAACCCAAAATTATTCACTAGGATATTTAAATGATGGTTTTCTGAAGTAGATAGTTCCTTTGGTTCGATACTCGAATACTTACCGCTTTTGTACTACTATCGATAGGTACGCTATCCTATTGAGCGTAGAATAATTCGTAACATACGTTTTATTTTTATTACTCGATCCGCTCGATCAGCCGTACCATTTATACAGTTATCATATTACATGAAAATATGCCGTCTACAAGTTCGATTGGTGGCGGGACGTTATTTGCATTGTGTGAGTATAAAAGGGAGTCATTCCGACTATTAATCAACGAAGAGACGGCGCACGAGATGGATTCTCAGACCTATGATGTGAAGTTTATTCGTGACCAGAACATTCGTGTTCCTTCTGGTCGCCGGAAGACACGGAGGATTTCTTCTCAGGTAGATAGAAGATCCAACAAGTGCAAAATATGTGGGAAATACGGGAATAATCGTCGTACTTGTAGAGAAGTTGTATCGACGTAGGGTCCGTATTTGCCATGTATTTTGTTACTCTTTTGTCCCAAAAACCTTTTTTGTTGCTTTTTTGTATGGTAATGGCACATTCTTATATCCAAATGATGCCAGTAGGTTATTCTTTTGCCCAAATGTGTCAATAGGATATGGCTCACTCTTTTTGTCTAAATGATGCCAAGAATGTACTGTAGTATTACTATAATATGCCAATTTGGTACTGTAATATATGGCAACAAGGTACTGTAATTAATGCCAGCAAAGTACCGTAATATATGTCAGCAAAATACTGTAATATATGACAACAAGGTACTGTAATATATGCCAATTTGGTACTGTAATATATGACAAGGTATTGTAATATATGCCAACAAGGTCTCGTATTATATGACAACAAGGTACTGATGGCAACAATGTCGTAATATATGGCAACAAGGTACTGTAATATATGCCAACAAGGTACGTAATATACGCCAACAAGGTAGTGTACTATATATCAACAAGGTATTGGGGCATATATGCCAACAAGATAAGGTAATATAACTGTAATATAGGCAATAGGGTCATAAAAAGGGTACTGTAAGATATGCCAATAAAGTACTGTAATATATAAAAATAAGGTACTATAAACATACCATAGAAGGTACCGTACCGTTTCATAAATAGGTACCGTATAAATTAAAGTAAGAGTTCGAATTTAAGACTTGGGGATATTTCGTCACAAACAAAGCCTTTCAGAAGATGTTTGATGTGAATAATGAAAGAGACAATTTATGACGTTTTCTGTCATGACTGGACATATTTATGACGTTTTCCTGTCATGAGTGGACATATTTCTAACGTACGAGGTATTAAATAAAAAAGACAGCTCATCTGACATGTCATTGGCTTTGATAAAATGTTTGATGTCATATGTAATTTTGGGTACTACAACTGTGTCAGAGACGGTACGCTTAAAACAAAAAATAGATACCCTACAAAGCTAAGAAAGGTACGGCGTCCCTTAAATATGTGATACATCATACTAGGGTTAGTATCTTTCGAGGTCGTACGAATTATCCTTTCCTACTGGTATGATGTATGTGGTTAGTATTTTTAATCTGGAACTACCCTAAAACTCTAATATATAGTATTAATTATCTTTTATATCAAACTAGGCGCATTAGGGCTTACATGCATGAATTAAACCTTCGAACTCCAACATTCATTAGAATATAAGGATAGAAGCAAGAACATCTTACAACATATTTTGAAAAATCTAGTGACTCCTAAATGTGCGAATTCTTTTTTTCTTTTTTAGTCATTTTATTATTATTAGGTCTGGTCAAAATCATGCAGAACAACGCGATTTGCTTAGGAATCTATTTATTTTCGATGGTATTTTCGACGGTATAACAAATGGTATGGTATACTTGCAGATTGGGGTATTGTACATGTATACATAATGATACGGTAAACCTCCAGATTATGATACTATATATGTAAAAGATATACTATACAAGATATATGTAAAAGAGAAGGTACTTCCTATATGCTGGTTATGGTACGTTATACTTATACATAACGGTCCGATAAACTTCCAGATTATGGTACTCTGTATGTAAAAGATATGGTACGTTAATGTAAAAGATAAGGTAATTCATATATTCTGGTTATGGTACGCTATATATATACATAATGGTATGGTTAACCTGCATATTATGGTACTCTTTACGTAAAAGGTAAGGTACGGTAATGTAAAAGACAAGATACTTCATATATTCTGTTAACGGTACGCTATATATTTATATAATGGTACGGTAAACTTGCATAATATGGTACTCTGTATGTAAAAGGTATGGTAACTTAATATAAAAACATATGGTACTGCATAAAATAAGGACAATCTCATAGAACTAGACGACAAACGACATCACTGAGTCTCCAAACAGTCTCATCCCCAAGCCAAATAACAACTTAACGAACAGAAACAACAAAGTCTCCAAACAGTCTCATTCCCAAGTCAAATAACTTAACGAAACAGATCTAGCATACAACTATGCTTGACACGTAAAATGCGAGCAGCCATAGAAGCACGATACACATCCATATTAACTTCTTTGTCATATTTCTTAAACTCGAGGGTGTCGAAAACGTATTCCTCTATGGTTGATGAGGCACGCACCCCACAGTCTATGTCGCCAAATTGGGGCCGATTAAACTCTTGATCCACGGTCTTCTTACATAGATACTCATACTTACGTGTCCAATAATTCATCAGAAAATGTGCCTGTAAAATATAAAAACGAAATTAATACAGAAGTGCAACACTCAATGGATATGCCCAATGTTAAAACTTACGAATGCTCTAGCAGCCCAGGTTATCTTATGCTCTACCCGTCAATTTGCTTATGGTAGATCGAAAGATCCAAATGGCACCTGGAAGAAAGATCAGATCTGTTCAGCGGAGGCATTTCTGCAAAAAAAAAAAGCAAAACTGTTAGCGAGTAATGACGAAACAATACCATTTTATTCACACACAGCGTACCAATTTGCCCAAACAGATGGTACCAAATACAATGATCATGAAGTACCAAAAGAAATTGACCTCATTCAAAAAAACCCAATCGACCACAACAAATCGACCCATTTGAAAAAATTCATATCAACCACAGTAACTTGAACCATTGGAAAAAAACCCAAATCGAAAAAATCCAAATCGACCACAGTAAATTAAATCATTCGAGAAAACTCCTATCGACCACAACAAATCGATCCATTTGAAAAACACGCACAAATCGTTACAAACATTAACTGGAACATCTATCCAAACTCGTAACAAACACGCACCGAATGATTCAACGACAATGCGCGAAATTTTTAAAAAATCGAACTTACTTAGCTTTCTTCTCGGTGAACAACTGCGACGAGATTGAGCGGCGTTAGAACGGTGGTTGCGACGAGAGTATCTTCGTCTCTTGATTCAGGAAGCACAGACATATTTTTGGGGAAGAAAGTCGCGGAGGTTGTGTGTGTTTGTGTTGTTCTCGATGGTGTGTTTTACTGGTTTTTTTTTTTTACTTTATTAACACATTTTATAAGAAATTAGGTAAAGTTGTAATACATAACTTTTTAAAAGGGTATTTTCGTCAGTTAGGTACCTATCAGTAGTAAAAAATGTTAACTAGGTACCTAAAGAAAACTTTAATCTGACCGGGAATGATGCGTTTTTTTTTTGGGTCAATTCGAAATCAGTCCCCTTTAAGGGTTTGATTTCGAATTCAGGCCATGTTTAAGAATTTTTTAGGTTAAAGGACCTATTTTGTGTGGTGTAAAAAAGTGGTATGAAAAATATATGAACTGGTATAGAATGATTTTTTTGTGTTACAAACTTTCAACATACTGGTATGTCAGAGCAATAAAGTGGTACTGCAGAAAATAAATTGGTATCAGATGATCATAAACTCGTACCGGATTATGGTTTTGTGGTACAGAATTTCAACATACTGGTATGTAAGAGCAAATAAAGTGGTACTGTATAAAAATGGGTCCTTAAAACTAAATATTTTCCGAAGAGGGTCTGAACCCTAAATTATACTTACGCAGGGGCCTGAAATAAAAATGCCCTTTTTTTTATTCATATGCGTATTTAAGTGTTGAAACACCTAATATAAATCATAATAAAAATTTCGTAACAATTCGTCGAAAATAACACTTCCCATTGAAGGAAGACAATCAAAATGCCCGTAATGGAAAAGCTGAAGATGTTTGTCGTTCAAGAGCCTGTTTGCTGCTTCTTGCCTAATCGCTGGTGTTGGTTAGTAACTTATTGGCCAATTCTCTCGTATTCCGATTTTGTAATTGGAATTTTCCGATTTGAGTTATGCTTTCGATTCGACCTTGGAAAGCACAAATAGTAATATTGGGTTAGAAAGCCCTAGATTCCACCCAGCTACCAGACGGGCTGGAATTCACCTATTTCTTGTAATAGTCACAAAAATTCTGATATGTTGTGATCTCCTCGTCAATGAAGCATCTATGTTCCTTTTTTCCATTGAGCCCGCGAAAAGGTCCTAGTCGTTATATTATTTCAGTAATTCCTTCCTTTCCTTGGAAAGAAGGCAACCACGTAGCATAAATGAATCTTTGCTTTTCATCCCATCTTAGGAGGAGTATTGATTTTAATTATGTTTTGTAGATATTAATTGCTGAAGATGTGGCCATTCAATTCTTCTAAGAGAGGTGTTTGTGCCAAAACTTTTAACTGGGATTTGGAATACATATCTGAATTAGTTGATTTCACAGGGCTTTTGTCAGGACCTCAAGTGGGGCGATGGTTGATGATGATACTATTGAGATAATGGTAAGGAAGAGATCAACGGTGGGGAATGGGCTGGGCCGAGAAGGAGTGGGCTGAAGCCAAGCGATCAATTTGGACTGAGCAATTATTATAATTTTAGTTAAGCGTTAAATGGGCCCATGTTAATTAGCCCAACTATGTTAATTAGCCCAAGTATGTTCTTTTAAAACACTTCACGTTGGTTGTTGGAAGCTAAGCAATGAATTATCAACTTCTTCTCATCGTCTCTCGTCTCCTCTCTCAAGTTCTCATCTCTCCCTCTTTCGATCTGTTCTTATCTAATCTTCTTCTATTTCTTTAATCTTCTATCATCTTCCTAGTTCTTCTCTCCTCCGTTCTTCAATCCTATTCAAATTTATATCATTGATAATACATACTGCCACGCAATCCAACTGTTCGATAAAAAACCCAAGTAAGAAACCAGCGAATTAAGTCGGGATCTTACATTTGTTATCAGAGCTGACCATCATCGGATCGCTATGACTGATAATGGAACATTGGAGATGCTTAACACTAACGTGGCTCAGTTGAAACATCATATGGATGAGTTTGCCCAAGCTCAACAAGGACTCAAGTTTCAAGTGGGAGAAATGGCCAAAAATATTCAAGTGATCAAGAAGCAACTCCAAAATCAAGGATCATCGATGGCGGACTATACTTGCTTGAAGACGTCGGGCAGATTTGACCGAGCTCCTATTACGGTGGGAACCGGGAATGCCTCACGACCTCGCCCCTTTCCCAAGCTTGAATTTCCGCGTTTCGATGGCACGAACCCCCGAGATTGGCTACAAAAATGCAAGGAGTATTTTCGGATGGTAACCACACTCACCGAGCAGCAAAAGGTTCAAGTGGCTTGGCTCTACATCCACGGCGAGGCTCTCGAATGGTACAACACGTACTGCGACGACAATAATCTCCCAACGTGGACCGAATTCGCTGAAGCTGTGCTTGAAAGATTTGAAGATACGGAGCTTGTAAGTGATGTGTCGTCATTTGAGGCTATTTCGTTTTCGATTGGGGGTGACTTGTTGACGATTGAGGTTGAACAGACAACGCATGCTATCGAACCGATGTTGATTAGGAGTGACTCGTTGTTGGTTGGGTTCGAACCGGTTAGGGTTGAGGTTGAATCGATTGTCATTGGGGATAAATTGGCATTGAGCGGTGAGGATTTGCCGATGTTGGTTGATGAGGATATTTTGATGTTGGTTGAGAAGGATTCACACGTGTTGGGTGACGCATTATCGCATGTTTGTGTTGATGTAGTGGTGGTTGACTTAACTGATTCTTTAGGAGAGCCAATGGGAGCTTGTTTCGATCAAAATGTCTTGTTCGATCGAGGACGATGGATTGACGAACAACTACACAATGGAAAGTACCATAACCTACCGTTTGATCATGGACGGTGGCATGTTGTCGAAGGAACGGACTTTGTACCTTTAAGGAGGACTTTGCGATACGATGAGGGCCGCGAAAGACATGCTCGTTATGGTGAAGTTATTGATGAGGATAGGACTATTTCCGCCTGTGAGCGATCAAATTCAGAGCAGCCGTTGGGTTGTTTTCCGCCATGGGTCGAAGAACACATTGACTTGATGTTTATGAGGAAGCGATTCCATATGCTTGCAAATAGTTATTTGACTAGACTATGGGCTAGAGAATTGGATATGAGATTGAAAATGCAGGCTCTTAGCTCGGTGAAGGAGGCTTGTGTGCACTTCAATTTTGAAGTCTTGTGTTGGTGTTTGGCCAATAATTACGTCGACCACATCTTATACGTCTGCAACTTGCTTGCTTGCATGCCAAGAATGGCATGAATCGTAAGCTCGATGGCGCAGTTTTATACCTGATCTGGGGGCAACGATGAGAATGAGCAACTACGAGAATTTCATGGCAATTTTGAATCTTCTAAGCGAGGGGATTGTTGATATCTCAATAGGAGAAATGACTGAACAAAAGGTTAGCGAGTTGAAACTATATCTAAATGGAAAGCATATGCTCATAGAGACGTCACGAGGCGTCAAGAAATCTCATTTGCTAAAAAATATCGAGCCCATCGACAAGAATGATGAGCAGCGCTTTTCGGAGTTGCTAACGGGGGGTTCCTTCAGTGCCACGAGGGATGTCGACGGTGAACAACTTGGCCGAAGAAAATATCAACTTTCGATCGTGGAAAACGCACACTAATTGTAGCCGACGATGGCCGTGTGTTCGCAATCTTCCATTACACTTATGCCGGCATTTCGTGTATACATCCTCGAGGACGAGGATGTCTTCAACAGGAAGGTAATGTCAGGACCTCAAGTGGGGCGATGGTTGATGATGATACTATTGAGATAATGGTAAGGAAGAGATCAACGGTGGGGAATGGGCTGGGCCGAGAAGGAGTGGGCTGAAGCCAAGCGATCAATTTGGACTGAGCAATTATTATAATTTTAGTTAAGCGTTAAATGGGCCCATGTTAATTAGCCCAACTATGTTAATTAGCCCAAGTATGTTCTTTTAAAAACACTTCACATTGGTTGTTGGAAACTAAGCAATGAATTATCAACTTCTTCTCATCGTCTCTCGTCTCCTCTCTCAAGTTCTCATCTCTCCCTCTTTCGATCTGTTCTTATCTAATCTTCTTCTATTTCTTTAATCTTCTATCATCTTCCTAGTTCTTCTCTCCTCCGTTCTTCAATCCTATTCAAATTTATATCATTGATAATACATACTGCCACGCAATCCAACTGTTCGATAAAAAGCCCAAGTAAGAAACCAGCGAATTAAGTCGGGATCTTACATTTGGTATCAGAGCTGACCATCCTCGGATCGCTATGGCTGATAATGGAACATTGGAGATGCTTAACACTAACGTGGCTCAGTTGAAACATCATATGGATGAGTTTGCCCAAGCTCAACAAGGACTCAAGTTTCAAGTGGGAGAAATGGCCAAAAATATTCAAGTGATCAAGAAGCAACTCCAAAATCAAGGATCATCGATGGCGGACTATACTTGCTTGAAGACGTCGGGCAGATTTGACCGAGCTCCTATTACGGTGGGAACCGGGAATGCCTCACGACCTCGCCCCTTTCCCAAGCTTGAATTTTCGCGTTTCGATGGCACGAACCCCCGAGATTGGCTACAAAAATGCAAGGAGTATTTTCGGATGGTAACCACACTCACCGAGCAGCAAAAGGTTCAAGTGGCTTGGCTCTACATCGACGGTGAGGCTCTCGAATGGTACAACACGTACTGCTAGGACAATAATCTCCCAACGTGGACCGAATTCGCTGAAGCTGTGCTCGAAAGATTTGAAGGTACGGAGCTTGTAAGTGATGTGTCGTCATTTGAGGCTATTTCGTTTTCGATTGGGGGTGACTTGTTGACGATTGAGGTTGAACAGACAACGCATGCTATCGAACCGATGTTGATTAGGAGTGACTCGTTGTTGGTTGGGTTCGAACCGGTTAGGGTTGAGGTTGAATCGATTGTCATTGGGGATAAATTGGCATTGAGCGGTGAGGATTCGCCGATGTTGGTTGATGAGGATATTTTGATGTTGGTTGAGAAGGATTCACACGTGTTGGGTGACGCATTATCGCATGTTTGTGTTGATGTAGTGGTGGTTGACTTAACTGATTCTTTAGGAGAGCCAATGGGAGCTTGTTTCGATCAAAATGTCTTGTTCGATCGAGGACGATGGATTGACGAACAACTACACAATGGAAAGTACCATAACCTACCGTTTGATCATGGACGGTGGCATGTTGTCGAAGGAACGGACTTTGTACCTTTAAGGAGGACTTTGCGATACGATGAGGGCCGCGAAAGACATGCTCGTTATGGTGAAGTTATTGATGAGGATAGGACTATTTCCGCCTGTGAACGATCAAATTCAGAGCAGCCGTTGGGTTGTTTTCCGCCATGGGTCGAAGAACACATTGACTTGATGTTTATGAGGAAGCGATTCCATATGCTTGCAAATAGTTATTTGACTAGACTATGGGCTAGAGAATTGGATATGAGATTGAAAATGCAGGCTCTTAGCTCGGTGAAGGAGGCTTGTGTGCACTTCAATTTTGAAGTCTTGTGTTGGTGTTTGGCCAATAATTACGTCGACCACATCTTATACGTCTGCAACTTGCTTGCTTGCATGCCAAGAATGGCATGAATCGTAAGCTCGATGGCGCAGTTTTATACCTGATCTGGGGGCAACGATGAGAATGAGCAACTACGAGAATTTCATGGCAATTTTGAATCTTCTAAGCGAGGGGATTGTTGATATCTCAATAGGAGAAATGACTGAACAAAAGGTTAGCGAGTTGAAACTATATCTAAATGGAAAGCATATGTTCATAGAGACGTCACGAGGCGTCAAGAAATCTCATTTGCTAAAAAATATCGAGCCCATCGACAAGAATGATGAGCAGCGCTTTTCGGAGTTGCTAACGGGGGGTTCCTTCAGTGCCACGAGGGATGTCGACGGTGAACAACTTGGCCGAAGAAAATATCAACTTTCGATCGTGGAAAAGGCACACTGATTGTAGCCGACGATGGCCGTGTGTTCGCAATCTTCCATTACACTTATGCCGGCATTTCGTGTATACATCCTCGAGGACGAGGATGTCTTCAACAGGAAGGTAATGTCAGGACCTCAAGTGGGGCGATGGTTGATGATGATACTATTGAGATAATGGTAAGGAAGAGATCAACGGTGGGGAATGGGCTGGGCCGAGAAGGAGTGGGCTGAAGCCAAGCGATCAATTTGGACTGAGCAATTATTATAATTTTAGTTAAGCGTTGAATGGGCCCATGTTAATTAGCCCAACTATGTTAATTAGCCCAAGTATGTTCTTTTAAAAACACTTCACGTTGGTTGTTGGAAACTAAGCAATGAATTATCAACTTCTTCTCATCGTCTCTCGTCTCCTCTCTCAAGTTCTCATCTCTCCCTCTTTCGATCTGTTCTTATCTAATCTTCTTCTATTTCTTTAATCTTCTATCATCTTCCTAGTTCTTCTCTCCTCCGTTCTTCAATCCTATTCAAATTTATATCATTGATAATACATACTGCCACGCAATCCAACTGTTCGATAAAAAGCCCAAGTAAGAAACCAGCGAATTAAGTCGGGATCTTACATTTGGTATCAGAGCTGACCATCCTCGGATCGCTATGGCTGATAATGGAACATTGGAGATGCTTAACACTAACGTGGCTCAGTTGAAACATCATATGGATGAGTTTGCCCAAGCTCAACAAGGACTCAAGTTTCAAGTGGGAGAAATGGCCAAAAATATTCAAGTGATCAAGAAGCAACTCCAAAATCAAGGATCATCGATGGCGGACTATACTTGCTTGAAGACGTCGGGCAGATTTGACCGAGCTCCTATTACGGTGGGAACCGGGAATGCCTCACGACCTCGCCCCTTTCCCAAGCTTGAATTTTCGCGTTTCGATGGCACGAACCCCCGAGATTGGCTACAAAAATGCAAGGAGTATTTTCGGATGGTAACCACACTCACCGAGCAGCAAAATGTTCAAGTGGCTTGGCTCTACATCGACGGTGAGGCTCTCGAATGGTACAACACGTACTGCTAGGACAATAATCTCCCAACGTGGACCGAATTCGCTGAAGCTGTGCTCGAAAGATTTGAAGGTACGGAGCTTGTAAGTGATGTGTCGTCATTTGAGGCTATTTCGTTTTCGATTGGGGGTGACTTGTTGACGATTGAGGTTGAACAGACAACGCATGCTATCGAACCGATGTTGATTAGGAGTGACTCGTTGTTGGTTGGGTTCGAACCGGTTAGGGTTGAGGTTGAATCGATTGTCATTGGGGATAAATTGGCATTGAGCGGTGAGGATTCGCCGATGTTGGTTGATGAGGATATTTTGATGTTGGTTGAGAAGGATTCACACGTGTTGGGTGACGCATTATCGCATGTTTGTGTTGATGTAGTGGTGGTTGACTTAACTGATTCTTTAGGAGAGCCAATGGGAGCTTGTTTCGATCAAAATGTCTTGTTCGATCGAGGACGATGGATTGACGAACAACTACACAATGGAAAGTACCATAACCTACCGTTTGATCGTGGACGATGGCATGTTGTCGAAGGAACGGACTTTCTACCTTTAAGGAGGACTTTGCGATACGATGAGGGCCGCGAAAGACATGCTCATTATGGTGAAGTTATTGATGAGGATACGACTATTTCCGCCTGTGAACGATCAAATTCAGAGCAGCCGTTGGGTTGTTTTCCGCCATGGGTCGAAGAACACATTGACTTGATGTTTATGAGGAAGCAATTCCATATGCCTGCAAATAGTTATTTGACTAGACTATGAGCTAGAGAATTGGATATGAGATTGAAAATACAGGCTCTTAGCTCGGTGAAGGAGGCTTGTGTGCACTTCAATTTTGAAGTCTTGTGTTGGTGTTTGGCCAATAATTACGTCGACCACATCTTATACGTCTGCAACTTGCTTGCTTGCATGCCATGAATGGCATGAATCGTCAGCTCGATGGCGCAGTTTTATACCTTATCTGGGGGCAACGATGAGAATGAGCAACTACGAGAATTTCATGGCAATTTTGAATCTTCTAAGCGAGGGGATGTTTGATATCTCAAGAGGAGAAATGACTGAACAAAAGGTTAGCGAGTTGAAACTATATCTGAATGGAAAGCATATGTGCATAGAGACGTCACGAGGCGTCAAGAAATCTCATTTGCTAAAAAATATCGAGCCCATCGACAAGAATGATGAGCAGCGCTTTTCGGAGTTGCTAACGGCGGTTCCTTCAGTGCCACGAGGGATGTCGACGGTGAACAACTTGACCGAAGAAAATATCAACTTTCGATCGTGGAAAAGGCACACTGATTGTAGCCGACGATGGCCGTGTGTTCGCAATCTTCCATTACACTTATGCCGGCATTTCGTGTATACATCCTCGAGGACGAGGATGTCTTCAACAGGAAGGTAATGTCAGGACCTCAAGTGGGGCGATGGTTGATGATGATACTATTGAGATAATGGTAAGGAAGAGATCAACGGTGGGGAATGGGCTGGGCCGAGAAGGAGTGGGCTGAAGCCAAGCGATCAATTTGGACTGAGCAATTATTATAATTTTAGTTAAGCGTTGAATGGGCCCATGTTAATTAGCCCAACTATGTTAATTAGCCCAAGTATGTTCTTTTAAAAACACTTCACGTTGGTTGTTGGAAGCTAAGCAATGAATTATCAACTTCTCATCGTCTCTCGTCTCCTCTCTCAAGTTCTCATCTCTCCCTCTTTCGATCTGTTCTTATCTAATCTTCTTCTATTTCTTTAATCTTCTATCATCTTCCTAGTTCTTCTCTCCTCCGTTCTTCAATCCTATTCAAATTTATATCATTATTAATACATACTGCCACGCAATCCAACTGTTCGATAAAAAGCCTAAGTAAGAAACCAGCGAATTAAGTCGGGATCTTACAGCTTTTCCTTCCAGCAGTGGTGAGGCCAATACTGGACTCTTTTGAGACATCGAAGCAAGTGCCTCCGCCAGCTTTAAGTGATGTAAGTGGCTTCTTCAATTTCTCTCTTTTATCCCTTTAGTTAGGAAGGTTTATTTCATAAGAGACCAAGTTAATGTTTGCATCACTGTATCTTTCTCCATTTCAAAAGCTTATTTCCCCTATTCCATAAATATTTTGCTGCTGAGTTGAAATGTTTGTTCTGCTGCGTCTTGATTGCTATTTACCATTGTAATGATTTAGTTGCAGAGTTACCCATCGGAAATGTTTGCAGTTGTCCATGAGAGTGAAAGGTCGTGTCTGTTGTCTTGTCTTTTTAGTGGATGAAGTCAGATCATTCTGCATGACATCCAATTAAGTAGTATTATTTCCCCTCATCTGCTGATGATGAATATACAATATTGTGAACTGTGTCATCTCAATTGCATCATATCATAAGTCTTTGTTCTGTCTAAGTTTCCGTTCGCACTCCTCCCTTTCGCCATGAGTGTTCAGTGAGTTTTCACATGCCAAGATTTCTGTTACTTAGTTTTACATTTACCAATTCGGAGACATAGGGAGATAGAGAAGGAGAGAGAGAGAGAGAGAGAGAGAGAGAGAGAGAGAGAGAGAGAGAGAGAGAGTTTATGCTCAAGTAGAACAGCGAAATGGTTGTGCTCACCTTTCTGAGAGCAGGGGCATTGTTGACAAATGTATGTGTCCTTGCCATGGCCTATCGATAACATACACTTAAACCCTGCTCCACTTTTTGCTTCCATTGGTTGTAGTACTACTTACTACATATGATTGTAGACCAAATAGTTTAGGTAATATGTCCTCCAACCAAGTCCCTTGATTGAAACGAAGCGTCCCTTTTTCTAATTAGATGTCTATATTCCTTTTCCTCCTCTGTTTTCTCAGGTTGTTGCTGGTATGATGGGGAAAAAGTCGAGTGAGGCGACGAAGGGTCAAAGTCCATTACTTTAAGCCTTATTTCTCTATGTTTCAATAGCAATAATCTTCCTTTCGAACATTGTTAATGAGGTTTTTAATCTGCTAAAGGAGAGCACTATTGTCTTTAATATGTGATTCAATGTTAGCTGTCATGTGTTTAAAATTTGCAATAATAATTATAATTTTGTTATGTATTGATCATAGTAACTCAACAGCAATGCAAAAAAAAATAATGAAGTCAATTTGGGCGAAGATCGCTAACGAACAACGGCCCCAAATTATCATGAAGTTCGACGTTGTCAACGAACCTGTTGGAAAGTTTAAAACACAGTGGTACGAAATAACCTAATTATTACTACCTCCGTCCCACTTATTTCTTCCCATCTTTCTATTTCGGGCGTCCCACATAATTCTTTCCATTTCCATTTTTGGTAAAAAATTATCCCACTAATTAAACTAATTACACCATTAATATTAAAAAATCTTCTTGATTTGCGTGTCCACTAATAACTTTTCTCTCTCCATACCTCAAAAGGTGTACTATAATATTAAAATAATGTTGTTTCTTAATCTCCGTGCCCACTAATCTTTGGGAAGAATTAGATGGGACGGAGGAAGTATTAAACTTAGGGGTTGTTTGGATTCCCATTTCAAATGGACTTTTGAATTAAAAAGTCAATAACGAAAACAATTGTAAACGTGTTATAAAAATATTATTGTGATTAATATTTATATGATAATATAATTATAGAGAGAAATATTTAGAGCGAAGAAGTATGATAATTTCAATACTTGGTGTGTTTTTACAATACAACTCAAGGTGCCTATTTATAGACAAATTTTTCAAATTACAACCACAAAATAAAATATTACATTCTCATAAAATAATCACACCTAATTTATAATCTCATCTATTCCAAACTTATTTAACCACTCCATATACATCCACTCCAATATTCCATAATAACTTCATATTTCATATTACTCCCCCTTGGATGTATATTCAGGAATATGCATCGTTAAAACCTTACTAGGAAAAACCCAGTGGGATAAAAACCTAGTGAAGGAAAAAGAGTACATAATTCCTTTATTACGCTTCATATGTTGCCTCATTAAAAACTTTTATTGAGGAAACCACATGGGAAAAAATACAGTGAAGGAAAAAAGAGTGCAACGCGTATTTGCTCCCCCTGATGATATTATCATCTCAAATCTCGAAGTTTTCGAACGCCAATTGAATATATCAATCTTCTAAAAATTATTAGGGGAAGTGCTTTTGTAAATAAATCTGCAAAATTTCGCTAGATCGCACTTGTTGTACATCTATGTCACCATTTTTCTCCAACTCGTGTGTAAAGAAAAATTTTGGAGAAATATGCTTTGTTCTATCGCCTTTAATATATCCTTCCTTTAATTGTGCAACCGCATTATCTTCATATAATACCGTCGGAAGTAACTTTTCAGATAATAGCCCACAAGTTTGTTGTATATGCATAATTATCGATCGCAACCAAATACATTCTCGGCTAGCTTCATGAATTGCTAATATTTCAGCGTGATTAGATGAAGTAGCCGTTAAACTTTGTTTAACGGATCGCCATGAAATGGCAGTTCCTCCATACGTAAATAAATAACCAGTTTGCGATCGAGCATTATGTGGGTCGGATAAGAATCCAGCATTCACATACCCAATTAAATCTGCTTTCATCTCATTAGGATAGAACAATCCCATATCAGTTGTTCCTTGAAGGTATCAAAATATTCGTTTAACTCCGTTCAATGTCTATGAGTTGGCGAAGAACTGTATCTTGTCAATAAATGTACAGCAAATGCTATATCAGGTCGCCTATGACTCGTAAGATACATCAGCGCTCCAATAGCACTAAGCTATGGTACTTCAGGACCAAGTAGCTCTTCTCATTTTCACGTGGGCTGAACGGATCTTTATTGACGTCTAACGATCGGACAATCATCGGAGTATCCAATGGATGAGCTTTGTCCTTGTAAAACCTTTTCAATACCTTTTTCGTGTAAGTTTCTTGATGTACAAATATTTCATTCTTTAAATATTCAATTTGCAGTCCGAGACAAAATTTTGTTTTTCCGAGATCTTTCATTTCGAACTCCTTTTTCAAACAATCAACAGCTTTTGATAACTCTCCAGGAGTTCCAATTATGTTGATATCATCAACGTAAACTACTATAATGACAAACTCTTTTTGGATCTTTCATGAATATAGAAGGGCAAGTTTGATCATTTTTATACCCTTACTTCACTAAGAATTCCCTTAGGCGATTATACCACATAAGCCCAGATTGCTTTAATCCATAAATCGATTTATTAAGTTTAATTGAGTACTCATTTCGTGGCCCTGAATTTTTAGGTAATTTGGATCCCTCGGGAAGCTTCATATATCACTGTCAAGTTCGACATTATTGTTAGGAATATGCCCTCGAATGCTATACGTGATTAGATTGTATAGGGCATTAGCTTATTTATCATTCGACCTTTTATGTAATAAGATATTTTTTATGTGTTTATTGAAAGGCGTTGTTCGTTTATTGGATATAAGAGTACTTTACTAAGCATCCGGTAAAGCAATAAATGAACAAATCCAAATGTATCGAGTTGAGTCACTGTTCTCGATGGGTACGAGAGAGGAAGGCACAAGTGGATTCTTAACCTCGAGCATTAAAAATCCGCAAGCCTTAGGCTCCAGTTGGGTGCTGGATAACCGATTACGGCTTATTTGTCGATGACCTACCGAGTGCCAATATCCCGCTTGGAAGTGGAGGTCATGACTTGTGATGCGAGTCGAATCAAGGGATTGAATCATTTCATGGACACTGACTCACGGGTCGTACGGTCGAACATGACTTATTACTCAAGGAGTGTCAATGACCGACGACAACACTATAGTAGTCTACCTAAACCTTAGACCGAAAGGGGCTTTGACGGAGTTGACTTCGAAGTCTCAACTGTCACTGGTTCCCCTCGACCCGATTTGCTGTTGCATGGGTGGGTCAGCGTGCAGATGCGGTCTTGATGACGATTTGCGATTGCCGGGCTTAGACCGCCGAGTACGGATTCGTAGTCTCGCAAGTAATCGAGATAAGTATCCTATGAGGACGGCGACCGGAAATTACGAAATCCTTGGCCAAGGTATTGAACTAACTCATGTTAGACATGGAGGGTAGTTTGGTAATTTGCCTCGTCCCTGTTTATCATAGAATCGAGTATAGTGAGTTTGACATAGACCATGGCTCTCACTCGATTGGGACACAGCTGAACGGTTTATACGTAGTACTATAATCTATAGTAAGGTTCTCGAATAAAGACTGGGTCGAAATACGAACTCGAATCGGGTTACGGTCCAGTACTGCGTGATTGGCTAGGTAACTGCCGGACTCTTGGATCCTCCCTTGCCGATTGAGTCGAACCTAGAGAGTCGGGCTTAAAAAGGATCATCAATGTGTACTGATAAGGAGAGAAAGTGTTTGGGCCTTAACGGTCCTTGGACCGTTGGGCCGCGCCTTAGTGGGCCTCGGGCCGTTTAATGGACCGAAGTCGGACTTCGTATGAAACTAACTTTGAGACTTGGGCTTGGCCAAGTGCCTAAAAGGCTTGAGGGTAAAATTGGAATTTGGCCCTAAGCTTATTTTCGAATTATGCCTTGGGAATTAATTTCGAAAATTAAATATAAATATGGAAATAATGTATTTGGAATATTATTTATTTTAAGGTGAAAATTTCGAAATTAATCTTGGATTAAGTTTCGAATTTTATGCCATATTTAAATATACTTAGTTTGACTTAGTATTTAAGTTAGTTGTCTAATTATGGTAAATATCCTTATATGAATTTTGAATTAAATAAGAGAGAGAAAGATATGACAAAATCTCTCCACTTAAGGAGCAAAATCAAAAACCATATGTTTGATATATCCTGGGGATTTCCAAATATATCGTAGTATAAATAGGGCAGCCCTATTTCATAATTTGTGTGGAAAATTTCGTCCATAACAAAGGCACAAAACACACACCGAACAAAAACAATCTTCTCTCACGCGACGGCTCGGTTCTCTATCCATCTTTGGAAAACTGATTCCGTGGTACACTGCGAGGTCGGCGTGACGATCTAGTGCCATCCACCACCATCGAAGAAGTCTTGAAGAAAAGGACGAGGAGCTGCCCCTCGCTTCAACTGGTAATTCTGTACGGGTTTGACCCGCCCTATTACATGTCTATGTGTTACTATTCTGATCCGAGCAACGAGGGCAATAAGGAAACCCGGAAAATTTTTGTTCCGCACCGTGCCCGAGGACATGGCATCTCTGGTAGACACCGGGTAACCCAACAGTGGTATCAGAGTGGGCGCTCGTGATCAGAATCATAACGTGTTTAAATTGAAACGAGGCGCGTGGGAGACGATCGAAAAGCTGACACGGTTCTGCCGTCGTTGGGCTGCAGATGCGTCGTTTGCCAACCCAAGGCCACCAACTCGTGCGGTACAGACCGACGATGAACCACGAACCGGACAAGGACCCGCACGACGGCGAGACCCGGGCAGCCGCGTGTTGCGCGCGGGCTGTGTGCGCCGTAACGGCGGTACAGCCGCGGGATTGGGCTGCTTTGAGCAGGCTCGATCAACCTCGAACCTTGGGTCTGACGCCAGCCATGGTGGCTTAGGCGCCATCCCCGGGCAGCGCCGCCGCAAGGTGCGGCGGCCCGACTGAGATCGTCCGCGGCTTTGGCCGCGGACTGCGATGGCGCGCACGGTGCACGCTGCGCAAGATAGCCGCAGTAACTCCGGCTCGGCCGGCTGCGGCGGCGATCTCTCCCGGCGAGGCAGTGACTCAGCACGAAGGGGCTGAGGCGACGAGGGAGTCGCGACAGTATTCTGCTGCGAGCTGAACACGCACGCGTTGCGTGGCGTGGCGTCGCCGGCGGTGGCGGCACCGTCTCCAATCGGGACTCCACGCCGACGGCCTTCTTCGCCATGGCTCTCCGGCGTGTTTTGATGGCTGAGCGATTTGAGTCGCGACAGCTTAGTTAGGCTTCATGCTCAAAGCCTTAACGGGCCTTTTAAGGGGCTTGGCCCGTTTAAGGCCCAATTTTCGTTTCTCTTTAAAATCATATAATTGTCAACGTGCTCGTTATGAATGTGACTTAAGGCGCATTTGCGGGTTTAGGAATTTGGTTTCCGCCCCCCGTGTTGTAATTTACCGTTTTATTAGATTAGACTTAAATACGAAGATGAGGTCCCATTTGATGGAAGGCAACCCCCCGGCGGTGACAAGGTGGTGGACGTTCGGTGACTTTGAGGCCGTTCGAGTGACGAAGGACGTTTGACGACTTCAAGACCCGTGCGACGACCCGAGGTCTTTGAAGACGCATGTAACAGGGATAGACTAGAAATAACCCGCTTGTGTTGTCTTGTAGTTTATTTTCCTAGGGTCAATTTACTACCTACGTGCGTGTTGGTTTTTGAAATGATATGCATGTTTTATGTGCTCTTATGTGAGATGGTTTATTCTCCCGTTTGACAAATACTAAGTGGGTAAAGGAATTGGATTCCTGTCTTCTATCATGCTTGACATGTCTAGCATTGGGAAGTTTTGCGATTTGTTCCGAGTAAGTTGGCGTCGTATATCCCGCCCCAGTGTTAGCGTCTCGGGTGTGTCTTGGATGCCGCTCGTCATACCGGTCCGCCCCCACGAAGCGTATGGCAGCAAGGAGCGGTATATTCTGTGCGATTTGAGCATAAGTTGATAGGTCACACTTAGGCAGTTAAACCCAATAAGCAGGGTTAGCCGTGAGGGTCAATGACTGAGACTAAGATAGTTGAAACTATTATTGGATAAGTTCGCGTTCAACGTGACTTCGATAAGATTAGATAAGCCAAATATTGCGTTAAAGGCTGAGGCGAGTCTAGTCGAGTCGGGGACATCAACACCACTATGAAACTTTCAACGAGGTTTTCGAAACTCTTCTCGGGAGGACAGTTTTTCGAGAAAAATACTGGGAGTCAAGCGAAACGAAAAGTCCTTGTTTGCGCTTGATGAATGATAAGATAAACCTAATTAGATCTTTATTTTCTACAGCTTTACGTTTTTTTCTATTTACTGCGATGACGAACATAATTACTATGCTGCTTGAGAGAAACTGTTTGGTGGGACCAAACTATGTGGACTGGCTCCGTAACCTGAGGATACTCCTAGGTATGGAGTCGCTGACTTATGTCCTCGATTCCCCCGTACCGCAAGTCCCAGGGACTGATGCGAGTGACGAAGACCGGGCTACGTATGCCAAATGGCAGATAGACGAGCCAAAGGTCAAGGGTTGTATACTTCTTTCCATGAGCAATGAGTTGCAGCGCACTCACTCGGAAATGGAAGTGGGCACCATTTTGCTTCATTTGAAGGAGCTTTTTGGCGAACATTCCAGGAGTGCTCGCTATTCCCTGACGGATCAACTATTTCATTACAAAATGGCTGAGGGTAGTGACGTCGGAGCGCATGTGCTCAAGATGATCGATTGGATCGAAAGACTTGAGGCACTGGACTTTATCATGGATAACGAACTCCAGAACGATCTCATACTTCAGTCGCTCCCACCTTCCTTCAATTCATTCATCGTGAACTTTAATCTGAACAAGGCCGAGATGACATTGACTGGGTTAATGAACCAGTTGTCGGCAGCGCAGACTCAGATGAAGAAGGTGAAAGAAAAGGAAGTTGTTCTTATCGCGAATGCTAAGACTCGAGGGTCGAGTACAAAGAAAAAGTCGGACAAGCCCACTAAGCCCAAAGGACGAATTTCGAAAGGCGATGCCAAGAAGAACGTGTTCAAAGGCGCCAAGCCGACGGACAAGTGCCTTCACTGCAATGAGCTTGGCCATTGGAAGCGCGATTGCCTGAAGCTAGCCACCTCAGGTAAAGAACTTTACGTTTTGGAAACAAATTGCTCTATGACAGTATATTCCGCTTCATGGATCTTAGACTCCAGAGCTAGTGCTCATATCTGTGTTTCGAACCGGGGTCTGGAACGAAGTAGAAAGCTGGCGGATCGAGAGATCATGATCAACGTAGGAAGCGGACATAGTGTACCGACGACCCACATTGGATCAAGAACTCTCGTTTTATCTACTAGACATAGTTTACTGCTTTCCAATTGTTTGGTTTTGCCCAAGGGGCTTAAGAATATTGTTTTTATTCCCGTTTTGAGCGGAAACGGTTATGAGTTCCGTTTTAGTAATGCAATATTTTGGAAATAATTGCGTCGGAAGTGCAAGTTTACTGAATGTGTTGTATTACCTAAATATCGAAGATAAAAATAAAAACTATGAATATAGTCACCAACAAACGAAAATTGGAGTCGAACTCGAGACTGCTGTGGCATCTTCGACTCGGTCACGCTGGAGAACAGAAGATTCTTGAGTTGGAGAAAACCGACGTTATAAAGCCGCTTGGGTCTGATCCCTATCCAACTTGCGAATCTTGTATCCTTGGAATGATGACCAAGTCGCCCTTCACAAGGACTTTTACGAGAGATGCAGAACTTCTCGGTTTGATCCACACGGATGTTTGCGGACCGTTCGGGGTAGCGGCTCGCGGTAACTTCCATTATTTTGTTACCTTCACTGATGATCACTCTCGCTTTGGCACGGTGTACCTCATGAAGAATAAGTCTGATACTTTTGAATGGGTCAAAGAGTACAAGGCTTTGGTGGAAAATCAGACTGGTAAGAGCATTAAAGCCGTTCGATCAGATCGAGGCGGTGAGTACATGAGCCTCGAGTTTGACGAGTTCTTGAAAGAGAACGGGATAATTTCACAGATGACACCGCCCGGAACACCGCAGTTGAACGGTGTGTCCGAACGCAGAAATCGAACTCTAATGGATAAGGTTCGATCTATGCTAAGCTATAAAGACCTGCCAATATCGTCGTAGGGTCATGCCCTGTTGACAACGGCACACATTTTGAATAGATGTCCTACAAAGTGTCGATCGTATTCCGTATCAAATATGGATAGGATGAAAACCGAGCTTGAATCACATTAGAATTTGGAGTTGCCCCGCGTTTGTGAAAAAGCTCAAGACAGATAAATTGGAATCGAAGGCTGTGAAAGGACATTTTGTCGGGTATCCTGAGGATTCCATGGGATACCAGTTTTACTTCCACGACGATCAGAGAATCATTGTAGCCCTTCAGGCTCACTTTCTCGAAGAAGATTTCGTTCGAGAAGGTGGAGCGGGTCGCGAAGTAACTCTTGGAGAGTATTCAAAAGCGCTGTCACAAACTCCAGTGTCGGGTGACACCGTAAAGTAGTCCGAGGCACAGCCTGACTTGCGCAGGTCGGGTAGAGTATCTCGCCAGTCTGGGAGATACGGGATGGTCCACATCGAGCACGAGGTTGCTGCGATGGAAGGGCACGTCGGAGACGATCCCACTACCTATGACCAGGCAATCAGGGATAAGGATTCGGAGAAATGGCTTATAGCTATGCAAGCCGAAATGGATTCTTTGCACGAAAACCAAGTCTAGACTCTAGTAGACCTCCCAGATGGTTTCAGACCCATTGGGTGTAAATGGATCTACAAGAGAAAGATAGGATCTGACGGATTGGTTGATACATACAAAGCTAGGATTGTGGCGAAAGGGTACAGTAAAAAAGACGGCATTGACTAGGAGGAGACCTTTTCGCCTGTTACTATGATGAAGTCCATTCGAACATTGCTTGCGATAGCTGCGCACTATGACTATGAGATCTGGCAGATGGATGTGAAAACTGCGTTCCTAAATGGATACCTCAAGCAGGAAATATATATGGAGCAGCCCAAGGGTTTTACAGCGCAAGGAGATGCTCATAAGATGTGCAAACTGAGAAGTGCATTTATGGACTGAAACAAGCCTCCAGAAGCTGGAATCTTCGCTTCGATGAAGTGGTCAAGGGCCATGGATTCTTAAAGAACGAAGACGAACCTTACGTCTACAAGAAAAGCAGTGGGAGCAAAATATCTTTCCTCGTGTTGTACGTGGACGACATCCTTTTGATAGGAAATGATATTGGAATGCTCTCGATGGTGAAAACGTGGTTTTCGACCGAATTCTCCATGAAAGACTTGGGAGAAGCTACCTACATCTTGGGGATAAAGATCGAGTGAATCGTATGTTAGGACTATCCCAGGCCCTTTACTTAGAGAAGGTCCTGAAGCAATATAATATGAACAACTCTAAGAAAGGGTTCCTGCCTATGCGGCATGGGATTCACCTTTCCAATGCTATGAGCCCTCAAAGTGAGTTGGAGCGGAAAGAGATGAAGGGAATCCCCTATGCATCCGCAGTGGGTAGCTTGATGTACACGATGCATTGCACGCAACCTGACTTGGCGTACGCTGTGAGCGTAGTCAGTCGGTTTCAGGCTGACCCTAGTAAGGAACATTGGACAGCAGTCAAGACTATCCTCAAGTACATCAGACGGACTAAGGATATGATGCTGGTCTATGGTAATGGAGAATTGGAAGTGGAAGGGTATACGGATTCGGATTTCCAGTCTGACGTGGACGACCGAAAATCCACTTCAGGATTAGTCTTTACGCTCAACGGTCTTGGAAAAGTTCCAAACAGAGCACTATTGCAGATTCCACATGCGAAGCAGAGTATATAGCGGCCTCAGAGGTAGCTAAGGAAGGTGTTTGGATAAGAAATTGGAGATGGTGTCGTTCCTGTAGCAGATAGGCCATTGCCATTGTAGTGTGACAATACTGGCGCTATTGCTCAGGCGAAAGAACCGAGGTCTCACAGTAGGTCCAAACATATAGAAAGAAAGTAACACGTGTTACGTGGATTTGTTGAGAATGGCTACATAGCCGTGTAGAAGATTGCGACCGCGGAAAACGTGGCCGACCCGTTCACCAAGCCTCTATCACAGGTAGTGCTGGCTAGACATCTCGAAAAGATGGGTATAGATACTGCAGCGCATGGCATTGAGTGCAAGTGGGAGATTGTTAAGAATATGCCCTCGAATGTTATACGAGGATTAGATTGTATAGGGCATTAGCTTATTTATCATTCGACCTTTTATGTAATAAGATATTTTTTATGTGTTTATTGAAAGGCGTTCTTCGTTTATTGGATATAAGAGTACTTTACTAAGCATCCAATAAGCAATAAATGAACAAATCCAAATGTATCGAGTTGAGTCACTGTTCTCGATGGGTACGAGAGAGGAAGACACCAGTGGACTCTTAACCTCGAGCATTAAAAGTTCGTAAGCCTTAGGCTCCAATTGGGTGCTGGATAACTGATTACGGCTTATTTGTCGATGACCTATCGAGTGCTGATATCCCGCTTGGAAGTGGAGGTCATGACTTGCGATGCGAGTCGAATCAAGGGATTGAATAATTTCGTGGACACTGACTCACGGGTCGTACGGTCGAACATGGCTTATTACTCAAGGAGTATAGTAGTCTACGTGAACCTTAGACCGAAAGGGGCTTTGACGGAGTTGACTTCGAAGTCTCGAATGTCACTAGTTCCCCTTGACTCGATTTGCTGTTGCATGGGTCAGCGGCCAGATGCGGTCTTGATGACGACTTGTGATTGCCGGGCTTAGACCGCCGAGTACGGATTCGCAGTCTCGCAAGTAATCAAGATAAGTGTCCTATGAGGATGGCGACGGGAAATTACAAAATCCTTGGCCAAGGTATTGAACTAACTCATGTTAGACATGGAGGGTAGTTTGGTAATTTGCCTCGTCCCTGTTTTATCATAGAATCGAGTATAGTGAGTTTGACATATACCATGGCTCTCACTCGCTTGGGACACAGCTGAAGGGTTTATACGTAGTATTATAATCTATAGTAAGGTTCTCGAATAAAGACTGGGTCGAAATACGCACTCGAATCGGGTTACGGTCCAGTACTGTGTGATTGGCTAGGTAACTGCCGGACTCCTGGATTCCTCCCTTGCCGATTGAGTCGAACCTAGAGAGTCACGCTTAAAAATGATCATCAACGTGTACTGATAAGGAGAGAAAGTGTTTTGGGCCTTAACGGGCCTTGGGCCATTGGGCCGCGCCTTAGTGGGCCTCGGGCCGTTTAATGGACGGAAGTCGGACTTCGTATGAAACTAACTTTGAGACTTGGGCTTGGCCAAGTGCTTAAAAGGCTTGAGGGTAAAATTGGAATTTGGCCCTAAGCTCATTTTCGAATTATGCCTTGGGAATTAATTTCGAAAATTAAATATAAATATGGAAATAATGTATTTGGATTATTATTTATTTTAAGGTGAAAATTTCGAAATTATTCTTGGATTAAGTTTCAAATTTTATGCCATATTTAAATATACTTAGTTTGACTTAGTATTTAAGTTAGTTGTCTAATTATGGTAAGTATCCTTATATGAATTTTGAATTAAATAAGGGAGAGAAAGATATGGTAAAATCTCTCCACTTAAGGAGCAAAATCAAAAACCATATCTTTGATATATCCTGGGGATTTCCAAATATATCATAGTATAAATAGGGCAGCCCTATTTCATAATTTGTCTGGAAAATTTCGTCCATAACAAAGGCACTACACACCGAATAAAAATACTCTTCTCTCACGCGACGGCTCGGTTCTCTCTAGCCATCTTTGGAGAACTGATTCCGTAGTACACGGCGAGGTCGGCATGACGATCTAGTGCCATCCACCACCATCGACGAAGTCTTGAAGAAAAGGACGAGGAGCTTCCACTCGCTTCAACTGGTAATTCTGTACGGGTTTGACCCGCGCTATTACATGTCTATGTGTTATTATTCTGATCCGAGCAACGAGGGCAATAAGGGAACCCGGAAAATTTTTGTTCCGCACCGTACCCGGGGACGTGGCGTCTCCGGTAGACACCGGGTAACCCAACAATTATACTATCATAAGATCAAAAAAATGTTAACATTAAATCATATAAGATAAATAATCAAACTCATAAGATCCAAAAAGATATGTAATAAGAATAACATAATTAAAATAAATCTTTTATTATCCATTTATTTAATTTCTGTAAGGTCCGGTAAGGTAATTGTGGTATTTAAAATCAGTGTCCTTTGTCCAAAGTCCGTATTCATGTCCGAAATATGTGTCAACAGTCCAAATAAATGTCCATCGTCCATAGTCCACAGTCCATAGTCCATCCATTCGGTAATGAATTAAAAGTATTTAAACCAATATTGTTTAATAACTTTTTTTAATTATCTATAATAGTGTACGATTAATATAAACAAAATTACCGTACATAAAAATAAAATACCTCACTCGTGAAATTATCTCGACAGAGGTTGATCGTTGCCGGAGAGCGCTTGTGCTTACTCGTGAAATAATCTCGACGGAGGTTGATAGTTGGCGGAGAGCGCTCGTGCTGATAACGTGTTATAAAAATATTATTGTGATTAATATTTATATGATAATATAATTATAGAGAGAAATATTTAGAGAGAAGAAGTATGATAATTTCAATACTTGGTGTGTTTTTACAATACAACTCAAGGTGCCTATTTATAAGCAAATTTATCAAATTACAACCACAATATAAAATATTACATTCTCATAAAATAATCACACCTAATTTATAATCTCATATATTCCAAACTTATTTTACCACTCCATACACATCCACTCCAATATTCCATAATAACTCCATATTTCATAATAAAACGTACTTTTTTTCATAAGTCAACTTATCTAAGTTCATTGTGAAAAAGTGGAAAAATACCTTCATTTTGCAATTTTGGGTTTAGAATTCATAAATTAGAAAAAAAAAAGGTTAATTCCTTATCATGCCCTTTCAAGTTTTCAACTTCCTTTTAAATACCCCTCGAATTATTTCTACCTTATAAGTATCCATTTGAAAATTTCTTCATGTTCGGTACCTAAAAAGTTCTTTTCAGCGTTAAAAGTCGAAAATACTCATGTTTCACATATTAAAAAAGCTGAACAATCATTGTCACATGCATTATACTAAAAAAGCGTTATTATACCAAAAAAATTGGACATTATACCAGAAAATGTTGACATTATACCATCTGTTTTCGTTATTATACCAGAAAATAATGATTCGAATTTTATACAATGAAATTGGACATTATACCAACTGATTATGCTATTACACCAGAAATTATAGAAATCGTACCATCTGTTTTCGTAATTATATCAATAAATAAATGTATTATAATTTTATACAAAAAATTAGGCATTATACCAACTGATTTTGCTATTATACCAGAAATTGAGGAAATTATACCAAAAAGTTCGTTATTATACCAACAAAATTTGGCATTATACCAGAAAATATTAAAATTATACCACATGTTTTCGTTATTATACCAGTAAATAATGAGATTCGAATGTTATACAATGAAACCGGACATTATGCCAACTGATTATGCTATTATACCAGAGAATTATAGAAAATGTACCATCTGTTTTCATAATTATACCAATAAATAAATGTATTATAATTTTATACAAAGAAATTGGGCATTATACCAACTGATTTTGAAATTATACAGAACTTGGAGAAATTATACCATCTGTCTTCGTTATCGTGCCAGTAAATAACGTTACTATAATTTTATACAGCGAAATTGGACATTTATACCAACTGATTTTGAAATTATACGAGAACTTGTAGAAATTATACCATCTGTTTTGGTTATCGTACCATATTAAAATTTTATACAGTGAAATTGGACATTTACACCAACTGATTTTGAAATTATACAAGAAACTGTAGAAATTATACCAACTGTTGTCGTAACTATACCAACAGAATTGTACACTATACCAGTTGGTGTAATAATGATAACAGTCGGTATAATTAAAATAACAACTGGTATAATAATAAAAGTAGTAAGAATGATGTCCAATTTAATTTCAGGAAAGTGTATTTCGTCCGTTCACTGTTTGGAGTATTAGTTACACAACTTTTTCGTAGATGGATACTGAAAAGGAAGATTTTTTGCTAGGGGTACTGATAAGGAAGTCCAACCTTGAAAGGACCAGGAATTTGCCAAATAAAATGATAGTGGCAGTTCTAACTTTTAACAACTAACGAATGCCCGAAGGCCCAAATGACCCTAAGGCCTAAATCACCTGTGACGTAAATGACGGTTAGCATTCCGTACACTCTCATATTAACCAATCAAAATCTGCCACGTCCTCTCACGAAGGCATGTGGCACGTCCATGTTGCGAAAACCTTGGAGCCAAAGTTCTCTCTCAAATCTTTTCGCAAAGTTTAGCACCCGCCACCTCCATAATTTCCACATTGTTTACTTTTAATTTAATTTTTAATTTCTGATTACTCCTATTTCCCTTTTATTTATCTTTTTTTTTTACTGCCCTATTTGCCTTTTATGAACTTTAACCCAAAATATAAGTATGTAAATTAGTTTCGCACTCGTACATCTTCATAGAATATCACACCCAAGCAATAGGACTCCAACCAACGACGTAGAATTTCTCACCTTTTTCTTTCTTTCGTTCTTTTTCTTCTTATTCTCTATCCGATCGGAAAAACAAATCGAGGTGAGGTTTTTCCGTCTCTCAGGTTCTTGCAATTGGTACTGATTTATACTTTTTTTTTCTCATATTCGATTTGGTTAGATTGTCTTTTCTGAAACCAGGTGGATTAGGTCTTCGGAATTCTTCGGCTTTGGTTTTAATTGGTCAGTCATTTAGGGTTGGTCGGCGGGATTTCCCCAATATTTTTATGGCATATTAGTTATAGGTTTCAAGATTTCTGGATTAATTTGTGTGGGCTTTGCTTTATCCGTGCGAAAAGGGAAGGTTAGGGGTTTTCTGCGATTTTGAGAGAATAAGCGATGATTTCTGAGCCATCGAGGTGAATCACAATGCCCAGGCTAAAGCGTTGCTCTATAGAAGACTACGCCATGGAATCTTCGCCTACTCACGCAAATTCCGAGAAGATTAATACAATATCCGACGAGTTATACACAGTTCCTGTAATGCAGTTGGATACTGGGAATCTAGATGTCTCAAACTACGGAAAATCTTACGCTTCGTTTCGACAGTCAAATTCAATCGCCGAGACAGCTGTTAAACCCAAGCCTCCGATATTGAGGTCTACGCGAGGACGCAGCCAGACACTTCCTTCAAAGTTTAAGGATTCAGTTTTGCATTCGTGGAAGAAAGATAAGACCGAGAGCTCCGACATAGAAGACGAATCAGGAACTGATAATTTGATTCCCAGTAAGAGGTTGAAGAGAGAAGATGGTGTGTCCGAGTGTTATGAGGACACAGACTCGGTCAAGAAGCAACATCTACATAGACGCTTGGGATTTAAGTGGGAAAACGTAATATTGGAGCAGTATCCTAGTTCAAATATTACCGTAGGTGATAAAGGGGTGTCTGCTTTTGAATTGGCAGCGGAAAATAATGGAGATGGGTTTTCTGGTGGGAAGTATGTGGAAGAAAAGGTAGGAAAGAAGGATGATTATTACAAGCTGGATGACTTTTTGAAGGATGATATTGTTTGGGCAAAGTGTGGGAAGAATTTTCCGGCCTGGCCTGCCATTGTGATTGATCCCATGTGGCAGGCTCCTGAACCAGTGTTAAGAGCTTGTATACCTGGCACTCTTTGTGTGATGTTTTTCGGTTACTCTAAGAATGGGAAGAGGGTAAATTGTTTTTTATTTTGTACTTGCGCAGTAAAATGCCATGTGACGAATTATGAGCCTTAACCGTAGTTCTTTTTTTACTGGCAGGATTATGGATGGATAAAAGCAGGGATGGTGTTTCCTTTTCATGAGTATATGGACAGGTTGGTTCTGATTACAATAATGGTAGATGCTAAGTGGGTGAAGTTGCCTTATAGTTCTGTTTCTTGTTTAGATTTCAGGGGCAGACTAAGTTACATGGTAGCAAGCCTAGGGAGTTTAAGATGGCAATAGAAGAGGCAGTGTTGGCTGAAAATGGGTATGCAGAAAATGCGGGTGCAAATTTGGCTGGAAACAGTGGGCTGAAAACTGTTCCTCTGGCAAATGATGATCATATTGAAGAGGCAACTGGCTCGAGTCATGAATCGGAATGTACTACTGAGCAGGCAAGTAACTTTTTGCTTGTTATGTACTGGTTTCATCAGTCTTATTCAAGTGGCTGCTATTCCAAGTTTTTAGGGTCCTTCTTACATCGGGTTGATTGAAGTTATTGCTTTTTAAAATTAGTTCTTTGCCTTGCTGTGAATTGCTGGATTTTTCCATGTTACTGCTGCACAGTTGCCAAAATTGTGTATTATCGAAGTTTTTCCATACTTATTTCAATCTTTTGTTGCAGAACATATGGAATCAGAGGAGAGATTCGCGAGCCTGTGACAGCTGTGGCTTGAATTTTCCGTTGAGAATGGTGAAAAGGATATTGGGTTCCCAGACTAAATCTAACTTTTTGTGTGAACATTGTTTTAAGGTTTGTTCAAATTCTATTCTGGTGATATCATATTATTCAACATGACTTACATATTTTTTGCAGTTATTGATAAAAGGTCTTATTCTTTGGAGTTTTAATTTTGTAGTTAACGAAATCCAGACAATATTGCGGTGTTTGCAACCAAATTTGGCATCTTTCAGATTGTGGCAGCTGGGTGAGATGATCTGATTGGTTTCCGTTCTTCTGCACATCCTGTTGTTCATGAGTTTCTAGATGCAAATCTTATTCTGGTTTTCTTATCTCTTTGTTTAGGTATGTTGTGATAATTGTGATGTGTGGGTCCATTCAGAGTGCGCCAACATTTCTGATAAGATTTTGAAGGTTTACTTAATGATCTCATATGTAAATATGTGTATGAGATTGCAGTTTTACACTTCTTGTGTGCACTTATCTCTTTACATATATTGAACTTTTGTAGGACCTTGAGAAGGCGAGTTATTTCTGCCCTGAGTGTAAAAAGAAGTCACCATCTATATCGATGGATTTGAACAAGAGGCAACCATGTTTTGGGTATCTTGTTGCCTATTATTTATATAATGTTTTCAAATTATTGCTGCACAGATTATTTGTCTTCTAAATTTAATTATCCACTCTCTACTAATTGGTCAATCAGGTCTGCCAAAAACCCTGAAAGTAAATCTCTCCCTGATAAGATAGCAGTTGTCTGCACTGGCGTCCAAGGAATATATTTTCCAAGTCTGCATTTGTATGTGTCATTTATTTTACTCTAATTTATAATGCTGTGATCTTCTTTGCTTGGCAGGGGTTTCAATTTCCATATTAATGTTTTACGTGTAAAATTGCAATTCAACATTGACTATTAATTTAAAATAGAGCCTTCTGATTTTAGTTATGCACGCCGAAGGGCTGATTTCTAATCTCTAGTTCAATATTGTCTTTGGTTTGTGATCGAAGAGGTTATATTTCTACTACATGCAGGGTTCAGTGTACTTGTGGTTCTTGTGGTACAAAGAAATATTCCATGAGCGAGTGGGAGCGACATACGGGATCCAGAGCCAAAAAGTGGAAACATAGTATTAAAGTGCAAGGAACTAGCAACATAACGCTTGAAAAATGGGTATGCCTTAAAAGACCATCCTCTACATTATTTGCACACCCATATATTGGACTCTTGCTAATGCTACGAAGATATTTGCCTAAATAAAGATAGGAAATGTACACGAACTTTCCTCCTTTTTTTCATGTTTATATGCTGATTGTCCTTTTAATATTTCATTACTTGTCTCTTAGATAATTTGATTAAGGTTTGTGGTACCTGTTCCCCGTGTGATTTTCTTTTTCACACCTTATGCTACCTAATATTCATATCTACAAAACCTGGAAGTTGCATCAAACTGAACCGTATTTCACTGCAGATGGAGGAATACAGCACGCCTGGCCTAAATCCTGCACGGTTAGATAAGCAGCGGATGTTAGCTCTTGCCAAAGGTAACTTCATCTGCAGCCTTTTTCTGTGTTGATTTTCTGGACATGTAAATATGTGTGGTCGACCAGCGTCTTACCAGCTGAAATTTTTGACAGAAAACTATCAACCTGTTCATGCTAAGTGGACAACTGAACGATGTGCTGTATGTAGTTGGGTTGAAGATTGGGATTACAACAATATAGTGATATGCAACAGGTGTGGTTTTTTACATCTATACCTGTTTTTATTTTTTTTTCCAAACATAAATGGATGTTTGTTGACCTTTGGCATCTCTGATCTCTGAAGTATATATTTTTTCTGGTCTAGATGCCAAATTGCAGTTCATCAAGAATGCTATGGGGTAAAGGACAGTCAAGATTTTTCATCATGGGTTTGCCGAGCATGTGAAACACCGGAGATTGAGAGGGAGTGTTGCCTATGTCCTGTGAAAGGCATGTTTCAAGATAATTCATTATTTTTAATAAATGTTATGTTTAACCTATGCTTTTTGCAACTCGTTTGTAGTCGGAAATAAGAAATGATTCTTCAGATTCTACTCCTTTCTCTTAAATAAGGCTTTCCTTTTGAAAACTTGATTTTCAGGCGGTGCATTAAAGCCAACCGACATTGAAAACTTATGGGTACATGTTACATGTGCGTGGTTCAGGCCAGAAGTTTCTTTTGCAAATGCGGCTAAAATGGAACCTGCAGTTGGGCTTCTGAGGATTCCACCAATTTCATTCACAAAGGTATTATACTTCGACAAAGAGAAGTTTCTTGGTAGTGATAGCACACGGATTCTTCTATATTATCTTACATCATTGAGCTTATGTTGCGCCAAGTTGTTGAATGGCATGTGCGGCTAACACTCGTTGATTTTGGATGAAATCTCAGTGCAGTTCTAACCAACATTATGTAAACATGCAGGTATGTATTATTTGCAAGCAGGCCCATGGTTCTTGTACCCAGTGTTGCAAATGTGCCACCTATTTTCATGCCACATGCGCTTCCCGTGCTGGATACAGCATGGAAGTAAGTCATATTTTTCATTATTAATCCATGAAAAATCATATGTCGCCTTGGAAGAGTTATCTCATAGATGGAAACTTCTCTTTTATGTTGCATTGCACTACATGATTACAGTCTCTCTAATGACCCCTGATTAACTGATGTCATGCTGATGAAATATGTGGTAAAACAATTCCTTAATATGTCTTACAATTGTAAAAAAAAAGAAAGGAACTCTATTTTTGAGTTTTATGGTCTGCTCACTCCAAATTTTTGTATTAATGTGAACCTTTTGTGGCAGTCAACTTTCTTGCCTTTATCTGCTCGAAATAGCACACACAGTTAGGTGTTTTCATTTATTTCTTTATAACCTGATTGTTGCACTTTCAGTTACATTGTTTGGAGAAGAATGGAGCACACGTAACAAAATGGGCATCATATTGTGCAGTCCACAGGTATGGCGGGTTTTCCATCTGAACGTTCTTGCTTGGATAATCTTGTACGAAAATAGATCCAACAATGTGAATGTTAATATCAGCTGTAGTGATCATATATGTGCGCCATCACTTGATATATTGAGGTATATAGTAGATAGACTGTACACATCCACAGGTAACTCTGAAAATACCTGCGCGTGCCTTTCAGTACTGCTTGCGAGTCAGTTTGTTCTATGCTCTGTAAAGGCATTAATATCAGCAGGATACACATATGATATGCCCGTAAGAAGCTGTATTGTTTTAACTAAGAGCATTGCATTTATGTTGAGTTATCAAAATCGAAAGAACATATTTAGCTGAGGTCCCTCTAGTGAAAAGATGTTTTTATTTCAGACCATTTCGGTATTAATATGAGAACACGTCTTTTAATATGAAAACTGAGGTCTGAAATGTTATTGAACCCCCTAATTATTATACTTTTTACGAAAGTCGAAGATTTTTTTGCTTTAGATGACGCAGCATTATGCCTCCATTATAAGGGAAAGAAAGCAAGTTGCAGATTTTGTTTACTTGTGGGGTTTTTAAGGTGTTAATGCTTTTGCAGGACCCCAAGTCCAGATAATGGATTAGTCATCCAAACTCCATATGGCGTATTTAATAATAGAAGTTTGGTCTCAACTCAACGTCAAAAACAAAGCTTGAGAGGTTCAAGATTGGTTTCATTGAGGAACGCTGAACCTTGGTTGGATCCTGCTGATATAAATGAATTTGAAGAAATGCCTGCTGCCAGGTGCCGCATTTATTACCGGTCAAAGACAAAGGTATGTTATGTATCCTTGTTTCCGTTGTACCACTTATGAGAAGTGCTTCTGGAATGATGATCTGTTAGTTATTAACATATCATCAATTTTTCATATTGTTGAATAGAGGACTGGAATAGAAGCTATACCTCAACGCCTGATGGGACCACGCTATCATTCTTTAGATAAGATAGATCACTTGCGCGGGGTAATTGTTTTCTGCCATATATTCCATGTTTACAGAAATGATCTTTTACCGTTTTTTCTATGTTAACTGAAAATTAAGTGTCCCGATTTGATTGTTTTTTTCAGGATACCGAAACTGCAACGCAATTCTCAACATTCAGAGAACGACTAGACCATCTAAGGGTAAAAATGTGTTTCAGTGCGTGATTAGTATCATCTAATCATCATTTAGTTTCCTTTAATCTGTATCAACGTTGTTGCATTGGTATGCTTCAGAAAATTGAAAAGTATCTGGTCTGTTTTGGAAAATCAAGCATACATGGGTGGGGCCTCTTTGCTCGGCGAAACATTCAAGAAGGCCAAATGGTAGTTAATAGATCGTTCATAGCTTGATGCACCATGATATTTATATTAACAGATTCCCTTATCCTTCATGAGATTCTTGTACTGACTTACTGTCACAGGTCATTGAATATCGTGGTGAGCTGGTTAGGCGTAGTATTGCAGACTTGAGGGAAGTACGGTATAAACTGGAAGGCAAAGATTGCTACGTAAGCCCTTGAACTATGGCTATATGTTTCTCCATCAGTGAACTAACATGGTCATTGCCATTACTATCGTGCATCCAATATATCTAATCCTATGAGTTAAATTAGAAGCTTTGATCTCATTTGAGCACATAAGCCACAGTCGATTGAGTTCAAGAACTGATCTGTAACACAGTTAAACGGATACTTACTTTCCCATCAACCTTGGATTCAATTTTGCCATTAGAAGCTTTGATCTCATTCGAGTACATAAGCCAGAGTCAATTGAATTCAAGAACTGATCTGTAACGCAGTTAACGAATACTTACTTTCCCATTAATCTGGGATTGAATTTTGCCATTAGAAGCTTTGATCTCATTTGAGTACATAAGCCAATTGCATTCAAGAACTGATCTGTAACACAGTTAACGAATACTTTCTTCCCATGAATCTGGGATTCAATTTTGCCTGTGTCTTGAATTATTTAAGTGATCATTTGTTGGAACACCTTTCCATCTCTACTTAATGATTTAATAATCGTATGTAGCTTTTCAAAATCAGCGAGGAAGTGGTAATCGATGCCACAAACAAGGGGAACATTGCCCGCTTGATCAATCACTCGGTACGTTCTTACACTATGCTGTGAACGCGGTTTCATAAGAGATTTTGATTCAATAGCGATTATGATCAACTCTCCTTATTTTATGTATATTATTTGCAGTGCATGCCCAACTGTTACGCAAGAATCATTAGCATGGGCAAAGATGAGAGCCATTTAGTTCTTATAGCTAGAGTCAATGTTTTAGCTGGCACAGAGCTAACGTATGATCCAATTTCAAACTCAATTTGAGCTCTCTAAAATCTGTAAGTTTGATGAATTCCTTTGCTTTGTACAGATACGATTACAAATTCGACCCAGACGAGCAAGATGAGGTTATGGTCCCTTGTCGGTGTGGCGCTGCTAACTGCAAAAAAATCTTGAATTGACTTATTATTTCATATATAACATAGCTGCTGATGAAAGGAAGCTGATATTTGACCAAATCCCAATTACAGATTTGTTTTCTTGAATTGTAATTTTTATTCTTCAGTTTTAACCCATATTTCGTGGGTAATGTCTGTTGATAAGATTGAAGCAATGTTATTCGACTTCTGGCCTATCTTTTCAGCCGAGAAAACGTATGTATTATTAGGAGAGGCTTCACGTGGAATCTTGTATCTCACCTATCGCTTAGCTCGCCTTTTGTGCTGCATATCGTATTTATTTATCGTATTGCATTAATCCCATTTTGCGTTGGAGGAGGCGCTTCATTGCATTACGCTGATGCTCAAGCAAGTGTTTGAACATAATTATCTGTTTCTGCAGCTTCAGTTGAGCCTAATGTAATAAACCCGGAATTCTTTACTGGATTTTATTTCCTGAAGAAATTCTTTTATGGGGTACTTCGATTAGTTTAATGATTGTTCTTTTGTGGTGAGATTCAAACACAATTATACCTGACAGCTGAAATGGGGATTTGAAATTCGGCTTGAATATTATTGCTACTGCTTCTACTCCATAGCTGAAAATGTTCTAACAACTTCGAATTTTTTTATTCAGCTTTTAATAGCAAAAAGTGCATCTTCGCAGTAATTCATGGACCGTTGGGCTGGAATTTTTTAAATCCATCATCCATATCATCAAAATCTACACAGTCACAACCTCTCTTTTAGAATCGCTCGAAACTTTCAAATCTGTGCATTCTTCGCATGATTTCTAATGGCCTACCGACAGATTTTTGCTTCAATTGTCTCCCACATTGGACTGAACGGAATCGACGGTGGCATGATGACGCATCAAGAGCCGCAGAACAAATTTCAGATGATACTGTTCATATTATTATTGTACATATAGACACATTAGATAGAAAAATACAGCTTTCACGTTGCCTTAACGAATTCTCATAACGCTTCGCTTCACTAATTTCCCTGAGATTTTCCGGCCTAGAGTTTGAGGTAAATATCCCAATTTGAAGTCTCTTGTCTGGAGGTGCCATAACTTCAAGATTCTTGGATTGAATTATAAAGGGCAGTGCCCTTCGAAAGGTTTATGCTTGCTAGGGTGTTCATCGGCCGGTTCGGTTCGATTTTCTTAAACTTCGGTTCGGTTTTTCGGTTTTCGATTTTGCGTATGCTTAATCCGATATCCGAACCGTTTTAATTTGGTTCGGTTCGATCTTTCACAATTCGATTCGGTATTTTCGGTTCGGTTTTTCGGTTAAAACCTTAAATTGAAATAACAATTATTTTGTTTAAGGAATAATGTTAAGAAATACCAAGTCATAAGGATCACACACGAAGCCTAACAGACACCAAGTCATAACTCACATTAGAAATGGCAGCAAATTTAAGAAAGGACAAAGCTCACAAATCACGAATAACAAAAGCAGACCAACACTCTTAAGGACAAACCACACACGAAGCACACAAGTCACAATACTTGACCAATACCACAAAATGAGAACCAAAATCTCTTCCATTAGTAGTCGCACACGAGCATGTCATCCGTAGTCTTCAATCTCAATCATTAGTCTCTTCCATCATTAAGGTTTAAATCTAAAAAAGTGTGCAACAAATTAAATAAAATACAATAAAGAATAAATAATCGCAATAAAAATATAATAAGCAAAGCTATTTACCGGATTCAAGCCGCTCAAGATTGTCCAACTCCTCCTCTATTTTAACAGGCATGGATTCTTTCCGAATCCAATCTTGAAGACAAATGAGCGCTTGAACTAATCTAGGAGTCAATGAACTTCTAAAAGAATCAAGCACACGCCTACCGATACTAAATGCACTTTCTGAGGCCACGGTAGAAATAGGGATCGCTAAAACGTCACGAGCCATCTCAGCAAGAGTAGGAAATCTAGGCGTGTTAACTTTCCACCAAACTAAAATATCAAAATTTTCATTTTCAGCCTCTGTTTCTTCACAAAGATACTTATCCAACTCTGTTTTGGCATCAACTCTTCCACTCTTGGCCTTATACCTCAAGTACTCTTGTTGTATTCGTGTTCCTTGGGCACCTTCGGAATTCACATTTGGTACATCCAATAAGCAACTAGACGAATTAGACGACGACTCGGATATTTTTCTACTTGCTTTTCTATATTCATCAAATAAAGAATGCGTATAAGACTTCACTCCCTCCGCCATCTTCTCCCCTCTTTCCTCACCATACATCTTCACAAATACAAAAGCAACATAGTCAAATTTGAAACGAGGATCAAGGACGCAAGCTATAAAAATCATCTTGTTCATCTTTTCTGGAGCACCCCAATACTTGTCAAATTTAGCTTCATCTTAGTTAAAGCCTTCCTACATAATTCTTGATCAAATTTCCAAACACTAAATGTTGTTTCACTTCTTTGATCTCTTGAAAACTCAATTCTGCCTTGACTAGTATCAACACTGTAAGGATTTTGCTTACATTTTTTCAGGTGAGCATTCAACGACGACGTGCCATTGGCGCTTGAATCAGCCGCATAACTTGAAGTACAATACTTGCATTTCGCTCTAGAGGCCCCGCTAGAATCAGTGAATCTCTCAAAGTGCTCCCAAACAATAGATCTAGATTTCATAGCTTTTAGTTTTTTATCAACCGAAATTGAACCGTTGACGATGAAACAGGTGCACTACCATCACTTTCAGCCATCTACAATTGAAATAAACACCACAATAATAACCAAAACACATAGGACATAGCAAACAATTACATACGTGCTTGGAATGACAAGCGGAAAGATGCATCGGAATATCTAAAGATTATGTTTCATTATTCGAATTCAATCTATAAACTAAAACAAGATACAAACAACTCAGATTTATTAGCTGACAATAATCAACTGACATTGCATACTTACTGCTTAAACAAAGAAAATGAACCAGTTGAGAGTTGAGACTTGAGAGCTGGGACTGATTGTGGAGAAAGAACTACGATAGTACAATACCCAAGGAATTCGAAGCAGACTTGGATATTGAGATTGCGAAGCTGAAAACGATTTGGAGAAATAGGTTTGTTGTGTGTTCTTCGCAATCGCACGGTTCACCGCAATGAGAAATAATGTATTTATTATTTTTATGTTTAATAACCTTTGGGCTTAAGTAACATTAAATTGGGCTTTACTTAGTATATTCATATGGCCCATTACAAATACACATGTAATATATTATATATTTATACTATTCGGTTTTCGGTTTTCCCGGTTTTTTTTTAGAAAATCGAAAACCGAACCGAATACCCGAAATGTTCTATACACTAAACCGAAACTGACCGAAAAACCGAAAAAACCGAACCGAAAAAATCGAAATTTACGGTGTGGTCGGTTGTTTCGATTTTTCGGTTATTTTGAACACCCCTAATGCTTGCTTGGCTACGTTGCCCAGTTGGCTGAAGCCAATTTTGGCCAATTGCGGAGCGTGACCGAGTAGCATTTTCTCGAAGGGAACTCGTAATTCAGGTCGAGGATTTTGAGGTTACAACACCTCCATCAATTCCTCCAAATCGGTGATACTAACATCAAATTCTAAGCAAAAACTATTTCAGAGAGACAATTGATGTGAAGCTTTTTGGGAAGTCCTTGAGGAAAGGTGCACCATTATCTTCCACGTCACGGTCGATAAATTCGAGCGATGTAAGATTCATGTGCATCAAAAGAAATAACGGGGATACAAAAATATAAACCAAATGATTCCGAAAAAGAAATAAAACACCATATCAAAATCATGAATTGAATTGATAACCATATATTCCTCGACCAAGCCATGTACCCGCCCTAATCATTTTGTGACCAACACGACCTTTGCAGCGTTGGAATAACCTTAATTTCAACGTGTAAATTTTCTGAATTCTATTTTGTGTGGGACTCTAGGGTTTTTTGAGGGTAAGTGTTGGAGAACTTCTAAATGAAGGAGGAAACTTGATAAAAAAAAAAGGTCAATGTTTAGATGAAGAGGCTTTATTCTCCACTTGGTTATAAAACATTGTTTTTCTTACTTGCAGATACAAATAATAGAGACATCACCCCATTTATACTAATTAGACACCCCTTAAGGTGTGGTTAGGATTAAGCCAACACATCACTGTCAAGAATCCTCCCTAATTCTATATTCTACATAAGAATTTAAAAAAACCCATTATTTTTTACCTTAAGATGTGGTTAGGATTAGCTCATATTTCATAATCAAATACAATTGTAGCAGAATGAAAAAAAAACCCATTAATATTAACATTTTTATAGACTCTCATCTAAATTAACAATTTAAATAAGGCTCTTGTCCTCGTAGAGTCTGCCATGGTTTTATAGGATATTTACCATTATACACTTCTTTTATTGTCTATTTTTAGTTAAAATTATTATTATCTCTTCCCAACAGCCGTGATGTCTTTCTTGTTAACCCATGATCGTTTGTTAATTACAATATATAGTAAGACTAGTTTTTACCCATGCGATGCACGATACTGTAATTATTACATGCTAATAAAATAATTAATTTTTATAGTGGGTAGTTATCATGAAATTAACATGTGGTAGTGGAATTGTTTGGGGTTTTTTATTATTTAATTTATCTTTTAAGTAAGTGGCATGGCAGCATATTAGAACACCTAAATTTCTATAATTATACAAGACTAGATGTAACCCCCCGTGCGATAGGGACTATTTTGTCATAAAAATTGAATAGCTATTCAATTAAGATAGATTCATCCCTTTCTAGTAGATACATCAATCATTCCATTTGGAAATAAAAGCAAAAGAAGTAATACAACTCATTAGTTTAAATACAGTGAAGCAAGTTTTCATCAAATACAATTGTATTCATAATAAATGATGATACGATATGTTGGTCAATGGTGTTGAAAACTCCGTGGTATACTATGTTGATGAACCCGTTATCTGCTACGTCGTCTTCTTTGATGCTCATAAGGGAAAGATTAAATCTCTTTCACCGGTGTGTGATTTATATTACATCCATATCACTTTCAAAAGCTTTAGTCACAGATAACATAAAATGGTGATTCTCGAATGCTCCGTGATAATATGTATCTCTTCCCGAGCAAAACGTATATATTCTTAGGCTCAATAGTTCCAGTTAGCATAAATGAGATAATACATCAGTGTCATCCATAGGATGCATATCAAATTCAAAGTCCGACACCAATATTATATGGAAATGCAGAAGTTGTTTCGATCATGTTGTAGTTTATAAGAGTGTACGATGCGAACTCCGCAACGCTGCAATAATTTGTAAGAGTGTACGACTGCAAACTTCGTAAGACTACGTCAGCGAGGCTACGTACAAATATAACACTGCTAACTTGTGCGACTGCAATTTGGGAGATTGCAGTAATTTGCATGACTACATTATGTTTGTAACAACTTGCAACTTATCATGATATGAACAAACAAAAAGTTCCTTTCATTCATTAATAAAGAGAGTACCTAAAATCATTAAATATATGTGTCCACTTATAGAGCAATCTCCCAATTGATAAATAACTAAGACAATAGCTGAAAAACACCTATGTTCAGAAGCTGGATTGCAAACTAAATTGAAACATGGTAAGGAGAAAATAGTCGAACACCGCCGTAATCGGTTTCATTCCCATCCTCTTTATGGACCCTTCAGTTAAAAAACACCATCATCCATCGCGACCCCAGATGTACTACTTGAACTCTAACACGATTGTTTCTTGATTAAAACACACAGTCACCAATAAATCATCGTCCATACAAAACGCATTTCGGTAACTTTTAACGTACCCCCTGAGCACTCGCATACCATTTTTTTGTTGTTTAAAGCGCACAACTCTCGTACAGACTTTAATTTAAACACTTCAAATACCTTTCTCGATATGACAGCATAGAGCAACATAACGTTGAGAAACCCATCTTTTAACACATATTTCTTATCGCTTGTCCCAAATAATTTTAAGAAAACCGTCAAAGAGGTTAATGAGACCAAAAAGGTAATGACATGAGACTTTACTACCACCAGTAAAACTTTCCATTTTTCTACTAGGCCTTCCAGGCTTAGAGGTCGGTCTGAACAGCTTTGACACGGCTAGCTTCAAACCCGATGTTCTGCTTTAGTCTCCGTATGCGCCCAATTAACTCGTATGCGTCAGTATTTGAGTAGCAATCAACTGTGTCTCTATAGTTTGATTTAGATAACAGGAAAAAAAACCTCTATCCATTTCAAAATGATGTAAGGGATGAAATGAACCATGCAAAGAGATGGAAGAACACATGATGTAATAACCGTTCGTGAGGTGTAATCGTCTTCTTAACTTACCCGATTAGCTTAACAACGAAATTTTGTAACCCTTAATGGAGCAAATTGACAATGATATGTGTGCAAAGAAAGGGAAATTCACCAAAATTAGATGCAAGAATATGAAAATAGATGTGGTGGTGTTTACAAACATATCAAATGGAGTGGGTTAACGAAGAGTAAAAATGAGGAACTAATTGTCCCGGCTAGACCTGGGTAATGGGTCGGGTCAACCCGGAACCGGCCCAAAATCGGCCCACCAAACCGGTCCAGAACTGAAACCGGTAAAACCGGTTCTGGAACCGGTAACCGGCCCATTAAAAGTGGTTTGGGCCGGTTCCGGGAACCAGGAACCGTGGATTATCGATTCCCGTTCCGACCCACGGTACCGGAACCGGAACCGCTATTTCAATTTTTTTTTAGATTCCAAAAATAGTAAAATAAAATAAAAATAAATAAAAATAAAAAAATGGGCCGAACCGGTTCTGGAACCGGAACCGGCCCATTAGTGGCCCATCATTCTGCTCCGCGGTTCTGGTCCGGTCCTGGGAAAATGGTCCCGGAATCGGAACCCAAACCGGGACCGTAACAGTGCCAAAACCGGTGGAATCGGCCCGGAACCGGCCCTGCCCAATCCATTACCCAGGTCTAGTCCCGACGCATAATTTATTGTCCTAACGTATGCAGAATGCCAATGATATGGTTCGAAGCGCGTGATTATTGGTTTAAAAATGGATTATACGAGTCTAGCATTAACCCTCAAATTTCATTCATGGCACACATACCATAAGTATTTAATGATTAAGAACGCGAACAATAACCTGAACAGAACACATGAAGTATGAATCTTAATTCAAATTCAAATAGAAGTAAAAATTATATTAGAAGAATTAACCTTGTATCCAACATTTCATCAAGGAACACAATACCAACTCTCAGCCACACAATCCTCATCCAAATTAATCCTCATGCCAATTTTGACCCCTGAAATATCTCTGTAACTACAAACAATAACACAATTTTCAGATTTAAAAATCATCCTCCACAAATTCTTTCGAACACCTCATGTGCCTCGTCAGCGTTCGAACCCGAGACCGGGGTTAAAGCAAAATTTCGTGAAAGCCCACCTAGGCGTTCTCAGTGTCAGCAGCTTCGTTTGTCGACGACAAGTTCTGATTATCGTCTTTGTTGATAGGTCCATATGGATCATTTCCAATAGCAATCTACCATATATCATAGATCAGCGCCGCAGTGCTGCAGTGCACCAGTTGTTTGTCAACACGCGAACCCTAACCGGCGGCGCAAGCATGATTTTTGTCCAGTATGATTTTCGGTAGATGAAAGGTTTGCTTTCGGGGTAAAAGAGAATTCTTCTACCTAATATTCGTGAGTTGAATACTGATCGAGGAGATGAACAGACAACCATTATTGGCTAATTAATATTAATTAAGTTCTCGGACGAGCAAATAAATAACCTTACGGAACATATAACATGTAGGTCATTTTCGCCAAAGAAAAATCCGAGTTTTCCTAGAATAACACCTCAGCAAAATCATTCGACTTCCACCTGGAAACACCGTATATAGTCACCAAAATTAGATTAAGTTTGCGAAATGGTATTGGTTGGGGGATCCTCCGATGCTGGCATGTCAGCACAGGAAAGAGTCCATCCAACTTTTATAATATATATATATATATATATATATATTCAGCAAGCTGTTTTTTACTTCATAATTATATTAATTGCACATATATAGAGTGTGCAAGGTAACTAGTATATATATTAAAGCACATATCTTGCGTTGTACCCTCGCGAGTGTAATAGAAAGGAGTCAAAGGACATGGAGGAGACGCCTTAAATACACCGGTCGCTCATGTAGGGCATTTCAATAACTTCATCACCTCAAAATTTATTATCTATTGAGAAGACCTTACTACCCCATTTCAATAGTAAGATAAGAGTTACTAGTTAGTTACACTTGGTTCAAATTAAGCATGCTTTTAAGCCCATTTATAACATCATCTCTCTAAATAGCCATCCTCACCTACCTGCCTCGGTAGCGCCACTGGCAAATTATAAATATAACTTAATGGAAGTCGTAATTGATTGATTCTTCTATTTTTGTTTCTTCCTTCTTGCCTCGTGGGGACTTATTTCTACCTTTGTGGAGCTTTCGTAGGCCTCCGTGGAGTTTATTTTCCATTGTGGTGTTTTCTTTCCTATGTGGCTCGAGTTACTCATTTCAAGGACCTCTAGATAGGGTTTTGAATTTTTCGTTTTTGTTACCTTATATATTACAAGTTGGCAAGGACGAATCATTTGAGTTCGATTTCCTTATGTGGGCTAAAATGTAGAATTATAACGATAAAATTGATTGTGGGCCGGTCCTAGAATTTCACACTCATACGAAAATCAATATTCAACTTCATTGGGCCAATCAGCGTAAGTATGGTCAAAATTTATGACGTTGTTATTATTATTAGTATTATTAGTATTATTTACTTATTATATTATAATTAATGTTGTCTTTGTTATAAGCTATTCTACTTTATTAATGCTCAGCACCTTTTAAAAACTGTCGATTTCTTATTCAATTTGGTGCATCAATTATACACATCCAAATTTTGAGCCAATTTGTGAACTGTCAATCTATCTATCTATTCTATTATATAAAGGTTCTACGGTGGATAAAAACTGCCAATTTGGCCTGTTATTTTATTTACAGTTTAGTTCCTTTATTTGTAATTTAATTAATAATTTATCATTTGACCTCTAAATTTTTTAGTTATTGAAATTAAACCACTATTCAGTTAGTTTTCATTTTATTAAAAATTTTATTTTATTAAATAATACATATTATACTTATCAAAATTAAAGTAACATAAATATAACCATATTTTTAAGCACACGCATGGAGTGTGCGATAAATACTAGTTATTCTTAGTAGTATTGTTAGGACATCAAAATCATGAAATTGTACGAGATTAATTCAGTTGAAGTGCAGTAATTTTTCTGAAATTCATAATCGCAGGGACGGACTTCACTTTTGGAAATAATTCAATAGCAGGAAAAAATCTAAGATCATTTGAATGACGAGTGTTGCTTATTTGAATTATTGGTATGATTGTGAAGGATATGGAATTGTGGGACTATTTTGAGATTTTTTTATGTAAATGGTGTAACTGTGTTAGGACCATAAAAAACATTAAATTTAGTTGGGTTCACCACTAACTATGGATGCCTTTAAGAGTGACTAATCTGTCGACCACTATATTTCCCCACACCACACGTCTTGATATTGATTGGCTTACATCATGATATTAGGCTTATCAATAAGGTTGCTTGCTACCTTGAATCTTAAAAAACAACATACACTTTAGGATATAATTGAGTGGGTTGGGTTGGATTATCATTTAGGGAAATTTTCTATTCAGTCTCTAGTTAGTAACTTTCTAAACTGTTCAGTCCCTGTCAAAATTCCTATTAGTTTAAAGGACCACTTTTTCGAAAATGACAGAGTTAAGGCTTAAAAATATGAATTTACGATATACCCTTCTTAACATATTATAATAATCGTTATTTTACGTCCACTTTCAGTTATGCAATTAGATTATATTGTTATATACATATAGTTAACTGTTATTTTCCATCCCTAATCTGTTACTACGATGCAGAAAATTGTTACCGATAGAGAATATTTATTTTACGAATCTAATTTTTACAGTGAATCGAGCTCCGAAATTTCGAATGCCCATTAACCAACCAATTTCGACGTGTAAGGTAGGATGTATTGTGCTATTGACGACGCGAAATGTAAGATTTGTACTGAATTTTATCTTTCTATTTAGGGTTATAACTTGCAAAAATAAGATGAAATCAAATCCATTTTTGGCTACGATTACGTCTAGTAAGTATAGATTCGAAGTACTCATAGTATGGGCAGCTCGGTGCGGCACCTTGTTTGGTCGTTCGTCCGATGTTCATCATTTAATTCGCAAAAATACGATCGACCTTATAGTTTGGGTATTTTTTACTACGCCATTATATTCGAAATTATGTGTAAATTGTTAACTTCCAAACCGTAAGTGGTGTAAAGCATGTGGTATGAAAGACATCGACATTAAGCAGAAATCCAGATGTTAGTGAATTGATCCAGATGTTCGTCAATTGAGGTGATGAACAACTGTTACTAAATTAAAATCTTTTGTTACTATGTCATGCTTTAACGTTACTAGCTGATAATAGTTTGATAGACTGTAAATATATAATAAATTGGTATTGTTACTGTGTGCCCTTTATCCGTTACTTGAAGTATCAAAACCGTTATTATATTGTAATTAATTGTCACCATGTGAATATCAATTGTTACTGTGTGTACATAGTTGTTATCAAGTAAAGAGAATGTTTCTCTTATCTCCAACAAAAAAATTCGTTTTTAGGAGCACAAAGTGCAATAATGAAATCTTGTATGCGTGACATAGTGGGGGCCATGGACACTTCCAAATACAGTAAATGAAGAAGAAAGATGCCTTTTTCTTGTTGAAATGGGCTTTAGAGGGAAGTTGGGTGTATTTTTTCGTTTTGACGGGATTTGCAAATTCTCAGGATACAACCTAAACTAATATTTTTTATCTAAAACTTCGTAAATTGATATATTTTAGTGAATGTAGCGTGCTTGAAGTATAAAATTCGAAAATCATAAAGTAAACTAATTACATATTAAATTGTTATTGTGACTATGTATTCTGTTACTCGTGTTGTGTGTTCTTGTTACCTATCTTCTCCTCTTCAATTGTCGATGATCATTCTTAAACTGTTACTCCATGAAATCAAAAGACAACATAGGGTTTGTGATTAATATTAATTGAAGATGTCATTAATTTTGTCGAATCATTTATGTTAGGTCGACCATCTGGATTGTAATAAACATCTGAACGCTTTGTGTAAGTAGAATCAATTTGGTAGAAGCATGATCATCCTCTCAAGAAGAGTGCTACTTGTTTTCCATACTATAAACTTCAACTTCTTCAATTCCAACATAATCTCCACGAAATCACAACCTAAACTAATATATTTTTATCTAAAACTTCGTAAATTGATATATTTCAGTGAATGTAGCATGTTTGAAGTATAAAATTTTAAAATCATAAAGTAAACTAAATTGTTATTGTGACTATGTATTATGTTACTCGTGTTGTGTTTCTGTGTTACCTACGTATCAATTTCTGTTATTTTCTCCTCTTCAATTGTTGCTGATCATTCTTAAACTGTTACTGCAAAAAATCAGTAAACAACAGCTGAATTTCACCAGAATCATGCATACATTTTCAGCAACAGAAGCGACATTTGTTCAAAAGAAACATCCTACACATAAGTCTCAGATACACATAGCACCAAAGTGTAACAAACCGGCTAAGATCTGCACTCGATATGATCGGATGTCGCCGGCTAAGATCTGCGCTCGACTGCACCAAATTCGTTGGTCGTCGCTGGTCGTCGCTGCTCGTCTGTGATTTCTTCGATTAATTTGAGGGTTATCGATTTGGGGCTTTTTGACACTGATAGAGCTCTATATGTTACTTTGAATGTGCACTGTAAAAATGTTTCAATAAAACACCATTTAATTTTTAATACATTTTCCAGATCTGTTATTTTTAATGACAAATTTGTTATCTGAACTATTTTATTATTTACTAACTGTAAATGATTTGGTATTAGAGAAATATATAATTGTTATTTATTTTTAATATTTACTAGTTAGATACTGTTTTATAACATGAGATTAGGATCGATTATTTCAGACGCAAAGGTCGACAATTTCACGGATTTTAGCTGGATTTTTATGTCACCGGCGGTTGACGATCCATATGGCAACCCCTTGCTTGTGTGTTGAATTTGTTATTAGAGAGAAATTTCCCGTTATCCAATGATGCTTATATGTTACTTGTTGACATGTTTGTGTTATTGGTGTTCTCTCAAATGGTACTCAGTTATCAGTTTGTTTTACCTGGTAAGCTAGTTAATTGCAGGCATTTCAATCTCCAGTACATACAAAATCCGTCTTGATTAGTAAGACCCATCCAAAATTGAGGACGAAAAAATTTTATTCAGTCACAAACGTTGACATTTTCATGGATCTCAGCTTGTTTTCTCTGTTGAAATTTCATTTGTTTTTTAAACGAAATTTTCGAAGGGTTTTAAGCATAATGTTATTGGATACATCAATAATTTATCTTCATTAGTAATATCCGTCAAAGATTGAGGCCACAAAAACAATATCCACTCAAAACAATCAAAATTCTAAATTTCAGATTCAATTTTTAGCTTTCGTCGTTTGGAGAAAGATGATGGCAAAATGAAGTAATTGTTTAATCTATTATGGGTAAATTGGGCTTTTTGCAAAAATAAGATCATATTCTCTAAATTTAAACAAACTAGGGTCATTCTCTCTCCATAAAACATACATGGGGCCTGAAACATGTTAAAAATATGATAATAGGGACTGACATGTAATTTACCCTGTACTAGGTCACAGGTGCGTGCACACCTATGCATCTTATTGCAATTGGATAAATTTGTATATATATATATATATATATATATATATATATTATGTATATAAGACAAGACAAACACATCATAATCATGCGTAAAATTAATAAATATACGCAATGAATGACGACACATCATTGAAAAAGAAAAGTGGGGAGAAAGAACCACCGCTAATAATAAAAAAAATGCTCGTCTTTCTTGTTAGTAGTGCAATTGCATTCTTCCAAGTGTCCTCAGTAATGAATAACCATACTGGTTTTATTTTATTTTATTTGCTTGCGCTCAACAAGTTCATATGTCGTGACATAGAATGCGTGAGGGAGGACGCCATAATTAATATTTTATTTTCACGAAAACGTCTTGATCCGATCCGACCTAATTTACAAGAAAAATATTACCTTTTACGTAATCCATCTTAATGATCTAGAAACCTCGTAGGCCTTGTCATACACTTCGTGATTGGATAAGATATGGACCAATAGCGTTATTAAAATAGTATACACAACAACAATAATAATCAAAATTAGGCTAGCCTAAAAATATATCATAACGTTAAATTTCAAACTCACGAGCTTCCAAGAGAAAACTCCAAAGCTGAGGGAAATATCTAATTATATTAAGTGGACTGATAGCTGTCATTTCTTTGATTTGAAGATATTTCCTAGTTTGGGACAAGCAGCTGGGCTTTTAATTAAAATAGGGCTTATTTAACCCAAATTCAATAAAATAGGGCTAATTCGACGAAAATTATTAAAATAGGGCGAAAAGCGTTTATTGGCCGCGACGTTGCACCTAATAAACGCGACGGTGTGGCCCGCGTCGCGGTTAATGGTCGCGGCGCCGCGTGTAATGGAAGCGAGGTTGACTAAAGCCCACTAAAAACCCACTGAAGACCCACTAAAGACGGCCACTAAACCCAAACAGTTTGGGCCACTTGACGTCGCGTCTATTGGACGCGTCGTCGCTTCTAATGCCCGCGACGTCGCGTTCATTAGCTGCCGCGATTTCACCTATTTAAGCCACGCGATTTTCGATGTTTAGTTCATCAAATTTCAAGTAGTTGTTTATTATGGTGTCTAGAAAAATTCAAGTAGTTGTTTATTATGGTGAAATCATACACGAATCAAACACTATACAGTATAGTCTTCAACCCATTGGTTATCGACGAATTCGTCGCGATACCAATTTCGATCAATTTCTTAGTATGCTGTACGACATGACTTCCATCGACAACAATTCTTTCTTTTTAACCGTTCGAGTGAAGAACGAACACTATCAACACTCACGACTGTATCATAATCTCCTACTAGTGTCTAGTGATGCCGACCTCGCATACTTCTTGGATCCCGACAACGAGCTCGATTACATTGAGGTCTTTGTCGAGACAACTGAGATCGTTCAATACACGAATCCCGCGCCGATGGATTCGTTTCCTGACATCACTTCAATTACTGAAGGATTGACGAATATTTCGTTTGCCCCTCAAGAAGATATACCTTCGAGTAGCCAATGGGTTCCTACTAGTTCGACGGTGGCGCAACCTGATATCGTTCATGACGGCGTCCGAGATAGTGACGTCAGTGACTCCGAAGCTGACGACAAGGGTGGGGCACTAGACGAATTGCCAGATCCCGCCGATGCCGATGATGAAAATGACGATGAACCAACGCCAAGTGAGCCAGAAGAGAATAGAGCATTATACGAGTCGGTCCCGTTTAATACCTCTTATCAAATGGCTCCCCCAGAAGTTGACGAAACTGGTGGTGATTTTTACGACACGGACGATCCCGCATTTTACGTAGGTATGACGTTTAATAGCAAAGAACAGTTAAAATGTGCTGTTAACGATTACCATTTGAGGGTTGTTAGACGTGAGTACCACGTGACCGAAAGTAACAGAACAGCATGGAGCGTGAGATGCAATCACAGCGACGACTGTAACTGGCATCTGCGTGCAGTCTTCAAACCGAAAAGTTTTTTTTGGAAGGTGACGAGATACGGAGGACCGCACACATGCTTCACGCACGAGTTGGCCAGCACGCATCGCAATGTTTCGCGTACTGAAATTGCCAGAATATTAATCCAAACGGTGAAGAATGACCCTCAGTATTTACCTAAAAACGTGCAGCAGCTCGTAAAAGATACTTTTGGGTACGACATCTCGTATATTCAAGCATGGCATGGACTCAAGCGAGCAAAAGAGATTGTTTATGGTACTTGGGAAACGTCAATCCAACAACTTCCTATATTCATGAAAGCGTTGCGACGTTACAACCCCGGAACGGTGGTGAAGTGGTTGCATCTTCAAGATACGTCTGGAGTAAAAAAATTCGGGTATGTATTTTGGGCATTCAAACCTTGCATTGACGGCTTCAAGCATTGTCGTAGAGTGGTCTGTGTCGACGGTACGCACTTGTATTCGAAGTACAAGCATAAAATGTTGATTGCATGTGCACTCGATGCAAATCAGAAAGTTTTTCCACTTGCGTTTGCCATCGTTGCTGGGGAGGAAAGCTTACATTCTTGGAGATGGTTCTTGAACTTGCTCAATGTTCATGTATTGGAGGGACAAGGGGTATGCCTAATTTCAGATCGTCATCCAGGTATTTTCAATTAAAAATAGATCAAGTTGTTGGTTTTTTTTTTACTAAAATAAGTTCATGTTACCTACGACCAAACGTAATGCAGGTTTACTGTCCGCAGTAGAACAGCTCGACGCTTATAGGTCTCCAAACGGCGTGCATCGTTATTGTTTGCGTCACGTCGTCTCAAATTTTAACAAAGAATTCAAAGACAGTGACCTAAAGAAATTGTGCCACAGAGCAGGGATGGCGCATACGGTTGAAAAATTCGAACGGATAATGGAGCATCTTAAGAGTCTACGCAAAGAAGCCTACGATTGGTTGCGCGCTATTGATCGAGAAAAGTGGACATTTGCTTACGATGGTGGGCTTAGGTGTGGTTCAATGACGACGAACATCTCAGAAGCACTTAACGGTGTCTTCAAAGGGGCTCGCTTACTGCCTCCAAAAGCAATAGTCGACTTACGAATCGCACGAATCGACTCACGAATCGCACGCAAGTTCGAGTGCGTCGATGTCGTATGATCGAAAAGCGCATTCCACCTGAAATAAAATTAATATAAATATATTATAAAAAATATATTAAAATAAAAACAAATAGTCTAAAATATAAATATTTTTAGGAAAAAAAATTAAATATTTCAATTAAAAAATATATTAAATTTTTTAAGAAAATTATATTAAATATACTACCTCGCAGCATGTGCCGGCATGGGCAACTGAATTCCATCTTCCTCGGTGGACATCATCCGCACTCGAGGACGGATAATAACGGGCTGAACAGGTAATATACGTATCCATGCCCATACCTACACAAAATTTAAATTAATATGTATACCTCAAGCAAATTCAAGTACACAAAAGAACAAACCTGTAGCAACCGCAAAGCTCCACCGATGTTCATCTTCTGACGCTGGCACGAAGTACAAAGCTCTCTGTACAAGAAGGCCAGCATGGCACTGCCCCAACTGTAAGTGTGCACGGCGTCTATGTCTTCGAGCAGCGGGAGTAAAGTCATGGACGTCGTGCTGCCGCTGGAGTCGGGGAACAAAACCGATCCCATAAGCAAAAGCGCATATGCACGTGCCCGCTGATCGACCTCATAATCTGAGCTGTGGTCATCGATCTCGTTGGCTTCTAGCCAGTCTGCAAATTTCCTCAGCGACACCTTCGTCCCGGTGTACGCCCCCACAACAGGTCTGTAACCAGTCAGCTCCTCCAAGTAATCGAGCCACTGATCCTGCGTCCTGTGCTGGATGACACCACTGACCGAGTGACCATCAACGGGGAGTCCCCACAGCACACCGACGTCCTGAAGAGTGACGGTGGCCTCACCCACAGGCAAGTGGAACGTATGCGTCTCCTTCCTCCACCTCTCTACGAGGGCCGTGATCAAGTGTGGATCTAACTTCTGAGATCCACAACTATACACGCCGTAGAAGGACATAGTATCCAACCTCTCCAGAATACGACCGTGCAACCGCACCGGTCGTGAAAGCTTACCCCAGACGACACTCTCCAAACCCCTAACGGTCAAAGGTGTGTCGAGGGCACCATCAGCGTTGGATAGTACATCGTTACAACGATGACTATCCTGGAATATCAACAGTGATCTATCGATTGGACCGTAATATTCGTTCGTATCCATCCTAAATTAGCGTTTCAAAGTCAATATCGCAATAAAAAATAATAAACAAACACATAAATTGACTCATGTACTAACAAACGAATCAAATAACCTAGAAACCCTAATTTCAAAATTAGGTTTTGAAATTAGGGGAATTAACCTAAATCGAGTGAATTAAGTAAAATTAACGTATAATATCAATCTAGTAAGCAACCCACAATATGTAAAGCACATATTATACCAAAAACACAAATTTAAATGCAAGAATTCGACGAAATTTAACGAAACATCAAAATCAAGATTTAAACGAATTAGGAGTTTCATACCCAAAAGAAGCTTAATCGATGATGACGAGGAATGATGGATCTATCACGTGGTGTTCGTCGCCGTGAATCGCAGCTGTAAATCGCCGGAATCGGTGGGGAGGAGAAGAAGAGAAATGGGGGGGAAGAAAGAAGAACTCGCGGCTATATTATCCGCGTCGTCGCTGCTATTAAGCGCGACGTCGCGGCTAATAGCCGCGACGTGGTGTCTACTGGGCCGTCAGTCGGCCCAAACAATTTTTTTAAAAAATCAGGCCCGATTTTCAAATATCGGGCCCGATATGGCCCGTTCTGGCCCGCGGACGGCACGTCGCGCTTAATAGGCGCGACGTCGCGGAGATTGGACGCGTTTCCCCCGATTTTGGCAATTTTTGTCAAATTAACCCTATTTTATCTAATTTGGGTTAAATTAACCCTAATTTAATTAAAAAGCCCAAGCAGCTTGTGGGCTATAATATAGATTACCTGAATTGTTTATTATTTGCTCCACTCACAAGGACTCACACTCACGCATATTTATTGATATGCATATACGCACGTTATTATTATGCAATAAAAAGCTCGCATCTACCTCCGAAAAAAAAAACCTCGCATCATATGCAAGCACTCGCTCTAATATATAAATATAGGATTCGAGTAATTTTTTTTTCATTTACCGTCCCACTAATAATATGTAGATTTTACAGGAATAAAGAGGAAAATGGGAAAATGCTAACCACTCAACTAATCCTATCTTGGACTCCCTTTGTCGTGCTCCACTAAACTTAGAGGAATATGCTCATCGAAACTGTCCGAGATATTGCCCCTAAACTAATCATTATTCGTTTCGTCCAACAAATGTCCGCTATATTCTTAGTGCTTGTTTGGTTCATAGGTTTATAGCTACGTTACGAGGGTTTAACTTAGTAAGATTCAAATAAAACGAATTAAATAAAATGTGTGTTTGATTAGTGAGTTTAAATCAGTGTTTTAAAACGCGCATAGCGCAAAGCGTTGCATATTGATTCCAATAGCGCGTAGCGCAAAAAGCCCAGCGTATTGCGTAAGTATTTCGAACAATTCATTTATAATAAACAAAAATTATAATAAACCACAACTAAAACAAACCATTTTAGAAGCACATAATATGTGTAAAAACTAAATAACAACGAAATCGAATCTATTTGTATATTCAACTCAACAGCATCGTTGACTAAATATAAGTTTATTTCGCCTACACTTTTAATTAATAAATTTATTTTATAAATTATTAAATCTTTTTTTATAAGAAATTAATATAACTTTATTTGAATATTACTTTAAAAGATAAAATAACCAATGTTGTAAGCACACTATTAAATTTCACGATTCATTTAAAATCGACTAATATTTTCAATTGTACTTTAACTATATTGCACAATTCATCAATGTATTACTATTCTAATAATTTGTCTTGACATGGACCACATTATTACGAATAAACCTTCGAATTACACACTTGATTTTGATCAATGCCCATAGCGTGAGTATTTTCAAATAGCGCAAAAAGCGTAAAAAGAAGCGCAATATAGCGTAAGTAAGCGTAATATAGCGGTCATTTTTTGGGGGAAAACGCGAAATTTATTGCGCTTTAGCGCGTTTTTGCAAAAAGAAAAAACGCAATAACGCTATATAACGCGCTAGATGACGCTTTTAAAAAAAACTGGTTTAAATAAACTCATGTGAGAGGGTGTGTTTATTTAAATCCACTGGCATGGGTTTAAACTATGATTATATAAACCCCTTGGTGCTCGTTTGGTCGGTAGGTTTAAATTTATGAGGGTTTAAATAAGTATGAGTTTATATAAAATAAATTAATGAGTATAAGTAAAATGTGTGTATGGTTAGTGGATTTAAATGATGTGTGTATGTTTGGATAAACATGGTTTAATAAATCAGTATTTGCTAAAAGTACATTTATACCCTGAAGTACATTACATTATACGTACAAATAAGCCATAAAAAAACAACTTCTCGATACTATTCTAATAAGGCGGTGCGTACATATACACAATATATCAGCACATGTCATATAGCTTTATGCAATAAAAGTCAAACATGGCTGTTGTGAACTAATGATCATAACGACACAATAATTAAAAAAATAAAGCTTCTGCCAAGTATTTTCTCTCACCCGTGAAGCTCATTTGATTGCTGCGCAATTTCTGCTCTGATTCCTCCGTGAAAAAGCAGAAAAAAAATATAGTATGTACCGATTTGAGCTGTAACTTCTGATCTGCCAAAAATAGCTATCGTGCGTCTTCAGGGATATTAGCGTAAAATAATTAGTGGGTTTTCATTAACCCACCTAAAGGGTGTGTTTATTTAAACATTCTCAAATGGGTTTAAACCCAATTTATATAAACCCATAGTTTATATATATCTATGAACCAAACATATCAGTATATAGTAAACCCAGGTTTAAAACTCCTAAACACTCCAATCAAACAAGGGCTTGATTTATCTATACCTATAAACCAACACTTGAACATGTATTAAACCCACGCTTAAAAAAACTGAACATATGAACCAAACAAGACATTAATGCTTTATGTGAAGTTGATACTATGAAATAATGAAATGAAATTCAAACCATCTCCAATCCACAATGCAAAATTGCGGTTAATTTCACACAAAATACAACTACAGTTCTTTTGCTCCAGCCTATTAACTCTATTTTCTGCATTAATTTTTAGTCAAATTCATTAACTCTATTTTCTATATTAAAAAATAAAAATATTTATTATATCACAATTAAATTAAAACTTTATAATATAGTTATTACAAAAATATATACTTTGTAATTTGTAGATCAAGTATAATATTCTTAAAATTAAAATTAAAATATCAATAAATAAAAAGAAATTAACGTTATTATTATTTTTACACTAGTATATTTTTTAAAATATAATCAAAATAAGTTTTTAAATAAAAATAAAATAATTATAACACTATTTTGTGTTGAAAATAGTGTATGCTCTAAAAATAGAGTATCAATGTCCAACAACACTATAATAGCGTAAAATATAGAGTTTCATTGGAGTAGAGATGTACTCTATTTTTGTTTTATACACTAAAATAAAGTACTTATTAGAGTTGCTCTCAATGGATATATTTATATGGTTTGGAGAGTATTCAACAAAAGGAATAACTTCCAAGGTTAGAGTTCAAGTCCTCGTGCGTTATTCTAATAGGTTTGGGGTAGTATTTCACCCCTCATGTTATGAGTTTAAATTCAATGACTATCCTATTACGTGAATTTGAGACACAAATGTATGGAGATTAGACACTTCTCGAGTATGGATATTCTTTTAAGGTTAATGGCCGATGATTTTATATATTTAAAGCTAGGAAAGACAAACTTATTTAATTTGTGACAAAAAGGACCAATTTCCTAATGTTGCAATGGCAATGATTTCCTGCAAAATCATATATCCATATACTATATATCTCAAATTTGGAAAAATAACTCCGAGAAAATACTTTGTCACTAAATTATTTTGTGATGAAAAACTTAGTAATTGCCACGGTATAAGGAGAGTCGAGAGATATTATGATGAAATGAATAACGTTATAATCACCGTCAATTTCGACGTTGAAAAATTTTCTAGCCCCAGCACAATAATTTATAAAGACACGATTTGCTGGGAAACCAATTGATTGGGTATGAGATCAATTCCATTACGAAAAGATTAAACTCGATAAGACCATTTTAAAATAATAAATGTTAGGACCGGTTTATGCGTTTAGAGGGGGGGTGAATAAACGCTTGATGCTTTTTGGTAGTTAACCGGTTAAGGCTAACACATATACTTGATATTTTTCTAAGTGTTTGGTGCGGAAGCAAGTCGGTCGGTTTTGAACCAAAACCGGTATTGTGCGTGACTTGTTAGTGTGAGTGTGTGACAGGGACACCGGTTTGTTTCTGAAAGTTCGGAGTTAAATCTCCTACGTCTTCCCTTCTTCCTCGTGAGCAAGGTTCACTAGACTTCAGTTATACACTCATTGTACAACCTACCCAGCTGCCCTCAGCTATATCTAGTGAATCCTAGGCAGTCGTAAAAATACAATCCACCTACTTCAACAACTTTTTACAGTCCGTCGGAAAACAACTCACTTACTTAACCTATATCGGTTTTCGTACAGTGAGAACAATACTCTCAACTTCGTTCTTCACTTGGTAATTTGAATGATATCTTTGATTTCTCGTAATATGGTGTCCAATCTCTTCAGTGCCTCTTCTCTGATATATATAGTTGATCTTTGTTGAAGAAGGCCGTTGTGAGATAGCTCCTTGTACTGGACATTGCATTAATTGCATTTTTCCCAAAATGGGTACTGTCCGGTCTTCATAGCAGTCCGCGCTGTGCCAAATGCTTTTTCCTTTTTAAGCTTAGCTTGACTTCAACTTGCTCCTCCTTGCAGCCTTGCATTAAATGCTTTGATAGAAATCTTCAAAGTCCCGCCTTGAATAATTTAAATCCTTGTACACGTGGCGGGTCCGGTATTCTGACTTCGGTCTTGGTACTTGTCATGTCCGGTACTTGTATGTTGGTCTTGGCACTCTATCAGTTCTGAGATATGTACTCCTATCTTGGCACTTTATTAGATTCGGTATCGTTCGGTTTCTAGTGCGCTTCTGAACTGCTTACAGGTATCCGGTCTTGAATCTTCGTTTAACCGGTTTACTCAATCAAGTTTGGACAATTACCAAAACTGTTTAACCTGAATTCTTCTATTCACGATTTCTAACAATTTTCCCCTTTTGGTGATTGTCAAAACTCAACGAAGCAGAAAGGTATTTATTATGTCAAAGGAAGTTTGATACATAAACTACCGATCTAATACAACCGTTGTTAGCCTATATAGTCCTTAGATATGCTATACTTCTTCGATCTTGCGGTTGATGGCATATACCAGTCCGTTTGGTACGTCCGGTTTCTGCCTTGTCAGCACTGCTCGTCATCTTTAGGCTTTAGCAGTGCCGACAGTTTGCTTCGTTATAGTACTGCCTTCGCCAGTCCGCAGTACTCACCCTAACCTCGTACTGCCCTGCCATCTGCCCTTTTTGTCTTGACTCCAGGCAGTACTCTTCCTCTTCCTCTTACAGCTATTCCCAACCGGTGTTGATGGCTTGATTACGCCAGTTCTTCGATCTTCCGATTGTTGGCATCCCCGGTCTGTCTGGTTTGTCCGATATGCCTGCTGCTTCGTCTAAGTACTACCATGTGCACTTTCCCCTTGATTGGCAGTACTCTTCTGCCCCCCTTTTTGACAAGCATATGTCCGGTGTGAGGGAAGGTAGTCATTGTGCAGGAGAGTCGTCACTCCAGTTGTTCTCTCATTGAACTGCACAATGAGATCGATAGCTCCGCTGCTCTACTGGCAAACCTGATCAAAAGGTTTCTCAGCTTCGACGAGACGTTCAGAGATCTGAGGAGATCTTCGGTCCCGCTCCGTCTTAGCAGCTCTTAGAGCTATGGCTACCCCTGAACCCATGCCTTGGCTAGGGTTTCCTTGGGGAATCAGTCGTTGCGACGAGGAGTCTCACCGCTTGTTTTCTCCTTGGAAAGCGCAACGAATCTGATAGGAGCTGAGGGATACCGTCTGTGGCGTTCAATTTCCGGTATCCTCTTGCCAGCTCTAGTGCCGTTTCTTGGTTGGTTCTCTGCCGTTTCGCCCCAAGAAAGCAGGCATGGGAGCCATCCTCACTTTCTCCTAAGAGAGGCTGGCCCGGTCCGCGGCATCTTTTGTTCTGCTCTGTGTGGGAAACTGAGGACTGGGTACATCTAATCCAACTCGACCAGTCCTCTGAGAGCATCCCAGAGCTCGCCTTTTGTGCCGTCGGACTTGCTTTAGAAGCCCTGCTAGTCCAAAGCAGCGTCTTTGCATCTTTGTTGGACCGCCGGGAGGTCAATACCCTAATAGGTCGGTCTACATCCAGTGTGGTGTTAATATCGCCTTGAATTGTCTGGATAAGAATACCGGATTCGGACTTGTTGGGCTTTTTCTGGTTGTGAGGCTTATTCTGACTAAGCGTGATGGATGTTTAGATAGTTTAGGCGTTTTGAACTTAGGCGGTTTGGAGATGATGATGATCTTCAAGATAGCGCGCAAGGTTCTTAAATACTTGTGAGAACCTTGTCGTCTTGTGTCACGGGTGCACAGTAACCCAGACCATCCTTATCGCTTCTCTTTAATGCGCCTAAGCTTTATGTCTTGTCTTTTGACAGAGATTCTTTTATGATATGACTGCTCACGCATTCTGATGACCTGCAGTCTTGAATCCATCTGTACGACACATAATGTGCGCATTGATGAGGTACAATTTTTTAGAGGATTCGGTCTTTACTCGGCCAGTAAGGGTAATGTATGCATCCACTGGTAAAGTGGTGCTCCGGTTTCAGAAGGATCCCGGTATCGGACCTGTGTAGTCTCATAAGCTCAATTCTCTTAGTGTATACTGACTAAGGTCGATCTTAGAGGAAATCGACTAGGATAAGTGTATAGGCCGAGTTTATGAAGAAATGACCGTTTTAAGAGAAGGGCTTTGCACTGAAATCATCTATATGCCTTAGTTATTGTAATGTCTAGGCAACTGATTATATCAATTGATAATATAATTTTGTTCCCCCTGACTTCATGCTAGGACTTCTATGTTAAGTTAGTAAGTCCTAAATGCATTTAAGAGAGAACAGACTTAGCTGGAGCGGTTCAGTGTAGATGTTCGCAGTTTGCCGGTTTGCTGAACCTTCATCCAGTCTCTCCTTCTTGATTGCATAACCCTTGATCATCCTTGAGTGATGTACTGTTCTTGATTTCGATACTTCCATTATATTCCCTTTCGTACCGGTATTGATCGTCCACCCCGGTCGTATCCAAATTCTGATTTCCCGAGCACTGATGTTTGTTGATTCTCTGGTTGGTTCCCAAATCTTGATAGTGCTCGAACTGGTTTAGCTTTTGTTTGACTTTCGTTCAGTTATCTTTTAAATCCCTGCTGTTTTCCTTTGATGATGAACTGACTCAGGTCAATTCTCTTTGGAACATTCCCCCTCAGTCTGTTCCTCCATATGGAATTTCCTTGTGCCATTCGTCTAAAGCTTCAGTTAATTCCTTAACTGGTTCTGATGTTTGCTGGCAGATTGCAAAGCGTTGGAGAAATAAAGTAACATAAGTCTGTTTATCCTTAAGAAGAGGCAGCTTGTTCGTTGAAGTTCCGATGAGCATCAATCTCAATGTGTCGTTCTAGCTATCCGGTCATCCTTATAAGAGAGCAGGTTACTCGACACTGTTCAGTGGCCTGTAGTTGTGCATTCTCTATTGTAGCTGTTGTACTGGGAATGAAAGGTCCTTCTGCTGGGATATCGAAACTTTGGTCTGTAAGATCTGGAGATGAACAGTTTCCGTCTGACTGGTCCGGTTTTAGTCTGGACTGAGTGGAAATTTGCTTGTAAATGACGTCTTCTTCCATGTGTTTTTCTTTGGTCCTGAATGTGTCAATATTCTCATCACCCTTGTCCTTTCGTTGATACCGTTTCCTTAAAAACAGCATTTTCTTGAATGTAGTTCTACCTTCTGGAATACCTCTTCCTTGCATGGTTCAATTTTGAGCCGTTCCCCCTTAGTCGACTTTTCCGGTGTGAAACGTTCTATGATACACGTGTCGCTTTCCTTCGAGATAGGTGGCGTGTCTTTGAACCTGGTTGATCCCTTTTGTTGCTCGGTTTTCTCAGTATGAAACTTCTTCACTGGTTCTTAATCTGACTGATGTTGCTTGACATTTGATCATCAGTTTTCCTTCCTTAGCTGCATCGTTTCCTGAACTGGTTTGTCAGTTGGTGACTCACAGCATGTGCCGTGGTCCTCAAAAGCGTGACATTAGTGCTAAGTTGAAAAGGATCTAGCTTACCTTCATGTATTCTAGTACGTATAGATAGGTCATGATACCGGTTATAGAAGAACTTAGAACCTTAGATGGTTCCTCTTTTAGTTTCATAGTCATTTTCTAGACCCACCAGTAACCAACGTATTGACCAACAATCTTTTCGTATACCAGTTCAATCCGTCGGTCTTTGTTGGTTCCTCGTCCGGTATTATAGTTATGCCTTAGTGTTAGTGAGGCTATCTAATTATTCTTTATGTCTTTACCTTGGTTCCTATTTAGCTTGGCACAAGGTTTTATCTCAGTAAGAGTCCTTCTCTTCCTGGTCATGTGCCAACAGCATCTGCTGTCTAATACTTGGCAGAGCTGTTTAAGTTCCTGCAAGTGTATCTGCAAGAACAGACAATATCCTTGGTCCCCATGCTACTTTGGGTCCGGTTAGAGATTAGCATCTTAGGTATCCAAACTTGGATTATCCTAATGTGTCTACCAGTTACAGGGTCAATAAGATATCTATATTGATTGTTCCTGTTTTGATACCGGTATCTAGGTCTGTTGTGACCTTGAGCTTCCGGTATTGGATTGTGTGCCTTCTCCCATGGTTGTTGAGGTCTTCTCCTTCGTGGGTAGTTGTGAATTCCGGTATTCCTCCTAGGTTGTTGAGATTTTTCCTTTCCTAGGTGGGTATGTTCATTTGTATTCCCCCTTTGTTGTTGGGGTCTTTTTTTTGTGTGTTGTTGTTGACGTAGGTATTTCCTTTTGGTTGAGGCCTTCCCTTCTGTGGAGTGTTACTGTACTCCTTCTCCTTCAGATGTACTGCGCTTTTGTTGGGGATGGAGGCCTTGTTGCTGTATCCCAACCCAGTTCTTCTAGACCTGTGCGTAGGAGAGATAGGAACTGCATTATAATCTGAAGGGCGAACAAAATTGATTACCCGTGAAGGGGTCAATTGATGGGATGTCATCGCTTCTTCCGTGTTATTCTGTTTATTGTATCCTAGCCCTGTTCGATCACTGAAATCCTTCGTTGTTTCTTGAATACAATGAAGCGTCTTGGATGAGTTTGTCCAAGACTGAACTATCGTGGACAACTTTTGAATCTCAGAGTTTTTTAACTCTGTGATTTTTCTTAGTCTGCTGTTTTCTTCTTCCAGTTGTGTGATCCTTTCGTTCAGAGGTCCGGTATTTTCTTGTACCGGTCCCTTACCCTTCTCAGCAACCTTCAGTTTTTCATTTAGTTTCCAGTATTCTTCTGCCATGTTCTGAAGTGCATCTAAGATATCATCGTAGGTAAACCTTTTTTCTGTATCTGGTTCGTCTCCAACTAGACAAACGAACTCGTTCTCATTTTCATATTTGCTTGCTTCATCTTCTGAGCTGGACTCTTCTGAGTCCGTGTCTTCCCATTTGTGAGGTTTCCTTTTAGCTACTGGAACTTGTGTTCTCTTTCTCCCTTTGGACCGACATGTCTCCTTTTTGGACCTGTCATCAATGTTGTGTCCGGTCCTGTCATATTTAAAGCAAGTGTTAGTGTTTTCATTTTGCTCAGCTTGCTCATCTTGTGTTATCACGCATGACTCTTTCCCTTCTTGTGTTTTGCTGGATGGTTCCTGAGTTCATGATCTCCTTGGTTTTCTTCAAGTTGGCACAACTTGCTCCATGTTTCTTTCGCAGTTTTGCTCGTCATGACCTATCTTAATATTTCTATGTCCAAAGGTTTGAACATTGTATTCTTGGCAATATTGTCGAGATTTGCCCTTCGTCTTTCTCCTGTCGACAGTTCATGTCTTTCCTTGTTGAATATGAATGGTCCAGTTTCCAACACATCCATCATCTCGTCATCTTGTGCGTAGAGTGGGTCATCAACCTTATCTTCCATTCAAGGAAGTTGTCCCTGCTAAACATAATAAGCTGATCTGATAAAGTCATGGTTAGTTCAAAAATATCAAGCAAATCCTCTCTGATACCACTTGTTAGGATTGGTTTATGCGTTTAGAGGGGGTGTGAATAAACGCTTGATGCTTTTTGGTAGTTATCCGGTTAAGACTAACACCTATACTTGATATTTTCTAAGTGTTTGGTGCGGAAGCAAGTCGGTCGGTTTTGAACCAAAACCGGTATTGTGCGTGACTTGTTAGTGTGAGTGTGCAACAGGGACACCGGTTTGTTTCTGGAAGTTCGGAGTTAAATCTCCTACGTCTCCCCTTCTTCCTCGTGAGGAAGGTTTACTAGACTTCAGTTATACACTCATTGTACAACCCACCCAGCTGCCCTCAGCTATATCTAGTGAATCCCTAAGCAGTCGTAAATATACAATCAACCTTCTTCAACAGCTTTTTACAGTCCGTCGGAAAACAAATCACTTACTTAGCCTATATCGGTTTTCGTACAGTGAGGACAACACTCTCAGCTTCGTTCTTCACTTGGTAATTTGAATGATATCTTTGATTTCTCGTAATATGGTGTCCTATCTCTTTAGTGCCTCTTCTCTGATATATAGTTGATCTTTGTTGAAGAAGGCCGTTGTGAGATAGCTTCTTGTACTGGACATTGCATTAATTGCATTTTTCCCAAAATGGGTACTGTCCGGTCTTCATAGCAGTCCACGCTGTGCCAAATGCTTTTTCCTTTTTAAGCTTTGCTTGACTTCAACTTGGCTCCTCCTTGCAGCCTTGCATTAAATGCTTTGATAGAAATCTTCAAAGTCCCGCCTTGAATAATTTAAATCCTTGTACATGTGTCGGGTCCGGTATTCTGACTTCGGTCTTGGTACTTGTCAGGTCCGGTACTTGTATGTTGGTCTTGGCACTCTATCAGTTCCGTAGAATCTCCGTAGTAGCCGGGCCGAGTAAATAAATATGGAGAAATTTCAACGCAATATATACTTTGAATCTTTCCGTAGTAGGAGTATATGGAGGGGAGGGGACATAAGAGCATCTCCAACCCGCAGTATGAAATTTCCACTCCAACCCATTAACTCTATTTTCTACCCTAAAAATCAAATTCCTATATTAAACTTTATATTATAATAATTAAATAAAGTCAATAAATTATGATAATTAATATTTACTAAATTATAATCTTAGCATATTATTTAATTATAATTTTAATAAATTAAAATGAAAATATAAATAAATAATAGGAAACTAATATTGTTTTTACTTTTATTATTATAAGACAATTTTAATATAATCAAAATATTTTTTATTTAAATAAATTATAAATAAATAGAAAGTACAGCACAATTTTTGTGTTGAAAAGTACTCTACATCTAGAGTATCTCTGCTAATCGGTGTTTGTACTTTATTTTTGTGTTTTACAAATGAAGCACCCGTTGGAGATGCTCTAAACACATCTACATGGTGATGGCAACGGTGATCCCCGAAGTGATTTAATTTTAATAAAAAATATAAATTTAAATAATTTTTTTATTATAAATATTATAGAAAATATAGTTTTATATATTATTTATATTAATTTAATATTATTTAATCTATATTTGATATTATTTTAATATTATATACATTATAATTTAATATTATATATTTTATAATATATTCGGGGCGGGCGGGGATCCTCGCGAAGAAAAATCATTCCACGTCCCCGCTCCGCGGGGATAAAATCTCGGGGATTCCCCGCCCCATTCGGGGCGAATCCCCGTGGGGACGGGGAATCCCCGCTCCACTACCAACCCTACGTCTACACTACATGTTAGATAATTTATAATTAATTTTATAAATTATTAAGTGAATGGGAAATTTAGGAAAAAATATTTTTATTTACGAATTGGGCTTTGAAAATGCTATTGGGCTTCAATTTTGGCCCAATAATGGCCCAACTTCTAGAAGGCCCGACTTCTAGAAGGTTGGGTGAATGATTTTGTGGTGGAGAGGTTTGATGGAGTGGTTAACCACTCATCAAACGTGTATTCCATGTAATTATAAAAAAAAATATTTTTTTTTATTATAAAATTTTGGCTATAAATAGAGTCATTGGGCCTAAGGAAAAAACACAACAAAAATTAGAAGAAAAATAAAAGGAAAAAATAACACTACTTCATAAAAATTGTTTCTGCTATATTTTTTGTTCCGTTCGTAGTCGGTGTCGTTTTTGTGCTAAACGAACGCCGAATTTTCGAAGTATCCTGGGAAATAGACGCTCGTTAAAAACCTCTAACACATACGTGAGGGAGCAAATCTATTTTAAGGAAATTGTGTACTACACAATCTTCGAATAATTTTTTTCTTCTTCTTTTCGGCCAACACTACATATGCTCTTTAATTTGTTAGGGCTCTTTAAAATCTCTCTCTTTTATTACCAATTTTTTACAATACTATGAAAAAACGAAAGAAAGAGAAATCGACTAACCTAGCTGAGGGGCGTCGCAGCAATCCCAGGGTTTTAACATGAAGCGGCTCACGAACACTTAATTCCAACACATTGAAGATTTATTCCATGAGTTTGAATTCTCATTTGGTTAACTTGAGAAAAAAAAAATTAAATGTCGATATTTTATGATGAAATCTTTACAATTGTTCTATGAGACCCTTTTTTAACTCCACTAGTCATTACAAGACGAGTAGTAAAATTCAAACCCACGGTCTCTACTCGGAATTATCGAGAAAACCAATTAATTGGCCAACTTAGTATTATCTTCGATATCTCAAAAAAGAAAGAAACGTGTCGATATATTAAAGAAAACGCTAGTTTCGAATCTTTTATGGCAACGTTTATGTACTTTGTTATAAACGAACCTCGCAACTGCATATGTAGCAACACTCCTCACACTCACCTCACTACTACAGTTCTATTGATAGTTTCACTGATCAGAACCTTCAGACCTTGAAGAAGAAGAGATATGGAGGAACAGTACATAAGTAGATTCCACGAACATCATCCTACTGAGAATCAGTGTTCGTCATCTGTTATCAAGCACATCAAAGCCCCTGTCGACATCGTAAGCCTAAAAAAACCGAAACTTTCTACAACTGCGTTCATGGTTTTTTGTAAAAGATGTAAAATTTATGTCAAATTTTCAGTCTTTTACGTCTCCATCCATGTTATGTAGTGAGTCCCTTTTAGTGGTTTTATGTTGATCTTGAAAGGTCGGTCAAACAGGGGAGGTTTTTTTTTTTATTTCAGATTCGAACACAGATGGTGACGGAAATTACATGTGATTTTTGGGATTACTCTGTTTTTAGTAGGATGATTGCGATGATAAAAAACCTCAGTTCGTTTGGTGGGAAAATTCCTAGGTTTCCTCATACATATGGGTCTGATTTTCTTGATGCAAAAACCTAAAAAAAAGTTGTGTTCTTCCTCCTATCTTAGGTATGGTCAGTGGTAAGAAGATTTGATCAGCCACAACAGTACAAGCCCTTTGTTAAGCGCTGCACCGTTCAAGGCGGCGATCTAAAGATTGGGAGCGTGAGAGAAGTCGATATAAGGTCGGGCCTCCCCGCGACAACTAGCACCGAGAGATTGGAATTGCTCGACGATCAACAGCACATTCTCGGCGTCAAATTTCTTGGTGGTGATCACAGATTAAGAGTAAGCATTGTTTAGAGGAAATTGTTTAGTTTTAGGGTTTCCTAACTAATATCAAGTATTGTTATGAGTGATGTTTGCATTATTTTTCAAGTTCTTGATTTTGGTCTAACATTCTCAGGCGTTGATATAAATATATCTTTTTCTATATTGAGCCACGTTTGTATTTTTACCAAAGTGTGAGAAACACCATTATCGCTGGTCGATTTTCATGTCTACGGCTATATATGTTGGTTTTAACGTGTGATGTATATCCTATGTCGGACAGAAAGTTAGCTTCATTTCCAAATTTTATCATTGATTTGGAGCTTTATGTCTGGTCTAGATTTTCTTGAAGATTTCAGATTAGTTAGCCTTAGCTTTCTATTACTGCGCAAGTGCTTAAAGGAATCTTCTTTGTTGTTGTAGAATTACTCGTCGATTATGACGCTTCACCCCGAGATAATCGAGGAAGGGAGAATGGGGACACTTGTCATCGAATCATTCGTCGTGGATGTGCCCAAAGAGAATACAGCTGAAGAAACTTGCTACTTTGTGAACGCTCTTATCAACTGCAACCTTAGGTCCTTGGCTGAGATCTCAGAGAGAATGGCGATGAGGGTCGGCTGAGAGAAAAAGAAATGTTTCTTTTTTCCGATGTTTGAAGTTATATTATTGTGGATGAAATTATAATTAAGTCTGTGGTATAGTCTGCCTTTTCATTAAACTATGTACCATAATGTAATGATGTGTGTGTGCTTGTGGTCAATCTTGTGGGGAGTGTGTGCCCTCCTTGCAGGCATTGTTCAGATATATCCATGCAGCATATGAGAGTGAATGAATGCTTTTGGACAATATGCTTGATGTAGATGATAAATTATATGGATATGCTTTGTGTGTTATGAAATATCGTTTTCCTTTTTTGTAACATCTTTAAAGTAGCCACATTATTGGTAAGTATTGCACTGCTGGAACAAAACATACAGAAATTACGAAAGCATTAAGTTCCGACAAACTTTGTTTCATGAATTAATAAACAAGACAAATGAAGAGTATCCTATATATGATTTTCCCAGTTCTCATCGCACTTGTTCTTGAAGGCCAAGAGATGAACTTTAAGATCGTCTTTGTTAAGAACCTAAGGAGCCCATACCGTGATTCCTTACCGTTCTTCTTTGATGTCTCCATTTGCGCTGATTCTTTGGCTGCAGAAGATACGATAAAACTTCAGGAGATTCTTTCAGTTGTCACTTTTCTTGATCCGTTGAGATAAGGCAATATTGATATGTGCCTTTCGATCGTATTATTAATGGCAATCAGTTCGTGCGAATCGTATAAAGGGCTCCCACAGTCAGGGCCGTAGCTTCCATAATGCAGTGAGGCGGTCTCCTCGGGCCCAACTTTCGAAGGGGCCCAAAAAAATTTTCTCATACCTATATGTATATATATCGTCGCGGTTGGATATATCTCATCCATAACTTCTGAAATTAGGTGTCGTGAGGTAGACGACGACTAATTAGGGCATTTCTGGTATTCTATTTTATGATTCTTGGGCTTCTCAAATGTTTGGCCCAGTTTTTAACAAGCCTTTGTTAGTTAGATTATAGAAAATAACATATATTGTACAAATACATTAAGCAATGTACATGAAGTTTAAAAAAAGAGGAATAGCTTGAAAGTTTATTTAGCTCGTTAAATACTTTATTATTAGTCTAGATATTATCATAGTCTTATAGTTCTATTATTTAAATTTTCGTACATTGTTTAACTTTGTTGAATATACGCGTTTGAACATGCTTATTGATGTTTGACTTGCATTATTTTCCATTTTTTCTTAATGACTTTTTTAATACTAATAAGAATTTTCAAAATATTTGTAATTTAAGTAATATCATAGAAAATTTTGAAATATATGTAATATAAAGAAAATTTTATACTCCCTATGTCCCTGTAATTTTTGTACATATGAGTTTTGACACACATATTAAGGCACCATCATTTTATTAATATAGTACAGTCTTAAGTTAGATAAAACGGCCCATTAAGCATGCTGAAAATTTTAAACAAAATTAATGATTCCTCCAAACAGAAATCCTTTAAAAACCACAATATAAATACAGATTTTTTACACAACATAATCGGCCAAACACCACAATTAGCCAAATACGCATCAAAATCAGCCAAACACAATCACCACCATACATCCAACCTACACGGCTGCTGCCAAGTGAAACAGCAATGAAAAAAAGAAAGCCTAATCTAACTGCTGAACAGAAAAATCAAATCGCCCAAAGACTTCTAACTAGCTGCACCGAAGGAAAATTACCCCATGGAAAACTGAGCGAGGTTGCTGCCGCATTTGAAAGTTGAGCAGATTTGGAGACTTGCAAAATCTCAATTTAAACTAGGTGATTATGTTGTGCAGGTCATACCAGCAATCAAGCAGAAGTGGCCAACAAATGCAGATAAACATATAATCATCCAACAAGACAATGCAAAGCCACACATTACAGATTCAGATCCTGATTTCAGACATGCTGCAGAAACTGATGGATTCAATATAAAACTACTATGCCAACCATCAAATTCACTAGACTTAAACATCAATGACTTAGGATGGTTCAGAGCCATTCAATCCTTACAAGTTCAGAAAACAGCATATACAATTGATGAGTTAGTTCATGCAGTGGAAGAATCATTTGAGCAGCTAAGTCATCAAACTTTGAACAAGGTGTTCTTAAGTATGCAAGCATGACTCATCGAAATCATGAAGGTCAGGGGACATAATAAATACAGCTTGCCACACATGAAAAAGCAGGCATTAATCAGAGAAGGTACCCTACCAGATGTTGTACATGTGGATGATTTATTAGTGAAGGAATGCATGCAATACATGGTACAACAAGGTGAAGCATTTCAATACAATCAGTTAGAGAAGTATTTTGGAGACTCATCCTAAGGCTCGGGCATGTTTATGCAGTAAACATATTCATAGATTAGTTGACATGTTTAATGTGTAAACATGGATAACAGTTAACACTTTTGATGCGCAGACATATGTATGTGCTATTTTTTTTTGTAAGAATGTTGAACATGTATGAATGGCTTATACGTATGTGTACACAGTCAAACATATCAGATCAATGTCCCAAAACACGCAGCTAAGCCATCATCACATAATCAGCCACATCGAAACATATCAGATGCAAATCTAGATCCACAGAAACCGTCATCACAGAATCAGGCACAACACAACATCAGACACAATTAAACCCTAAACGACTTAACATCCAACATATCAGACCACATCAGCCATTTTAATCATCATTTCAGCATGTAACCGCACGCCAAAGACCCCGGCTTTTGCATGACAGTAAAGGATGGAGTTCAAGGATAGAATTAACCTTCGTATACTTCACGGCCGGACATTAAATCGCTAGGAATTCCATAATACTGGCCTTTATCTCCTCATTCTGGAATCAGGAACAAAGCCGCATAGTAAATCACCCGAATCAGCAATAGAGCCGCACGGATCCGCCGGATCGGCAAGGAAGACACCCGAATCAGCCACGGAGCTGCACAAATCCACCGAATCGGCGACTAAATCACCAAGATCCGGTGATCCGGCGACTCCAATGAGCAAGGCAACACAGTCTCACCACCTGAAACATACAAAGAACCCAGAGTCAGTAAACTGGAGTCCCAAACATCAGAAAACAGAGCATCATCACGCGTCGTCTCCGAAAACCCCAGGAGAGACTCGGGTGTCTCTGGAACCTCTGAGAGGTCGTCGCCATGTTCGGCCGCCACCGACAGAGCGTCGGTGACGAGCGCCGGCAATGGAAAATGAGGAACGACAATTTTATAGGGTTTTCAGAGAGATATGAGCTCTGATAGAAATGGCGAGAGAGAGACAGAGAGTGATGGAATAAATATGCGAGAGAGAGATGTTTAGTTGTAGGATTAAATTTTAAGTTGGTTGTGTTAAATTTTAATTATGTGTAACTTTTTACTATAAATGGAAATGTATAAAAGATAGTGGGACGCCCGATTTGGTAAAATGTACAAAAGTTACCGGGACGGAGGGAGTAATATACATATGTGAATTGTGATATAAACTTATTATGTGTTTTAACCTCTTCACAAATATAATTTAGTATAGTTGCAAAGAAACCGATATATTTTACATTTTTTTAAGAAAAGTGCGTATCGTCCGCGACTGCGTCGCGACAATGCAACGTATCTGTATTGCTCGCTTCTGCATCGACGTCAGCATCCACGGCGCCGAACCATGTCTATTAAACACCTAGATGGTCTTTAATTCGGTTTAAATAACTTACATTTACGGTTAAATTTATGTTAGACTACGTATGTTATTTAAAATATTACATAAAAAAATTTAGGGCCCCAATTTCGAGGATCGCCTCAGGTCCCGACTTCGTGAGCTACGGGCCTGCCCACAGTCCCGTGTCTTCATTACAGACATTTGCTCGTCTTTGCTAGAATTCATCTTTAGTAGTCTCTCTCTCTCTCTCTCTCTCTCTCTCTCTCTCTCTCTCTCTCTGTGTGTGTGTGTGTGTGTGCGTGTGTGTGTGTGTGTGCAAAGAGACAGATAAACAGACGAACTTACGTTAATCGAGGGAATTAGTGAGTAATAAACAGATAATTGTGCTCTCTATTATTGAGTCCAAATGGTGAGATTCTGTACAAGCTGTGTGGTAATAAACAATTGGAGCCGATTATTACAATGCATATTATGCGACATGTGCCTTGTTATCGCACCTCTTATATTGTAAAATATACAATAGCTATGCAATTCAATCTTCTATTCTGGGGTATAATTTCAAGATGTAGGACTTTGCTAATATAAACTTGCTTGACAATAAAAAATGAGAATGATGCTCAACTTTCTTCAAATATTTAGGTGAATCATAAGTATAAACTAACATACATTCAATATATAATGAACGAGAAAAACGAGACGTTTTTGTTTCCTTTTATCAAACCAAACATGAGACAAGCTTTTTATCCTTCAACTTAATGATAATCAAACCCGTCGTACTAAATAAAATAGCTCTGCACAACATTAAACAGCTCTACGAAATGATCGATTTTTTTCTAAACAAATTATAACAACCTCATCGTTGGACCGGTCTGAATTAAGTACACATATGTGACCGGTCTGAATTAAGTACAAAGAATTCTACTGCATACCGACTGCAGATACCGGTCATGGACAAGACTTCAGGTAGAATGCTAAAATATGTTGTACCGAACTCGATACAGATTGGACACTCGAGACAAAAGCATGCTAAGACAAAAGGGAAATTACAGACATTCAAAGCAAAGCTGCATGTCAAGAGTATAGACGAGGTCAACTAACGCAAATGAGGAATAAAGCAAAGTGACAGTATAAACTGCGGCACAAACTGGACAGACCCATTTTGGGAAAGTCAATTAATGCACTGCTCAGAGTGAAGAGGTTATCTCACAACGGATTCAAATTCAAACCTCAGCTATAAAAGGAGAAGTACAAGTTGAAGAGAGTAACTTTACGATTTTACAACTTTGCAATCTCACATTCTCTAAGCGATCATCGATCAATCTCAAACACTGTGAAAGAGCGAAAAATCAAGATGAAGTCAAAAGACATAGTTATTCTTAGTTTATGTTCTTTATTTTCAACGGACTATAAAAAGCTGTTGAAGTAGGTGGATTGTTGTAAACGACTGCCTAGATGATTCACTAGATTAAGGCTGTGTTCAGCTGGGTAGGTTATACTGCTATTTGTATAACTGAAGATTGTGAACTTTCCTTGCAAGGAAGAAGGGGAGATGTAGAAGATTTTAACTCCGAACTTCCAGAAACAACTCGGTCTCACACACACATACACGTACTTCATTTCACATCGGTCTCAATCTTTCAATATCTCTTCCGCACAAATACTGACCGGTCACTGATTGAATACCAGTCACAGCACTAAACGGCTTAAGAAACCGAAAAAGAGTCAAACGTTTATTCACCCCCTCTCTAACGTGTAAACTGAACCTAACAAGTGGTATCAGAGCGGGTTTATTCAATAATCAACCGATAAAGAATACATCAAGCAAGCTGCTGATGTTCTCCCGAGAAAACTTCATGGAATGGAAAGTTCGTATGATGACTCATCTAGCGGCCCAGAACAAAGATATATGGGACGTCATCACAGATGGGCCTCCCTCACTGACAAATATCAATCCACAACACACGCAAGATATGACACAGCCTCAAACAATCCCAAAGGTAAAAAGTGAGTGGACAGAGGTGAAAAGAAACTGATGAATCTGGACAACGTGGCCAAAGATATTCTGTTCAAAACGCTGGATATCGGAACGTTCAGACAAGTGATGCTGTGTAAAACCATAAAGGAGGTGTGGACGAAACTCTGTCAAATCTGTGAAGGGAATGAGTCTACAAGGGAAAACAAACTGATAGTTGCCATTCAAAAGTATGATGGCACAAAGATGAAACCTGGAGAATCAATGACCGATTTCGAGAGCCGGTTCATGAACATCATCAACGATCTCACTGCTCTTGGAAGGACGCTGGAAAACCGAGATGTGGCCATCAAAATAATGAAAGCACTTCCTCATGTGTGGGACGTAAAGACTATGGCCATGAGAGAATCAAAGGATCTCAGCAAGATACAGGTTCACGATCTATTTGATGACCTCAAGGCATACGAGTTTGAGCTACAAACGAGGATGGAAGAAGCAGTTACAGAACAACCGGTCAAGGCACTCGTAGCCCCAGAAGCCTCAACTTCAAAGACATCTAAGGAACTGACCGACGAAGTCATGGCACTCTTTGTAAAGAGATTCGGAAAGTTCATGAAGAAAAGCCGAAGCAATACTTCGGAAGGTAAGAACTTTTCGAAAAACAAAACTGAAAGAACTGACGTCTCTTGCTTTAAATGTGGCAGGAAATGACACTATGCTATTGACTGTCGAGTTACTAAGAAAGAAAAGGAGAAAGCCGGTACCAAGTCCAAAAAGTATCAAAAGGCACTAGTAGCCAAAAACGGAAGAACCTGGGATGACACTGACTCAGAAGAATCCGACAATGACGAGTCAGATACCAACAGTGACCAGGAAACTCATGAGTGTCTTATGGCCAACATGACCGACGATGAGGTATGTGAACCTGCCTCTAATGACTTTATCAAAGAAGAGCTACTTCAGGCTCTTCAAGAAATGGCTGATGAATATCAGAAGTTATCTGCTAGAATTAAGCAAAAGGGCAAAGTCACACCGGATGAACAAACCGATAGTGATCTCGATCAAACAAGGACCCTGACTGAGGAGGTTAGGGAACTTAGAAAAGAGATAGTCCAACTAAAATCTGAAAACTCTAGGTTAAACACCATTGTACAGACTTGGAATCAGTCGAAGAAGAAAGCAGAAAGCATCCGAGCAACCTGAAGGATAACAAGGACAAGACCGGGCTAGGGTTTAAGGACATCGAACTAGGTGCATCCCTCTCACACGCAAAGAATACCGGATGGATCAAGTTTGTTCCAGTTAGCTTTTCACAAGCTAGTGATACCAGGAATATACCAAGACCTCCGGTCAGGACAGAGAAAGAACACCTGTCAAACGAGAGACTGTTAAGGACTGCTCCTTCCCGAACTAGACCGATATCTAATAGGTACATACATAGGGGAATCAGGGGTATAATTATGAATATAGAAACAGGGGTAGGGAATACCAAGCACCAAGATTAGGAATGACTAGGTGTAGAAATATTAAATACCTTATAGACCCAAGTACTGGATTGACTGTTAAAGTCATTCAGATTTGGTTACCTAAAAACCTAATCCATTCTGGACCCAAGTAAAACTGGGTACCATAAATATATACATATATATATATATATATATTACTTTTTCAGGAATACATTGAGGAGCTAAACCGGTCGGTATGGTATCTTGATAGTGGATGTTGCCAACACATGACCGAGAACGAAAGCTGCTGAAGAAGCTTAAACCACATACCGGGCCGATCATCACCTTTGGAGACAGCAGTAAAGGTAAAACAATAGAGAAGGGAGTGATTACTCACAAGAACCTTACCCTAAAGGATGTACATCTAGTACAAAACCTTCACTATAACCTAATAAGTGTTAGTCAGCTGTGTAGAAATAACTTCCTAATATCCTCTGAAAAGGATAAGTGCTTCGTTAAGGATAAAACGGAGCACATACTGATAACCGGTTATAGAGTCGGTGGCACTTATAGAGTTCAGTTAGTATACAGACAAACTTGTCTTATAGCTCATAATTCTAAAAGTTGGCTATGGCACAAACGCCTCAACCATCTAAACTTAAAAACCATTTCAGCTCTTAAGAAAAACAGTCTAGTTAGAGGTCTACCTAATCTAAAGTTCTCCAAAGATAAACACTGTACTGCATGCCAGTTAGGTAAACAAGTTAAGTCAACGTTCAAAAATAAAGGGAATATAGAGTCGAACCGGCGTCTGGACTTACTTCACATGGATCTTTTTGGACCCATACCGGTGGTTAGTCTTTGTGGTGCTAAGTACACCTTGGTAGTAGTAGATGACTTCTCTAGGTTCACTTGGGTTATTTTTTAAAGTCTAAAGACCAAACCCCAGTCTGCCTAATGAAACTATTCAAAAGAATGCAGAATGAACAAAATGGTAGCATAAACCGAATTCGTAGTGATAGAGGTATTGAGTTTGCAAATTCTGTGCTAATCGAATTTCTCGAGAACCATGGTATTCGCCATGAGTTATCTGCTGCCAGGACACCACAGCAGAACGGAGTAGCTGAACGAAGTAACCAAACCCTAAAGGAAGCAGCCAGAACAATGTTGGCAGATGCAGACATCTCTCATAAGTTCTCGGCAGAAGAGATCAACACTGCATGCTACACACAGAACCGGTCAATGATTTGCAAGAAACAGGGCAAAACACCATATGAAGTTTGGACCGGAAACATTCCTTCAGTAGGCTACTTCAAAACCTTTGGGAGCAAGTGTTTTATCCACAACAATGGGAAGAACCAGCTCTCAGCCTTCGATACCAGGGCAAAAAAGGGAATTTTTCTTGGTTACTCTTCAGTCAGCAAAGCCTACCGGGTCTTCAATACCAAAACTCTATCCATTGAAGAATCGACACATGTAGTCTTTGAAGAATCTGAGACCGATGATCAAACACCCAGTAACGGCAGTCGCTTAAGCACCCAATTGAAGGATCTTATCTTGAAGACGAGAGTGATGAAGAATGGGATCAACCGGTCTTGAGACTTACTGAAATACCCATCGTGGAGGAAACCGGTACTCAGGCTGATAACATTGAAATACCGGTGGAACCAACAAACTCATGCAGTGATGGTCATGAGGGTGTACCAGAAAACGGAACCAATGATGATACTCAACGCATACCGGAGGAATCAATTGAGGGGGAACACATCAAATGGAACCGTACGAAGCTGAACCATCCTTAGCAATTGATCATAGGATATCATGCAGCCCCCATGAAAACACGGCGGCAGGCGAATCCAAATTTTCTTCGGTATGTCGTCCAAATGTGACGAATAAATAATGGATTTTCTTAAAAATTAACGTGTTGGAGGTGGTGATTTAGCTTATCAATGGATATGAGATTGTCTACGGAGGTGTTGGCAGCGTTGAGAATCGAAAAAACGCAAGAAAATGAGAGATTTGCTTATGGTGCTCGCGGTGGTTGCTCACGTTAGGTGGACACCATAGCAAATATATATATATATATATAATGTATATATAAATATATGTATATATAAATATATATATATATATTTTCACCTTAAGGCTTCAAAATGCTTCAAGCGATTAGTAAATCGCACGAGTCTTCCTTTTCTTCGAGCCACCCACAGTAAACAAACTACAGTTTGTCAATGTCCTCGTCCTCGAATTCAACGTAAGCATCTCCTTGGCCATCTTCTTCTTCGTCCATCTCCCCAGCAATACCCTCGTTGAGCCTCGTATTCTCTGGAAGCTCACCGTAAGCCTTCAATAGCCTCGCTTCATCGGGCATATACTTGAGGATTACGTCGGCCTTATCGTCCTGCAATTATAAACAGCAATAGAGTTTTCGAATTAAACAACATGAAGTTCTCAAACACTTAAATGTTCCATGAAAAGATGTTTCTTTTTTGTTCTTTTATGTTCTCAACTGGGGAGGAACTGTCTAGAATCCACCATGTGTAACTGAGGAAGATGAGCTACAAACTAACCATAATTCAAGGGACTAAACACGACAGATTCAGAAACATACGATAAAAGAAAACAAAAAACAAGAATATAAAAAAGAGTTAACCGCTGAATTTGAGGAGAAAACAGTCACAAGGTGTATCCATATAACTGCAACATACACAAGTACGGCACACAATTAACAGCCTAAAATAGTCACAAGGTCTACAAACGCATTACATGTTCATTTGGTCAATATGTTTAATATTGTGATAGAAATGTACTTGACTCGAGAAAAGAACTTGCGAACTAACAAAGATTTATTGGGCAAAAGCCTAAAATAGTCCCCGATGTTTACCATGTGAACAAATTTAGGCCTCGATGTTCCGCGGAGACCAATTTAGTCCCCGATGTTATCGAAAATGACCAAATTGGTCACTCCGTCAGTCCGAGCGTCAATTTAGACGGCGATGGTATTTGCGACGGAATATCCTAATGAAAAAGTTAAAAAAACATTAAAAATGAGGAAAAAATCCAAACAAAGGAAAAAATTTCAAAAAATAGAGTAAAAAATTCAAAAAAAATAAAGAGAATATTACTAATAAATTAAATAAATAAATAAATAAATAATAATAAAAATAAAATAATACCAAAATAAAAATGATAAATATAAATTTAAGATTTGAAAAATTAAAAAATAAAATACATTTATCTATTAAAAATTAAATAAAAAGGAAAAACAAAATTAAGGATAAAAAATGCCTCGAATTTTTTTTAACAAATATACTGGGCTGATTGCATCGCCATTACAGTTCTCGATTTTTTTTTTTTACATTATCACGATTGATTGGCGATAATTCTCGATCTCGTTTTTGTCTAGTTAACGGCGATGCAATCATCCCAGTATATTTTGTTAAAAAATATTCGGGAACTGGGACGATTATGTCCTCAGTAACTTGGCAGGGACGGTCTTCGTAAAGTTTTAGAGGCAATTTTTATCCTTAATTTCACTTTTCATTTTTATTTAATTTTTAATAAATAAATATGTTTTTATTTTTTACTTTTTCCAAATCTTAATTATAAGTATCATTTTTAGTTTTAGTTTGTTATTTATTTTTGATTATTATTTATTTTTTATTTAATTTATTAGTAATATTCTCTTTTTTTTGAATTTTTTAGTCTATTTTTTGAAATTTTTTCCTCATTTTTAATTTTATTTTAACGTTTTCATTTAGCGACGGATCGCCCTCTAAATTGACGCTCGGATTGACGGAGTGACCAATTTGGTTCATTTTCGATAATATCAGGGACTAAATTGATCTCCACGGAACATCGGGGACTAAATTGTTACACATGGTGAACATTGGGGACTATTTTAGGCTTTTGGCCAAGATTTAATTATAAACGTTAAGAGTAAACGGTATATGTCTGAAACTGTGAACATGATAAGTACCCATTTTATTGAATAAAGAGGAGAAAAAGAGGCAAAATGACAAAGATATTCATCAATTTTGTATCTTACGAATTCGTAGGCACGCACAACTAATATGGTAACAACAATACACAAGTAAAAAGGAAAAAGAAACGAACGTGGAATGATCAAAATCAAATATAAATGGAGAAAGTTTTGCCAGGTAAACGGAAATAAGGAACAATGTCAGGACCTACGACGAATTGTTGATAGATCTCTATAACCCCGGCGAGCGTACGAACGTGGAACAGACAAGTAGCAAGGATCATTGCTAAAGCTTTTATACTCAGGTCTTCAGTTTTGTAGTCTTTTGCTTGACAAAGAAAGCCGAGAGCACACTGCTCTTACTACGAATTGGAGGATGAACAACCTCTTTCTTAGACGGATAATCGAACGATCTAAAAGGAGTCAAGGGTTTCGAACCCTCCACATATTCCTGCAACATCGTTCTTCTCATATGACCTAACAGTTCTGACGCATTCAAAGAGGCCAAAAAAAGCAACAAAAGGAAAACGAAAAACAAAAAGAGGCTGTCGAAGTGTATAAGGGAAAGTTGTAGTGATTACTCGTTGAGCAAAACCCAACGTCTGCATAGCCACGCTCGAAGCTGGTGCGGATTTCCTCCACGTGTCCCCATCAGAATCTATTGGTCAATAGAAAGAGTTCAACGTGAGAGATGAATGCAAGCAAATGCCATTTGCATTCATCAAGAGTTACAGTACCTGAGAAGTTCGCTGCAGCTGTAGTCTTTCCTTGTCTTTTTGAGTCTTCGGCACTGAAAGAGCTTAAGATATATTTTTTCATTTGCACTGAGTGTTTCGGGAGTCTGAAAGCAGGGCAGGAATTTAAACATACCATATGGGAGAACGAGAGGAAGCCTTCAAACTTGACTTGGTTTCAGAAGCCAAGTGCCAAGACAGGCTGTTGGCAGCTGTGGAACCTAAACAGAAGGATGCAAGTCGTAATTATCTTCATAATAAAATAATACTTGTGAACCATCCAATTTGAAGTGAGTCAATTGCCTACTTGTAGGATAAATGCGAGCTCGAGCTAGGGCAGGTTGCTTGTTATCTGTCTTTACATGTGGGCTGAAGTGTACTTTCTTGTTTATGGAATCTAAGTTGGACCAAAGGAACGGGATTATGAAGTCGGTTGAAGGTTCTTGATTTGCAAAGAAAAAACAGGACTTTGTACTCACTTGGCAAAATATAATGTTTGTGATGCTTTGGTATGACAGCTAAAAACTGCTGTTGTCGTAGCCCTTCCTTCTCCATGTATATTTGGCATGTCAGAAGTTGCTTACACAAAGAACACCCAAATCAGCCTTTTTCGAGTGGGATAAATTATGATTAAAATAAAAAAAGGCTCCATCGAAATATCCAAACCTGGTTCAGGCACATCATTTTGAGATCCATGGATGCTATTTCAAGGTTTTGTTGCTCCAAAGCATCACTCATCTTGTAAGCAACAGTGCCGAGATGGTCAATGGCATTAACAAGAGCTCGCGCAGCATAGTCTTTGAGATTATCCACGACCCTGATTTAAACATAATGCATATAATTGGAATGTGTTTTCGATAGACATAATCTCATTCTTCTAATGTCAGAAGTTCAGAGTCTCAGACAACACACCACACTCAAACCACCATACAAATAGTCCGTTTGCAAGATAAATAAATAAATACACGACAGATAGATAGCATCTGGTTGAACAATTGCAGAGAGGTAGTCAGTAGAATGAAATGTAACAAAACAAAACGAAGAAAAAAAAAATACTCACATACTTACATTTGCTTTTGCTCACTGTTAAGATACGACTTTTCGCAATATTCCGCAGCAGAGTACAACTGTGGTCTTAGGTTCTTTAGATCCTGTGGACGAAATAAGACAACGACTAAGCGCTTATTGAGTAAGAAATCGACATTAAACGAGATCCATTTAAGCATCAGCTCGCCAATCTAATCGTATTCTAATAGATTACGATCCTGTACTCCAGAAAAAAAGTAGCTTTTGTAACATTCACGAATGACTACTGAATGCCCCATATATTTGTTATTTATGAAGTTACTAAGGAAAATGCACATCAAACAACTGTGTAGCTCACTGTCGCAATGAGAACCTCTTTGCTTTTTATCCGCACAGCCGCCACAAAAAGCACTTCTATTTCGAAATTCTCAAAGATTCTCAAAGTAATTTTTCACGCAGCATGCAATCAAACATCTGAACTAAAGAGAACATAAAGAATCACAAAATGGAAAAACAAACAAATAAAAAAGAAAATCCCAGCAGCAAAAAAGTCAACGGCAAGTAATCGATGATTTTTTGTTGCGCTTTCACAGGCTAATGCATACAACTGTTTTACTAGATCTGATTCTAAAAATTTCGAGGCAGTAACAACAAATCGATTGAGAAACTAAAAGAGGTAATGAAGCAAAACATCATATACTTCACACCACACACCTGCAATGCCGTAACGAAGCTCATACTCTTCTCATACTTCTTCGTCTCTCTCTGATCATGAAACGAAGTTGCTCTCTTCACTTCCATAAGCTCACACGCACAAAGCTCAGGGACACCAATCAGATGATTGCAAGCAGCGGCAACATCACACAGGAAAAAAAAAAACTGCGGTCTTTTAACCCCTTAGGAGCTAAACGTCGAACAACTCGGACCAGTTGTTTTACACGGATTTGAAACGTAGCTACGCAAAGTACAGTATGTTGGCGGAAATGTTTCTGGCGTCAGGTGAAGTGTGTTAGTATGTGAGAGCGGAATTTGAGAGAGAGAGAGAGAGAGAAGCTAACGACGTCGTTTTGTGGTATTTAATTTTTGGATGCAGAAAGGTAGTTAGAGTTGGATACGAGATGGGGACATCGCCTAAAATTCAGCTTTCAGAAATCACAAGTCACATGAGTTTGTTCGTTTTGGATCAATAATGTAATAATTTATGTGGATATCGTAATAAGTGGGTTGCTTGCAAAATAATACATCCAAAAATTATAAGTCGTTAATAAAAAATTATAAGTCGTTAATAAAAAATTATAATTATTAAGTATTTTACCAATATCTTTCTATTATAGTAAGTCTCATGGCATTAGAATAACTGTTTGGGTAATTCTATTCACATCCCCTAATTACTAAATACACACTCTCATATTAATTACTCCCTCCGTCCCATCAACTTTATCACATAAGTTACTGGACACGCAAATTATGGTGACATTATTATAATAATATAGTACAATGAAAAGGTAAAAAAACGTATATTTTAACACGTCTTTTAAGAATATTCAATATTATTATATTGATTGTTTGTGATAGTTTTTTGCTAAATAAGGAAATGTGACAAAATTATTGGGACCCCGAAATGAAAAAGTGTGATAAAATTAGCGGGACGGAGGGAGTAAAAATATTAAATAATGCATATTTCCAAATTTAACTAGTTCTTTATTAGTTATATTCTCTCACATATTAATTACTATTAACAAAAAAAAAAAGGAAATTTAACATTATGTACTAGCTTTTATTTTGTAACGATTTTAACATCATTACATGTTTAAATTTATGGGTTAATTACGAGTCAGGCCCTAATAATATTCTCAACTAGTGTTCAGGCCCCAATCAAATTCCATTTAGTATGAATGACCTGCTTTTCAAAATTCTTAGAGAAAAATACCCAAACTACGCGATATGACATATTTACCCCTAACAGATGCAAAAATTACAAACTTTTGCCATCATCTTCTCCAACGAGCGAGCTAATCTTCAAGCTTGATTTCCACATATAATCTCGACATTCGTGAGCAGACGAGGTCCGACCCTGACCCGTCGTCGTGGTAGAGCTCGAAGGAGGCCACAGGCGAGGCGACAGGCTGCCGGAGCTTAACTTAATTTTTTTTTTGTTTTTCCAAATCACTTGGTGACGTATGACACATCTCTTCTAGTAAATAACAAATCGTCACACAAAAATACCACATCTTTTTAGAAATAACGATCCATATATTGTTAATAACACAGTCCGTATACAACCCATAGATCGGGAGAAAAAGAACGAAATCACAAAACGACACTAAATAGATGAAAACTGCATAAATCACGTCGTTATTGACTCAATAAGGTAAAATAGACCTCAATTTCTCATGGGTACCTCGAATTTATACCGATTAGTTGCAAGAAACGGATATTATATTTTCCCTAAATCGTGTAAAAAAGAAATACTTATAACATAAAAAAAAATAACAAATATCTTATGGTTAATGACTGATATTGACTTAGAAGTAACACATCGCTGAAAAGTAATAATGCATTGTCTGTAGTAAATAACACATTCTGTATACAACCAATGGATCGGGAGAAAAAGAACGAAAATCACAAACGACACTAAAAAACATATGAAAACTGCATAAATCACGTCGTTATTGACTCAATAAGATAAAATAGACCTCAATTTCTCATGGGTACCTCGAATTTATACCGATTAGTCGCAAGAAACGAATATTGTATTTTCCCTAAATCGTGTAAATAATAGATACTTATAACATAGCAAAAAATAACAAATGTCTTATGGTTAATAACAAATTTTGACTTAGAAGTAACACGTCACTGAAAGGTAATAACAAATTGTTTGTCGTAAATAACACAGTCTGTATACAAGTAATGGATCGAGGAATAAAACGAAAATCACAAACGACACTAAAAAACAAGATGAAAAGTGCATTAATCATGTCGTCATTGACTCAATAAGGTAAAATAAACCTCAATTTCTCATGGGTACCTCGAATTTATACCGATTAGTTGCAAGAAACGTATATTATATTTTCCCTAAATCGTGTAAAAAAGAAATACTTATAACATAGCAAAAAATAACAAATGTCTTATGGTTAATAACAAATTTTGACTTAGAAGTAACACGTCGCTGAAAGGTAATTGTTTGTCGTAAATAACACAGTCTGTATACAAGTAATGGATCGAAAGGAATAAAACGAAAATCACAAATGACACTTAAAACAGATGGAAAACTGCATAAATCTCATTGTTTGTGACTAAATAAAGTTTTCCCGTCCTCAATTTCAGATGGGTCTTACTAATAAAGACGAATTTTTTATGTATCGAATGAATTTGTGCTTCCACCCCCCAAATCAAAAATTTATTCCAGAAATCGATTCAATATCAACTTTAACAGCCGAACAAGGTAAAAGCGACTGAATAAGATAAAATCGAATCAAACGAGTCTTAATATTAAAAGAAAAAATAAGTCGGTAACCATGAAATTGAGAAATTTTAGCTTTCTCTAAGACTAAAACGTTTTTTATGTGAGTAACGGTTTACACAATAAATATAACACATATACATGTAAAAAAACACTTCATTGAGAATATTCTAGAAGGTTCTACCGTCAGAGAATTTAACAGAATTGTCAGAGCATATTTACAGGACTTTCTCAAAATTGTATCACATTAATTGGAAATAATAACACACGTTAGGTTAAAAAAACAACTCGAACTCAATTAATAATACACTGATCAATACTGATACCTCATAAATGTTATTTAGTACCACGTCAACAATTCGATTAATCCGTACAATAATACACTTTTATTTTGGATGTTTAATATGGATGTTCATGTAAATATATAATTTGATGAAGTTTAATCACCACATTCCTTTAAAATACACATTAGGCGAACTTTGATGTCAATAGAAGAATGTTGATCTCAATAGATATATAAACATGTAGTCCTCCATTGCAAAACATGGACTATCACATCTTTCAATGGAACATAACATTACAATTGCACCACAAACATGTTCAAACGTCAACATTAAGTACTAATAACATTAATATACCACAAATACAAAATACTAAGCTCAAAACCCTAAATCTTGTTAGGGAGTGTGCCCTCGGAATGCCATACGAGGACTAGGAATAGTATAGGGCGCACAATGATGTATGGGTCGATAGACAGTTTTACTGTATATACTGTTAAAATAAAGTAGTGAATAATATTTTCATTATAATAAAGGCATTATTATTTATTTATCGAATTTAAAGTCTGCTTGGCATTTGGCGGTGCGATAAATAAATAACACCCAAATGTTTGAGTTGGACGTCTGATTCTCGTGGGGACGAGGGAGGAGACACCGGACGGTCCTTATCTCAGCATTAAATAAAAAGTCCGTAACTCTAAGGATTCTAGGTGGGTGACTAGATATCCGAATATGACTTATTCATTGACGACCACATAGTATCGGTAGTGTCACCGATTACCTGAGAGGTTGTGGGTCGTGATGGAGATATCGGTGATCGGAGAGATCGCGTATTCGGACATTCGGCTCGTATTCGTCTTGATCACATGACTAGGATGTTGTCAATGATTGAACGAATGACTATAGCAGCCTCAGACCGATAGGGTCACTGACGGAATTGCTTTCGCGATTTCGGTTTGTCGCTAGTTGGCTAGGTCCGCAAGTGTTCGGAAATGGGACACGGGCCAGCGACGAAACGCAACTGACTTTACGGAGGTGATTGCCGGGCTTTGACTGCTATTGGGATTCACTGCCTATATTCGTATAGGTTAACGTCCTATGAGGTAATTGGAGAACGACGATTGTAAAGCCTTCGGCCGAAGCTTGGAAAGCTCGCTCGTATTAGATACGGAGCGGAGTTTAAATAATCGGTTGGGTCTCGATTATAACATAGTGTTAGGTTAGTGAGTTTGACATTTACATGGCTCTCACCTAACCGGGACGCAAGTGAAAGGCGTAAGAGTTATTTAAATGTATACACTATAGTCGGTTCGCCCGAATTTCGATTAGATCAAAATTCGTTCTCAAGTGGGATCTGTCCGGTACCGCGGGATTGGCTAGGCGAATATCGGGACTCGCGGATTCCTCCCGTGCCAGTTGAGACGGACCTAGAGAGTCGCGCTTAAAAATGGTAATGAACTTGAACGAAACGGCGGGCTTTTCTCTAGAACCTAACGAATGAGATTCGTTGAGGTAGTGGCATAGTTGACACGAGGTGTCGATAATTTAGTTAAATTCCGGTGACGGTCACGGGAATAATTAGGACTTAAGATTGTTTTAAGTGCTTAATTAATTAACTAAATGAGGCTCAATTGTAATTAAAATAATTAGATTGGATTTAATTATTTTATTACTTAAAATTGAGGGACTAAATTGAGAATTTAGAAACCTAAAGGGCCAAAATAAAATATTTGCATGTTGACTTGGTCTTGGACATGTGTATAATTTCTAGCATGCCACATTGCTTGAGGTGGCATATGGTCACACTTTGAGAGCATGACATGTGTTGAAGAAAAACTAATAATATATCCTTAGTGGAATTTTACTACAAGCATGGAAATAAATAAGTTATATGCAAAAAAAATGTAGAAAGAGTAACCATGCAACTTTAGGTGCTCTAAGTTGAAAAACTTGGTACTTGCTCTCAATAACTCAATTCAACAATACTAGAGAATTAGAACAAAAGTGAGTTTAAGTTTTGAACTACTCAAGCCACGGGATCGTTCGACGAAGCCCGACGCCCGAACCGAACTGCCTCTAGCCATCGGGAGCAGTCTCGGAGGTTCGATCAAGGACATACCGGCGTGACGATCTAGCCCGGAACCCCCGGGAGCCAGACGAGGTGTTGCGACGTCCATCCGAGGTGCATTCACGTACACCGACGGTATATTTCGAACCTTACTGATTTGATTTTACGAAAAATACCAAACGATATCGGAATGATTCGAAAGACCCGTCGTTACGATCGTCGGGAAGTGTAGAATCAATCTGAAAAATTTGGTATCGATCGGATATCATTTCGGTTATCAAACTGTTGAAAGACGGCAGACTGCCGCTTTAGTCGAATTGATAATTTCGAACCACTGATTTGGTTTTGCGAAAAATACCAAACGACATCGGAATGATTCGAAAGACCCCACGTTGCGATCATCGGGAAGTGTAGAATCATTCTGGAAAATTTGGTATCGATCGGAAATCGTTTCGGTCGCCAAATAGTCGAAACACTGTCGGCTGCCGCTTTGTTCGAACTAGTTTGGAACGAAGTTATTAATTCGAATAAATTTGTAATAAATTCGAATTTAGGAAATTCGAATTAGACGTGATCTCCTGAGGCTCAGGGCAGTATCTTGAGCCCTCGGGAGAAGCCGAAGGGCATTAGGTCGAATTTAGATGTTGAAAATCGAAAATTCGGCACCCTACGCCGCTTGGTTCAAAAAGCGCTTCCGCCATCGCCACGTTGAGCTGTTCGGGGGCCGGCGTCGATTAATCGGGCCTACCCCAACAGTGGTATCAGAGCTAAGGCTCATGCATGGTTCGACCGAAGGCCTCGAAAGCCGATGTGGCGAACGAACGGTCGACGTAGTTTGGAAACTATCGTCGCTCGTGACGTCGGTTGGGCACCCGGCGTCAAAATTCTGTGTTGCATGTTTATGTGGGACATTTACGCGGGCTTAGGTTCTAACCGGGTTATTTGTTTAAGGGCCGTTTGCTGCCCCCCGGAATGTACATGGATTACGGGTTGTTCGGGAAATAATTCCCCCGTGTTGTATGTTTTCGCTTTATTAGATAAGTTAGAAAAATGGCGGCCGTTCGACGCAAGGCGAGATTGAAGGGTCGACGACCCGCGTGACGACGAGTCGACGTTTGGAGATTAAAGACCTGGTCGTTATACGACCCATGTAATAGGACCATTTTAGAAATAGCCCGCGCATTTGTCCATTTAAATTGCTTTCCTAGGGTTAGGAATTTAATTAACGCATTTATGTGCTCGTGCTTAATTTTTATTTGCTATGAGAATACAAACTCCCATAAAATACTAAGTGAGTAAAGGGATTGGATGCCCTGTCTTCTATCAAGCTCGGGTTAAGTTGTTACGAAACCTAAATGCAAGGTTTGGTTCCGGGTATGCCGGCGCCTTGCATTTGTTTTCGTTTCGGTTTGCTCGTGTGCGTTAGCGCTGCTCGCCAAGACCACACTGTGCGGTAAAACGTACGGTTCAAGTGTGCGGTTTTGAGCAAAGTTGATAGGTCGCACTTAGACAGTCATACCGCCTTGTTCCGGATTTACCGGCGGGGGTCCCTGACTGAGACAAAGATAGTTGAGACATTCGACGAGGTCGGATTCGTGCGGAGCACGACTTCGTGGGCCGCTGCAAACCAATAAAACGACAGAGGTTGAGGTTTGCATCCGCCCACGGGGACGTCAACTCCACTATCGAAGTTATCAACGAAACTTCCAAAACATCCAATGGGAGAAAATGGAGTTTATGAAAAGATAGTGGGAGTCAAATGGAATAGAAGTCCTTGTTCGCGTTTGATGATCTATACAATCAACCTAATAGGCCTTTTATTTTCTGCAGCATTTTCTCTCAGTGTAAGTTATGTCTACCGCTTTAAACATACTAGTCAAGGAGAATAGGTTGACTGGGTCAAACTATTCAGACTGTCTTCGCAACCTGAGGATTTTCCTTCAGATTGAGAACCTAGTGTATATCCTTGACTCCGAGTTGCCGCCAGCCCCAGGGGCGCGGGCAACCGAGCAGGCTCGTGCCGCTTATGACAAGCGACTGCGCGACGAGCAGCTCGTAAAGGCACATGTCCTCGGATCGATGAGTAACACACTGCAGCGTAGTCATGAGGGTATGGCTGACGCTCGAGCGATGGTTCAGCATCTGAAAGAGCTTTACGGTGAGACGTCTAGGACAGCTCGCTATGCGGCTTCGTCGCAGCTCTTCAGATCGAGGATGTCTGAGGGTGAGAACGTTGGCGAACATGTTATGAACATGATCACCATGATCGAGAGATTGGAGACTCTCAATTTCCGATTTGATCGGGAATTACAAAACGATCTCATCTTGCAGTCTCTGCCTCTGTCCTTCAATGCGTTCATAGTGAACTATCATCTGAACGGCATGACGCTGACGCTTGCTGATCTGATGAATCAGTTAGCAACGGCGCAAGGTCAGATGAAGAGGGCAAAGCAGACTGCACTTGTCGCCACCTCTTCGAAGCCCCAGAAAGGCAAAAAGAAGAAGGGCAACAAGCTCAAGCCAACAGGGAAGAAGGTTTCTAAGAAGAACAAATCTTCTGGGAAATCGAAGCAGACCGGTGTAAAGCCGACGGATAGGTGTCTGCATTACGGTGCGCTGGGCCACTGGAAGCGGGACTGTCCGAAGCTCAAGGGTGAGCAGGCTGCGTCAGGTAAGGAACTTAATGTTTTAGAAACGGTTTGTTCATCATCTGTATACTCTACTTTCTGGATATTGGATTCGGGAGCTAGTACTCACATTTGTGTGTCCACGCAGGGTCTGGGACCAAGTAGAGCGCTTGGGGAGCGGGAGATCGAGGTTAGAGTGGGAAGCGGGGATAGTCTCTCGGCAAGCCACGTCGGATCAAGATCTCTTGTTTTGTTATCTGGGCATGTGTTGCGTTTGTACGATTGTCTTGTACTCCCGAGGGGTTTTAAGAACATCGTCTCCATTCCTGTTTTGAGCAGGAATGGTTATGTATTTAACTTTAATAAAAATACATGCCACATTATGTATCGAAACAAAAATGTTGGCAACGCGACACTGTTTAATGGTTTGTACTACTTAAACACCCAGAACGACGTATCTGTGAATACTGTCACAAACAAACGAAAGTCAGGAATAAATGCGAGGTACCTGTGGCATCTTCGATTAGGGCATACTGGAGAACGCAAAATCCATGAGTTAGAGAAAAACAGGATTTTGAAACCGTTGGGATCAGATCCCTATCCGACTTGTGAGTCGTGCCTCCAAGGTAAAATGACCCGATCACCCTTCACCGGGACATTTAATAGAGCCACGGATATTCTCGGTTTAATTCACACGGACGTTTGCGGGCCATTCAATGTGAAGGCTCGGGGTGAATTCCACTATTTTATTACCTTCACGGATGATCACAGTCGTTACGGACTCGTGTATCTGATGAGGTATAAAGCTGATGCACTTGAAAGGTTCAAGGAGTATAAGGCTTTGGTGGAAAAACAAACGTCGAAACTCATTAAAGCCATTCGATCGGATCGAGGAGGCGAGTACATGAGTATCGAGTTTGACCAGTTCTTGAAGGAGAATATATATTATCACATATGACTCCGCCCGGCACGCCACAATTGAATGGCGTGGCCGAACATAGAAACCGAACTTTATTAGATATGGTTCGTTCTATGTTAAGCTATACAGATTTGTCGATGTCATTGTGGGGATACGCGCTTTTGACAGCGGCTTATACCATAAACCGGTGTCCCTCGAAGTCTGTTAACGGCATTCCGTATGAGATATGGACTGGCCGTTTACCCAGCTTATCACATATTAGGATTTGGGGTTGCCCGGCCTATGTGAAAAAGTTGAAGGCAGACAAATTGGAGTCTAGGTCTCTGAAAGGTCGTTTCATAGGTTACCCTGAAAACTCAATGGGGTACCTATTCTACTTCACGATGATCAGAGGATCGTTGTGGGCCTACACGCACATTTTCTCGAGGAAGAGTTCATTCGAGATTGTGGCGTTGGCCGAGAGGTCACTCTCGAGGAGCAGTCGACCGAAATGCCCTCACAGGATTTGGAATTGGATGGTCCGAGTGAAGCAGTCTTGCGACGATCTGAAAGGGTGCCACGCCAACCAGAGCGGTATGGCATGTCACACGTTGAACACGATTATGTTGCGACTAGGGGACTTCTAAGAGAAGATCCCGCTACTTTCGATCAAGCTATATCCGATGTTGACTCAACGAGATGGATTGAAGTTATGCGGGCTGAGATAGACTCAATGTACTCAAACAAAGTCTGGACTCTTGTAGACCTACCGAGCGGTTTTAGACCAATTGGTTGTAAATGGATATACAAGAGAAAGATTGGATCTGACGGACAAGTTGAGACATACAAGGCCAGGTTGGTTGCCAAGGGCTATAACCAAAAAGAGGGAGTCGACTATGAGGAGACTTTCTCGCCTGTAGCCATGATCAAGTCTATCCGCATAATGCTCGCAATAGCTGCGCACTATGATTATGAAATCTGGCAGATGGACGTCAAAACGGCGTTCCTTAATGGATTCCTCAAGGAGGAGATTTATATGGAACAGCCAAAAGGTTTTGAGTCGCATGCAGATGCTCACAAAGTGTGCAAACTGAATCGGTCCATTTACGGACTGAAACAGGCCTCTCGTAGTTGGAACCTACGTTTCGATGAAGCAGTTCAGAACTTCGGATTCGAGAAAAACGTAGACGAGCCATGTGTCTACAGAAAGAGTAGTGGGAGTATGGTGTCGTTCCTTGTATTGTACGTGGATGATATCCTTTTGATTGGAAACGACATCGGGATGCTCTCGTCGGTGAAAGCATGGCTTTCAACCGAATTCTCCATGAAAGATCTGGGAGAAGCGACGTATATACTTGGTATTCGCTTGTTCAGGGATCGAGCGAACAGAACGATCGGCTTATCTCAGGCCCTTTACTTAGAGAAAATCCTGAAAAAATTCAGAATGGATGACTCTAAGAGAGGGTTCTTACCTATGCGACATGGGATCCATTTGTCGAAGTCAATGTCACCTCAAAGTGAGGAAGACCGACGAAGGATGAGTGGAATACCCTATGCGTCTGCAGTGGGTAGTCTGATGTACGCGATGTTGTGCACACGACCGGACATTGCCTACGCTGTGAGCGTGGTTAGTCGGTTTCAGGCAAACCCAGGTGAAGGACACTGGACAGCCGTTAAGAATATCTTTAAGTACCTTAGACGGACTAAAGACTTAACGCTTGTCTATGGAGGAGCAGGACTAGAAGTAGAAGGTTATACCGATTCGGACTTCCAGTCGGACGTGGATGACCGAAAATCTACTTCAGGTTTTGTATTCGTGCTCAATAGTGGGGCAGTGTCTTGGAGAAGCTCCAAGCAAAGCACGACTGCCGATTCCACATGTGAGGCAGAATACATAGCAGCCTCAGAGGCAGCTAAAGAAGCTGTTTGGATGAAATTGGAGGAACTTACTGTGGTACCAGTTGCGGAAAGACCGCTTACACATTGGTGCGATAATAGCGGTGCAGTCGCGCAGGCAAAGGAACCACGATCTCATAGCAAGTCCAAACATATTGAGAGAAAATATCACGTATTACGTGAGTTCGTTGAAAACGGGATGGTCGCCGTGCAGAAAATCGCCACCGCGGAAAACGTGGCGGACCCACTTACGAAGCCCTTGTCCCAGGCAGTTATGGAACAACATCTGGACAAGATGGGCCTACGATACCATTGTGACTGGCATTAGGTGCAGCACATGGCATTCGAGTGCAAGTGGGAGGCTGTTAGGGAGTGTGCCCTCGGAATGCCATACGAGGACTAGGAATAGTATAGGGTGCACAATGATGTATGGGTCGATAGACAGTTTTACTGTATATACTGTTAAAATAAAGTAGTGAATAATATTTTCATTATAATAAAGGCATTATTATTATTTATTTATCGAATTTAAAGTCTGCTTGGCATTTGGCGGTGCGATAAATAAATAACACCCAAATGTTTGAGTTGGACGTCTGATTCTCGTGGGGACGAGGGAGGAGACACCGGACGGTCCTTATCTCAACATTAAATAAAAAGTCCGTAACTCTAAGGATTCTAGGTGGGTGACTAGATATCCGAATATGACTTATTCATTGACGACCACATAGTATCGGTAGTGTCACCGATTACCTGAGAGGTTGTGGGTCGTGATGGAGATATCGGTGATCGGAGAGATCGCGTATTCGGACATTCGGCTCGTATTCGTCTTGATCACATGACTAGGATGTTGTCAATGATTGAACGAATGACTATAGCAGCCTCAGACCGATAGGGTCACTGACGGAATTGCTTTCGCGATTTCGGTTTGTCGGTAGTTGGCTAGGTCCGCAAGTGTTCGGAAATGGGACACGGGCCAGCGACGAAACGCAACTGACTTTACGGAGGTGATTGCCGGGCTTTGACTGCTATTGGGATTCACTGCCTATATTCGTATAGGTTAACGTCCTATGAGGTAATTGGAGAACGACGATTGTAAAGCCTTCGGCCGAAGCTTGGAAAGCTCGCTCGTATTAGATACGGAGCGGAGTTTAAATAATCGGTTGGGTCTCGATTATAACATAGTGTTAGGTTAGTGAGTTTGACATTTACATGGCTCTCACCTAACCGGGACGCAAGTGAAAGGCGTAAGAGTTATTTAAATGTATATACTATAGTCGGTTCGCCCGAATTTCGATTAGATCAAAATTCGTTCTCAACTGGGATCTGTCCGGTACCGCGGGATTGGCTAGGCGAATACCGGGACTCGCGGATTCCTCCCGTGCCAGTTGAGACGGACCTAGAGAGTCGCGCTTAAAAATGGTAATGAACTTGAACGAAACGGCGGGCTTTTCTCTAGAACCTAACGAATGAGATTCGTTGAGGTAGTGGCATAGTTGACACGAGGTGTCGATAATTTAGTTAAATTCCGGTGACGGTCACGGGAATAATTAGGACTTAAGATTGTTTTAAGTGCTTAATTAATTAACTAAATGAGGCTCAATTGTAATTAAAATAATTAGATTGGATTTAATTATTTTATTACTTAAATTGAGGGACTAAATTGAGAATTTAGAAACCTAAAGGGCCAAAATGAAATATTTGCATGTTGACTTGGTCTTGGACATGTGTATAATTTCTAGCATGCCACATTGCTTGAGGTGGCATATGAGTCACACTTTGAGAGCATGACATGTGTTGAAGAAAAACTAATAATATATCCTTAGTGGAATTTTACTACAAGCATGGAAATAAATAAGTTATATGCAAAAAAAATGTAGAAAGAGTAACCATGCAACTTTAGGTGCTCTAAGTTGAAAAACTTGGTACTTGCTCTCAATAACTCAATTCAACAATACTAGAGAATTAGAACAAAAGTGAGTTTAAGTTTTGAACTACTCAAGCCACGGGATCGTTCGACGAAGCCCGACGCCCGAACCGAACTGCCTCTAGCCATCGGGAGCAGTCTCGGAGGTTCGATCAAGGACATACCGGCGTGACGTTCTAGCCCGGAACCCCCGGGAGCCAGACGAGGTGTTGCGACGTCCATCCGAGGTGCATTCACGTACACCGACGGTATATTTCGAACCTTACTGATTTGATTTTACGAAAAATACCAAACGATATCGGAATGATTCGAAAGACCCGTCGTTACGATCGTTGGGAAGTGTAGAATCAATCTGGAAAATTTGGTATCGATCGGATATCATTTCGGTTATCAAACTGTTGAAAGACGGCAGACTGCCGCTTTAGTCGAATTGATGATTTCGAACCACTGATTTGGTTTTGCGAAAAATACCAAACGACATCAGAATGATTCGAAAGACCCGACGTTGCGATTGTCAGGAAGTGTAGAATCATTCTGGAAAATTTGGTATCGATCGGAAATCGTTTCGGTCGCCAAATAGTCGAAACACTGTCGGCTGCCGCTTTGTTCGAACTAGTTTGGAACGAAGTTATTAATTCGAATAAATTTGTAATAAATTCGAATTTAGGAAATTCGAATTAGACGTGGTTTCCTGAGGCTCAGGGCAGTATCTTGAGCCCTCGGGAGAAGCCGAAGGGCATTAGGTCGAATTTAGATGTTGAAAATCGAAAATTCGGCACCCTACGCCGCTTGGTTCAAAAAGCGCTTCCGCCATCGCCACGTTGAGCTGTTCGGGGGCCGACGTCGATTAATCGGGCCTACCCCAACAAGTCTGAGGCCCGAAACCCAAAACCCTAAATCCTAATCCCCGAACCCCAAATTTTTTTTAAGGTTGTAGAAATACCTGCACAAGTCGTGGATCATTCTTCCAAAATTTCATGTCGTAAACCCTTAATCTTAACCTCGAACCTGTAAGTCCTAAACCCCAAAAACTATCGTCAATTTCATATGAATGTTGATAAGTTTCACAAAAATAACAAATGTCTTCAGGGTAATAACAAATGTTGACTCAAAAATAATAAAACGCTGGAAGTTAATAACGTCTTGTGTGTCGTTAATAACACATTCTGTATACAAATAATGGGTCGGGATAAAAAGAGCGAAAATCACTAACGACACTAAAAAAACAGATGAAAACTGCATAAATCACGTCGTTGTTGACTCAATAAGGTAAAATAGACCTCAATTTCTCATCTCGAATATATACCGATTAGTTGCAAGAAACGGATATTATATTTTCCCTAAACCGTATAAAAAAGAAATACTATAACATAGCAAAAAATAACAAATGTCTTATGGTTAATAACAAATTTTGACTTAGAAGTAACACGTCGCTGAAAGGTAATAACAAATTGTTCGTCGTAAATAACACAGTCTGTATACAAGTAATGGATCGAATGGAATAAAACGAAAATCACAAGCGACACTAAAAGCAAGATGAAAACTGCATAAATCACGTCGCCATTGACTCAATAAGGTCAATTAGACCTCAATTTCTCATGGGTACCTCGAATTTATATTGATTAGTTGCAAGAAATGGATATTATGTTTTTCCTAAATCGTGTAAGAAAGAATACTTATAACATAGCAAAAAATAACAAATATCTTATGGTTAATAACAAATGTTGACTTAGAAGTAACACGTCGCTGAAAGGTAATAACGCTATGTGTGTCGTAAATAACACATTCTGTAGTCAACCAATGGATCGGGAGAAATATAACGAAAGTCGCAACGACACTAAAAACGGATGAAAACTACATAAATCTCGGCGTTATTGACTCAATAAGGTAAAATAGACCTCGATTTCTCATGGGTACCTCGAATTTATACCGATTACTTGCAATTTGTGTCGACATCTAGATTCGATTTACCATTATTTTTTTTCTAATTTGCACCCTAATTAGACAAACAAATTCTACCTCATGCATCGTCAATATCATAATGAATCCAACATTACATGTCGAATCGATTGGATTGGTCAATCGGATTTTTTTTTGTGCTCGATTCAATGTAAGAAAAATTAGTTTGAAAAAATTCTGTTGATAACGTTTTGTAGTAGCAAAATAACACAATGTTGTTGAAAAATAACGTATCTGTTTTGTATAGTAACACTATGCTGTAACTATATAATATACAATGAAGTAAAAGTGACGCTTCATATAAGACCAAAAAGCACGTCGTGACTTTCGCTGGAAAAAAAAAGAGCAAAGGGTAGTTTCGTCAAATTCTATTTTTGGGTCCTTCACTCAGATTTTTACAAAAAGTGGGTCTCTTAAACTTATTCATTTTCTGACAGGGTCTGACAGGTAAATGAAAACTTTAGGGGGGCCTGAATAGAAATCTTCCCTAAATTTATATCTTAATTCTTTGAAAAGATAAATATAATAATATTTGTATGTCAAATTATTTATATTTTGAATATCTATATTTTAGCATTATTATATTATTTATATATAATTGATTCAGCAAAAAATATTTGATTCTGTATCTCACTAAATCAAATATAAATCTTTTTCAATAATATTGTTTAATTTAATAAGATATATTGTGCTATATGATTAATTTATTAAGTTAATTATTAATGTATAAATTTAAAAATATGAACACTTTTTATAATAGAATGTAAACTAGCAAGTACTTATATTTATATATATATATATATATATAATTAAATGCAAAATGTTATAATAATTAAATTAATAAAATTTTTGTTGTTGAATTCAAGAGGGAAAGTAATTAGAGAAATAACTTCAACAAATTTCATGTTATTTTAACAAATTAGAATGGAAAGTATTAAATTACTAGGGGGTGTGAATAGAATTTTTTATCCAAGGGGGTGTAAATAGTATGACCCTAACTACTTTTGTGTGTCAAAGTTAGCGTTCAATTACAACTTTATCATTTATGTAAGTAGTAATTTATTCCTCGTGTTCGATACTCGTTTATTCACCTTACTACACTACAAACGATAGGTCCACTGCCTATCGCACGTCGGTGATAGTAATTACGTATTCGTTTTATTTATCACTTATCGCACCTGCACTTTACAATAGTACACCGCGTGTGATCAACAAACAAATTGGAAATGTTAAGTGAATATCTCCATCACAAACCAAAAAAAAATACGTAAAGATAAAAAATTATTCAAAACAGGCTTAGCTGCTTCTAAATTTTCTACATCAGAGCTAGAAACCTTGCAAGACACAAAAAAAAAACATAAATAAACCCATAATTGTTTCATCAACTATCAAATCTTAGTCTTAGAACCTTAAACCTCATAAAAAATTCCTCCCTAAACAAAAAGAAAACATAAAAGCAAAAAGGAAAAGAAAAATCGCAATTGCACCAGAGTATCCAAGAAGACGAGGAGATGATTGCCGCATAATAGTGGCTCGTGGGTTGTGTGTCCAGACCTCTGCAATATCCTCAATTTTAGTCGTGGTGGTTTTGACATATCGTGAGTGATCTAGTGGGTTTGTTCTTTGGGTTCTTTCACATAAATAAACATTTGGAACAAAACTTGTAAGTTAGTACCCTGTCAGATTTTTTTATATGTAGGTACGTAGTAAAATAATTTTTTTGCAGATAGGTACCCGATCCACTGCAAGTACGCCATACAACACATCTAGATACCGTATATCAACGTATTGTGTACGTCATATGTTGAGAAATTGATGCGCCGTATTAGCACATTTAGGTACGCCATCTTTAATACATAAGGTACGCCGTACAAACACGTTTAAATATCCTATATCAACATGTTATGGTACGCCATACACAGGAAGGTACGGCGTGACTGAAGAAACTGGTAAACATTAAATCGGGTACCTATCTGTAAAAATTTCTGACATGGGTAGCTATCTGTAAAAATTTTAGTCAAATAGGTATCATGTGTAGATGTCACTTGTTCTTTTAATGTTTTTTATTTTTTTCCTTAATTTTTTGGACTAGTTTTAACCGGTTTACTCGTTCTGTTTGTCGGTGGTTACTATTGGATATTATTTTCCCTTTCACGTGGCATAATATTAGGAGGACGTGGGAAGGGTTTTTTGCTGTTTTTATAAATAATGTTTTTTTTTGTAAGAAAGGCTTTTCATTACCACGTGGGAACCCAATATAAACTACATTGTAAAACATCATCACCAGACTACTCACCACCTCAAACAGAGCCTATGAACAGAATAAATCTTGTTCTCTATTCCTCTACTTGATGGTTTCGCAAACCTCTCCCACGTATTTGATCCCTAAAACTCTTCTTGAATATCTGGAATAGCTCCCCAACAGGCCTAGCTCCGTACCATGAACTCGCGAATTTCTTTCCTTCCATAGAATGTATGCCACAGCTGCCATCCCAGCTACTTGGATCTTCGAGACAATGTTCTTTTGCTTCTCCATTCGGACTAGTTTGTGAGCCCAGTGTACCATAAAAGTGGGAATATCACGTTGCAACCAGCTGCCCGCCTCTGCCACAAAGGCTCTGCTATAGTCACAGTTGAACAGCAGATGTTCAAGGCTCTCCTCTGATTGCATGCATAGTACACACCTTGGATCAGTGACAAGTACCCCCCATTGAACTAGCCTATCTCTCGTAAGCAGTTCTTTTATGCATAATAAGCCAAAGAATAAAAGCATGCTTTGTCATAGTCCATCGATTCCAAATAGCAGCTGCAATGAGCAGTTTTCCCGGGTGCCTTGCAACCAAAGATAACCAGAGGTGATAGTGTAGCAGCCACTTGCTGTGGACAGCCACCTCCCGTTATTGTATCCTTCCCGAAACATATCCCTCACCTTAATAACTTGGTTCCATTGCCAACTACTCTCCCCTCCACGAGTGTACTCCCAGAATGTTTTTTAACTTATTGACATGTGGCATCATATTTATACCTCTTACATTTCTATTCTAATATAAGATTGCAATTTAATCCTTTAATCTGAATATATTCTTTTAAGTAGTTTTTATTTCACTCATTTACCATGTTTTCTTTTATATTTAAAATTAATATTCCATCAAACATTTATAAATTACTGAAAATATAAATAACATTAAATATAATTATATTTTTAGCACACACTGCGCGGACCCAGAATCTGACATCTGGGGGGCTCGATGAGTTTTTGTACCTTAAAAACGTAATTTATATATGTTAATGATTGTGAAAAACGTTATTGATATAGAAAAGAAATAATAATGAACAAAATATTTTTAAATGATAAAGTTGAAAAGTTCCCATTCACAAACCGTTGAGTAATAAATAAATAATATCTTTAATTAAAAAGATATATGTGTTAGAAAAATTATATATATGTGAAACTGGAAATATTTAGTTTTTTGTAATTATAGATATTTTTGGTTGATAATAAAGATAAAAAATCATATCAGACAAAAATACAATTAATTGGTTTATATGAAAAGACATAATTATGTTGGTTTTAGTGATGAAAGATGTAAATGTGCGTATAGTTGTAAATAATTTTCATCATAAATTGATAAAGAAATTTGAAGACAATTTTATATGTCTTACTTGAAAAGGATGAGATTCGATCCGTTAACCATTTGGCCAATAGATGAGCACTTGACCACTACACTACAAACCAAGTGTTGAGATCCCATAGTATAGAAAATATAAATTGTTTATATCCTTGTGGCTGGGGTCAATGGCCCCTCCAAGCCCCTCGTAGGTCTGCCGCTGACAGAGCATTGTTGATGTGCCAATTGTTATAATTTTAGTATATTACGATTATATCCCTAATCAATGTTGTTCTATATATAACAAACAAATAATAAAAATAAAATACTAACTTAATTTCAAAACAACTAAGAATATAAAATAATCCATCTATATTTTATATATTTCACTTGCCTGGAGCTAGAGGTGAAAGTTTGGTCTTGAGCCCATGGGCCAGCCCATTTCGCCCAAAAAAATTGATATGGGCCTATATTTGGGTAGCCCAAAATCATATCGGGCCAATTGGCCCGACCCACCAGGCCCAACGGATTAGTGGGCCGCGGGCCTGAAAACCCGATGGGTTTTGGGCTAAATTAGCCCATTAAAGCGGAGCTTAATAGAATTTCAATTTCTAAAAACCCCTAGGTGTCAATCGAAGGAGATCGAGCTTGAATCAGGTGCCAATCGAAGGAGCTCAAGCTTCCACAAATCCTCCATAATCTCAGCATAATCTCGAGGAAGCGCGGTCGGCCGAAGGGGACCTCGAAATCGAAAGCCGACAAGGAAAAGGACCTTTGTACGAGAGCTACACCCACTGGAAGCAGCTCGTGCCAGTTCTGTACGACTGGCTTGCGTCTCATAACCTCGTTTTGGCCGTCCCTCTCTTGCCGGTACTATGAATTTTTCGTGTTGTTTGCCATATTTTTTGCTGTTTTTTATTGATCCGTAGGTTTCTCCCCTGTGTTGCAATGTAGTTTGTGTACTGTATTTGGAGAAATTGGTGTATATGCCGTAAAATTAGGGTTTGAGAGGTATCAATGTGTTTGTTGGGCTAGGGCTGGGTTGGTCCGACCCACTGTTCTTTGGGCTAGTGCTTAGACTTCATTAGCCCACACAACTTTGGGCTAGCCCAACCCGGCCCAAACAACTTTGGGCAGCCCACTCAATCTGGGCCGAATGGGCCAACTTTTCAGCTCTACCTGGAGCATACTTAAATACTAGTAAATTATAATTAGAGAGAGATAAATACTCCATATATACAATATGTTTTATATGATTTTACAAAACACAGAATTACTTATCAATTTAGAACGGGTGGTTAAAATCTAGTTAAATAAACCATTCATGTTAAGCCACATATCATGCTACTATGATTTAGCGTCATACAGTAAATGGCAAGTTCTCAGTACGGTATGCGTACTGTATTGCTTTAGCACCAATCGCCAGAAATTTGATCGCATTCTTCTTTTATGATGGTCACCATGGGGATTGCAGAATAAGAAAGTGATGGAGAATCGAGACATTTCATATGATGTTTTTGTTGCTCAAAGCATAATGCATAATTATTGTTGAGGCGAAAACTGTTGCAAACCCTTCAACTTCTCATAGCAACCCACTGGTCATGAGTGTCTCGAAAAACAGGATGAAAATGAATTTCAACGTATCATTGCATCCTCAATGGTGTGGCGCATCTGTTGGACTTAGGGCTGAAATATTGGGCGGACCGGCCCGCCCCCGAATATAGCGGGCTGCCCGATTTTTATCGGGTCGGGTCGGGCTGGCCCGAAATTTAATGGGCCTAATATTCTTCGGCCCAAACCCATTATGTCATGGGCCGGGCCAGCCCGTCGGGCTAACGGGCCTAATTTTTTAGTTTTTTTTTCTTATTTTTTATCTCAAAATCTTTTATTTTTTTCAAAAATACTTATATTTTATACTATTATTATACCCAATATTGCAAATATATAGTTATAAAAATTTTATATCCCATAAATTTATCAAAAATATTATTTTTTACATATCAAATTGAATTATATAAATATTATAATTGAATTTTATAAACATCATATATAGAATTTTTTAAAAAACACATACAACTAACGGGCCGGGTTTGGCCCGCAGCCCGTCGGGTTTTTTGGCCCGTGGCCCGTTAGCCCGCCGGGCCTAATGGGCCGGGCCAATGGGCCCGATTATTTATCGGGCTGATGAAATTTAGGCCCAAACCCGAAATTTATCGGGTCGGGCCGGGCTAGCCCATGGGCCGCGGCCCAAACTTTCAGCTCTAGTTGGACTTGCAACGAGCGATTTCTGGTGTTTTTTTTTTTTTTTTTGGGTTGGTTGGAGAAAGAGGTTTTTCTGAATTATTGATGACTCGGAGATTGCTTAAGATTATGCAGCAAGAGAAGCAATTCTATACGCCTCTATGAGAAGATGCTGACGTGGAGTTCGAGGGTGACTGGGCGACCAAGCTACAACGTCTCAAAAATTCAGACTCGTCTAAGATCGGAGGAGTCCTTGAGATCGCATACAATAAATTCCAAATTTTACGAATGTTCACTTCTCGTTTGCTAAGAGAGAATGTGATAAGGTAGCTCATTATCTTGCCAAGTATTTGGGCTTTGAGGATTGTTCTCCACCAACTCAAGCACTTGTGGATATGGTGTATGCGGAACAGTCCTTTAATGAACTTTCATCTTGCTTAAAAAAATAAAATAGTTAACCATTAAAGTTGAGAAAGTTATATGTGAGTATTTTATTGATTAGATTGTTATAATGGGTAGTTCCATTGGCACCCTATTTTTTTCTATATACACTCACTAAAGCTGAAAATAAGTCACTAAATACTTCTATTTTCAAGGTTTATTACTTTATTAACTATTTTCACAATTTTTCCTATTTATATATAATTTATACTTGGAAAGTGAATTCAATAATTCCAAAAGCAGATGGATCGAACTCCTCAATGATAATATAGCTGACTAAGTTCGTGGATTCACTTTCTTCTGTGGGATTGAAAAATCGACATGATGATGATCATCATAATACAGTTGGTTGGAAGCTCCAATTTAATATTACATTTATAAGCAATAGAGGCAGTATGACATACTTAACGCTCCGGTCTGCTCCGCCACCATGGTATCATCATGTTGCTATTGCGATTCACCATGTTAATAATGATCACTACGTGAAATTTTCATTATCTGAAGGATACACGATGCCGACTATCATGCCACAATGGATTTATTTCAGATAAATGTGCAGCTGCATGGAGTACTACTTATGTTAATCGTATTAATAATTATGAATAGCAGTTGCGCTCTAATTGTACTCATGATGGAATGGTACAAAATATAATTCTTTAGCTAATAGTTTATTTTTTATATGTTTATTTAAGTTTGTATATGTTATCAAAATATTTGTGTCATATAAATATTTTATTAAAATAAAAGATACTAATAATTTATGATATAAATATTTTTAAAGTTAATTAAAAGTTCACTGATTAATAAAAAAATATTAAATAAATTAGTTGACTAACACATATAATTAATTTTGTCTTGAATTATATGAAAAAATAAATTAATTAAATATAGTATTTATTGAATTCATGTGGTTAGGTAAAATAAGTTATAAATTTAATGTGTTTTTCACTAAGAGGGTGTATGGGGTATGAATAGTAGGACCCTGTTATAATTTATTTCCAATATATCCCAGATATATTAGGTATTTTAATAAAATAAACCAAAAAAAATTAAGCATTATTAAAATAAACATAGAATGAAAAGCATTAATAAATTAGGCAACTTCGTACATATTTGATACGAATTACATAACTCGTAAGAAAAGGATACGAGTTACGTCGCCTAGCTGGCGTTCGCGTGAGCTGGTGTAACTCGTATGTATTTCATACGAGTTATAACCCGTAACTCGTAACAATACTTACGAGTTAGATCTGGTTTATTATAAACAGATCTAAGCGAGACGACGACACGGACGAAGAAGACGAACAGCCGACGAACGACACCGCCGCTCCTCGACGCCCTAGCCGCTGCCTCCGCGACGCTGCCGGGGTGACCTTCTGCTCGACGCCGCCCGCCGTCTGCCTCGAGTTCGCCCACATCGACAACTCCCCGGCCCTGCCTCCTCGACGCCGCCGCCTCACCTCGTCGACGCGACCGCCATCACCCTCTGCTCGGCGCCGCCCGCCTCGCCGCTTGCCTCTGCTCGACACCGCACGCCTCGCCGCCGCCTGCCTCGACGCCGCCCGCCTTCCACACACCGCCTGCCTCGACGCCGCTCGCCTCACCGCCGCGGCCGCCTCCTCCATGCCGCCGCTTGGACGCCGCTGCCATCACCCGCTGCTGCCCGGGTTCTCGATGCCGCTTCCTCGATGAGCACCTCTGCCGCGACGCACCGCCTCCTCGACTCCTCCGGCTCGACGAATGCCTCCACCCTGACCCGCCGCCACCTCGACGACCTCCTCCGCAGCGACCCGCCGCCCCGCGACGATCCGAAATACGCCTCTACGCTCGATTATTAATAGGTTAGGTACTTATTTAACGATCCGAAGTACGTCGTTTGTTACATCATTTTTTATTTTATTGTTGATTCGTTTGGTTTCGTTTTTTTTACTGTAGAATTGATTTGGATTCTTCTTACGGGTCTTTGATAGCTCGGTGTTGACGATGCAGTCAAATCACCGTAGTAGTGATTTATTGGAAGATGAGGGTGCGATAGATAGGACTATTAAGATTAGGTCCTTAGAGAATGTCGTGTGGGGTACGAGAGAAGCACCGAATGTTCTACACGGTCGCTTATTAGATAAGTTGAACGATATGGGTCTATACATCGTCTACAGCTGTATGTCACAGAGGGTTGACCCTCATTTGATTACACCATTGGTAGAGCGTTGGAGGAAGGAGACCCATACGTTTCATTTTTATGTCGGGGAGGCCACCGTTACTATATTTAACGATAGAATCGGATGATTGAATTATTTCACCACCGAAATATACTATAACTTGTACACGACTCGATACCATTTTGTGTTGTGTTTTCGAAAATCGAAAGGGGTTGGGTATTATTAGAGAAATAACTCGTATGTACTAAATACGAGTTTTATGCATTATTGCACCACTCGCACGTAACTCGTATGAAGTTGTTACGAGTTACTCTAATTATTGCAATCATTCGAATAACTCGTACTAATACATACGAGTTAATTAAATTATTGCAAAAACACTGCATGGCCATGCAGGTTGGTCGGCCACGGACCGTAACTCGTATTCACTTTGTACGAGTTACTAACTCGTACTTATTGGCTACGAATTACGAGTGCCACATCAGGTCAAACAAGTAACTCGTAAGTCTTTGTTACGAGTTAGTAACTCTTATCAAATCTATACGAATTACTCGGCACATGAACGCCATGTCAGGTCAGCGGGCCACCGTGTCCGACTAATTCGTATCTTTTGTATACGATTTACTAATTCGTAGAAACGAAGTACAAAGTTGTCTATTTTATGAATGCTTTTCATTCTCTGTTTATTTTAATAATGCTTAATATTTCTTGGTTTATTTTATTAACAATACCGATATATTACCGAGAAGAAATTGCTATATGATAAGTTAATCTATTCTTTCGACAATTACTTTATTCTCTCCACAATAACCGACTTACACTTGTACACGTAATAAATTAATAAGCTTCGGAAGTGCTTCACAAGAAATTCCACCCACATATCCTTCTGGCGCGTGTTTGAGTAGCTTGGACTTTGGAGAAGGAATGACAGAGTAGATCGATTTGGTACAAGAAACACAAGTATGTCGACTGGGGAAGGATTAGATTTTTGTATGCACACATTAAATACAATTACTTATTCTTTTTAATTATCTTCATCCGTGTGGAAGTATATAATAGCTTCACTGTCAATGGGCTCTTCTAAAAACATAACCTTGACCTAGTCAATGTTAAAAAAAATAGTCTCATTGACATTTTTTTAGTAAAGTGCCTTCATTTCAACTAACTGTAACCATCTTCTTTAAACCTCATTAATAGAACAAAAAATAATAGGAAAAGAAAAATAAAAATTACATACACACGATATTTATCTATATAAAAGAAGCGAAACCCCATTTGAACGCACAGCAGCACGTAATAAATACTACAACCATCCAGATCGATCTATTCTTTCTTTTTCATCCTCTCTAAGAAAAACATCTTCATTTTCGTCACTTAGTCGAGCTCAAAGTCTGCGAAAGAAGTCTTGAAAGAAAACCCACCTCTAACTCTTTACAGTAAGTTTTTTCGGTTCGAAATGAATTTTAACTCTCGAAATTACGTGATTGCGTGAAAGAGATGATGTGTGGCCATGTGAGTGTCGAATTTCCAGTTGGTAGGTCGAATTATTCAAGGGTCCCCATATATTAGAGCTGGGGCCCAACACATCATTGATTGAGCCCCGCGCATAACTGCAGGGCCCCGCACATAACTGCAGGGCCCCGCACATCTTTACAAGGTCCCCGAGTGCTGGTGCTGGGGTCCCGCGCATCAGTGCAGGGGGCCGCAAACAAGAGCAGGGTTCTCGTGCACACTACAAAAAACACACTTTTAGCGACTACAAATATTAGTCGCTAAACGCATATAGTAGTCGCTAAATATGATTAGCGACTGATTCATCGACTAGCCTTTGTAGTCGCTAAACTCCTTGTCGCTGATTTGACGTGGTCGCAAATCAGTCGCTGTTTAGCGACTACAGGCAACCACAGATACGTAGTCACTGACTTGCGACTAACTGGTGACTAAATACATGTACTCGCTATGTTAGCGACTAACGGCGACTGATGCTGTGGTTGGAAAAGTGCGACTATGGGTGTGGTCGCTGATAGGCATTTTGCAGTCGCCATTGTCAGAACGTTGAAGCACTGCTTGCAGTCGCTAACGGGTAATATGTAGTCGCTAATTTTGTCGCTAATCGCATATTTTCAGCATTTAATTAATTATTTTATAAATAAATTATATATATATAAATATAAATACACACAAAAAATAGATATTCGATACCAAAAGTCGAATACATGAAAATAAATTCAAACGGGAATAAAACAGTCGAATACATTACAATAAAGTCGCCAACATCAAATAAAAAGATGACGCAAATCTAAAAACTGCGCCAAACCATGGCGGGATCCACCGTCCGGAAAGTCGTCGTGGCGTCGAACATTTCTGTTCAGTGACGCCGCTGCAGCACATGTCTGCGTGTCATCCACAGGATTCGACTCGACTGTGTCTGAACCACGCGACTCATTACGGATGCCCGCTTCAAGTCGTGCCTCGAGCTCACTGCATTTCCTCTCCACCGCTTCAAGTCGTGCCTGCGTCGCTATCAACAAATCCTGCGTCTGAATAGTCTGAGAAGGCATGTAACTATTGGCACTCGATGAGGATGATTTTGCTGCAGGTGCTCCGAAGAAGAGGCGCGACGCATTACCCATGCCCGATACGTTTTGGAACTTCGTATAACTTCCCGATACGTCATAGAATGCTTGAGCGTCTGAGAGAGATGGATTAGCAATCTTCTTAGCCTTGAAATCCGCCTGTTAACATCAATAACATACGATTACCAAGACTTTCAATTTTGAAAAAATTTCGGCATAAAAATGATCATCCAAAAGTTTCAAACTAACTCAAATCAATCCATTTCCTCAACACAATACACCAAATCAATCCATTCAAGAACGGAATATCAACACACTAGTTTATTTCCAACAAACAGAATCCAACACCAAAACACCACATATATATGTTAACAAACGATTTACTTACCATCATCCTCTCGGCTTTTTCGTCGACAAAAGACTTGTCCTTCTTTGTGTGATTCTACTCATAAATCTCGTGCTGTTGAGGAAGGACTCCGTGATTCGGTGCAGCCTGTCAAAAGTAAAATTTGAAGCGTAGGAAAAGTGAAAGATTGAAGATTGAATGAGATTATACAAAAGTTAAACGGAACAACACTTACTACTTTCTTTGCAAGGTAGCTCATGGCACATGATCCTTGTAAGGACTTCGCAGCTTTACCGTCTCTACCATTACGATCCGCCTTTTGGATGTTGGATTTTTGCTTGAACTCAGGAGTCGACTATTTCTCCTTGAGTTGTTGGACGGGGATCGGTAAAAAATTTAGACTTATATGCCGGATTTTTCTCCCTTCTCCCCGCATAACATCTTTGATCCGCTTACGAAGAATAGTGCGGAATTCAGACTTCACTCGACCGCCAACAGAAGGATCCACCAATACCCCTCCTACAAAATTCAAGTAAGTAAGTGTAACACAATGAAAAGTATGAAAGAAATAAAAATTTAAGTCCACAAACACGAAAATTTAACCACCAACGCTTTATTACATCCTCGGGGACATCGCTAAGGCACGTCCACGTTTCTACCATGTAGGACTTGAAGGCCCGGGTCACCGAACTAGCCACACAATCAAACGTAATTAAAAAAATTATAATATATGATCTATCATTAAAATATCCAAAACGTTAATGCACATACCACTCTAGAGTATCAGGAATCAACTTAGGCTTCCATGGTGCTCCATGTTCATCTGTGACGAGCTACCATATCTGCAGTGGAGGATGATGGTACAGTGCTCGATGTTGTGCCCAACTGTGGAGTAGGTTGTTGCTCTTCAATCTCATCATCATTGGTGGAAGAAAGGCGGTTGCCAACAAACGCACCCAAACGACGATTATAGGATCTACCCATCATATCTTCAAAAACCTGAAATGGCAAAAGCATACAATTGAATAACATTAAAGTATCATCAACTATCACAATACAAGTTCACAAAATAATAGACAATATGTAAAATGACTCCGAGGATGAATGCGACGCATCGGAACTATCGTCATCACTTTGATATTCGTCACTCTCGCTCTCGCTACCATGTATATTATCTCCGTCCTCTTGTACGTCTAATGCATCATCTTCCTCAATGGTAAAAAGACAACATATTCCAGCAAATATTACAAGGACAACGTATTCTTCTAGCTGATATTACAAATTCGGGTTTTAACCACTTTTCTTCCCATTGATCGTCCATCCATTGTCTGTACAAATTCATTTGGAACAACTGCACAATAAATCACAAACATATATTTAACTACCCGAACTTATATTTAACTACCCGCACATATTTCAAACAATAACTTCATTAAAGATGGAGGATCAACGAGACAACAATTTGCCTAGAGTTAACGAGAAGTAACGACTTAGAGAACGATCAACCGGATTGGGAGCAATCAATGGGTCCGGGCAGCGAATGTCGAGGAGCAACCTTGCAACGAGACGAAAAATTGAGGTCATATTCAACAGAAATCCCTTAATCCCTCAACATAATCAAATGAAATCCTTAAAATCCCTCAACATACAAATTTCGACATATTCAGCCGAAATCATACCTGAGAGAGGTGAAGGTAGACGAACGGCAGATAGCAGACGGCGGACGGCAGACGCCAGCAGACGGCGAAGAGTGGACAAAGGCGGAAAACGAGCGAACGAAGAGAGGTGGATGAAGGCGCGCCTTTCTGATTTGGCGAAGGTGAGCGACAGCGGACGCAGGCGGAGGTCGTCGGAGGAATGCGGATGGCAGCGAAGATTGGGACGACGGCGGCGGAGGTCGGACCGGGTTGGTACAATAGATGGTGGATGAAATTTCAAATTTGGGAATGTGATTCGGGAATATTTCACGATCTGGGCGAATTTAAGGTAAGTTTAGCGACTAACGATATGTGGACGCTAAAAAATTAGTCGTACTTACCGACTATATATGTGTAGTCGCTAATATACGCCTCTGTAGTCACAAAAAGTTTTTGCGACTGCTTTTTCTTCGTTGATGTCTGTTTATGTAGTCGTTATTCGCGAGTAACATTCCGTAGCCGTAATTGTTAAATATAGTCGCTAATTTTTTCTAAAACAATGATTACTTTGGAGTTAGTCGCTATCTGTAGTCGCAGTTTGAGCTTTGTTTTGTAGTGGCCTCACTGCAGGGGCCCCGAACGCTGGTGCTGGGGTCCCGTGCATCAGTGCAGGGGCCACGCCTTGAGCTTGGGTCCCGCACACTAGAGCAGGGGTCCCCTGCATCAATGCAGGGGCGCAGAGAGCTAGTGCTGGTGTCCCGTGCACATGAGCATGAGGACCAGGGCATCAATGCAGGGCCCCCCAACGATAGTGCAGGTGTCCCGTGCAATATGTTAGGATTTTCACGAGGTGTTAGGGTTTTTGAGGGCTGTTAGGGTTTTCGAAAGCTCTTAGTATTTTGCAAGCTGTTAGGGCTTCAATTATGTTTCCAATCACATTATCAAACACTGGCTATATTTCTAATAAATTTTACTTCTATTGCAGGTGATAATCATGATGATCACTAACATTGTATTCCAAGTCGAGGGTCAGTGGATAATTTGCAAGGACAATACCTCGAAGTGGTGTCCACATCCTACTGGTGGCAATCAATCTTGGTCGACGAGGAAATATGCACGTTAGAAGCCGTGAAGGATGAGATTGTGAAGGTATTGTTGCTACGCAGCGACAATTCCAAACTCATGTTAAGCTATATGCCTAGCGTAGTTTACGATTTCCCACGACCCATCTACATCGAGAAACTACGCTATACTTGCATACCTTGTTTTGGTGGTCCACAGTCAAGACTCGTGCTCCATGTTGAGGTTGCGTTATTTGTCACTGCTGCACCACCACAAGCTCATCTTAATGATGAATCGTTTAAACGTCGGTCTACTAGAGTAGTGCGACGCAAATGAGGAAATCCATCCTGTGGAGGGTTACGTGGGCGACACATCTAACTACCAATCTTACCATCTTTCTAAATATGAGGGTTTTCATGAAGATCAAACCGGACATTGCGACAATCAAAATGAGAAAGAAGATATCCGGTCGAACAACCCGAGGAACATTATGCTTCGGAAACTATGATGCGGGTCCCCTGCTATGCTGCGCGGGACCCCTGCTACTATGTGCGGGTGCCGTGCACTTGCGCGTACAGGTCCAGTGCTAGCAACCACCGCTCTCTGCGCTAGCAAGCACGGGTCCTCTGCTACGAAGTGCGGTTCCCCGGCGCGACCAAGCACAGGTACACAACGCGACCAAGCATAGTTCCACTGCGCTAGCAAGCACGAGTCCCCTACTGTTGCAAGCAATGGTTCCCTGCACTTGGAATTAGGGTACCTTGCGCTTGTAATTAGGGTCCACTGCGCTTAAAATTAGGGTCCCCTGCTAGCATAGCTGTGAGGTAGAAGATGGCTTCTCCTAAATTAAAAAAATTACCTTCACTTTTTGGAATCTCGCGTTAGTTGCCATCATCGTTGAGAATTCTTTGACAGAGTTTCGATTGATTGGCAGATATTCGATTCTAACTGTGATCATGAAATGGGTGCTTTTTCATATATTATATTTATTTACATTATCAGTGTTTTTTTTCAAATTCTACAATAAAGCTCAGCGAAAAAGGTAATTTTCGTTAATGTGTTGTTTATTGCCATTACAGGGGGTCAAATAATCTTTTACGCAGAGTTAGTAAGGTACATTGGTCTTTTAACATTTAGGAGGCTATTTTTTACGTGGACCAAGTGAAAGGCTATTTTCATAAATATTCCACTGTCAATCGTACTCACTTGCGGTAAGTTACTCTAGAGATTTTGTTATTCAAATTTCTGGGTAACAACTTATACTCAAGGATAATATGATCGGTCCCACCGGAAGAGAATCATCTCATATCGACGTTGAGGTTTGTATTCGCACCATATTGAACTTAGTTGAAGTTTCTACTAAAAACAGCCACCGACTACACAATTGCAAATTAAAAGACAAACACGTTCATTAAATGAGTTGACTACAATCAATATACTCACAGACAGATATACACTATAATTATCGAAACAAACGTTGTAGTATTTTCAAGAACGGCGAAGTGTGAACACGAAACTTGAGGCTTGAAGAATCCTTTAGTGCCCTAAGAAGCTATTTCAAGAAATCTCTTATAGTTCCCAAAGGTTCATCAACCTCCTCCAAGCATACATATCCATGAGAGCAAAAGAAATGAAGAATTTATAGAGATGATCAAATAACTCGATAGTCTCATTCAACAGCCATGTTCATGGTCACTCAAGTCTCATATTCATGCTCTAGTATAGCTGACATTCGAGCTCATTTAACAGTCATGTTTATGCCAATTTAAGTTACATAAAACTCAAGAGTCTGGCATTAGTTTTAGATAAGAATCCCATGACATATTTGTTGGGGATGTGCCCTCGGAATGCCATTCGAGGATGTAATGAATAGGGCATGCGCTTAATATTCAATGTATTATTCGCTCTGTATTTGAATAATGTATTCTTATACATATTAATGGAATTGATATTTTATTGTTCATTCCTTAAAAAAACATATTATTTAATTACCTATCAATTCTTACTAGGCATCCGGTGAGATGATAAATAAATAAATTCCATATATCGTGAATTTAGTCATCGATTCTCATGGGTTGAGAGAGGGGCACCGTTGAGCTATTATCATCCGATATTAAATTAGTCCATAAGTCTTAGACCTCAGTAGGGTGACTGAGTATCGGTCATGACTTATTTGTTGAGGACTCATATGGTTGTGCCAATTGACTATAGTAGTGTGCGTGGACCTTAGACCGAAGGGTCTTTGACGAAGTTGAGTTTGGGGTTTTGACTTGTCACTAGTTAGCTAGGCCTGCCTTGTTCGAAGTCAAACTTGGGTCGGCGGCGACATGCGATCTTGAAAACAAAGGGTAACTGCCTTGCTTAGACTATCGTGAGGGATTCACTGTCTTGTTAGTAACCGATATATGTGTCCTATGCATATTCGGGGACGGGAAATTACAAAGTCTTCGGCCGAAGCCATAAACCGACTTACGTGGGACGTAAGGGCAGTTTAGTAATTTTGCTAGTCACGAATTAGTCATAGAGTCGAGTCTAGTGAGTTTGACGTAATCAAGACTCTCATTTGACCCGGACATATGTGAAGGGTCTACACGTACGACGATAATCTATAGTCGGTTCGTAGATCGAAGATCATACTCAACACGGGATCTATTCGGTACCGCAGGATTGCCTAGGTGCTTACCAAATTCCTGGATTCCTCCCTTGCCGGGTTGAGATGAACCAAGAGAGTCGGGCTTAAAAATGATCACTGTGATAGTGTCTAACTAATATGAGATGTAAATTGATTTATCGGTCTCAAAGACGTTAATAAAAATGTTGAATACAAGTTTTAGAAACTGTATTTATATGGACGTAAATTCACGGAATGAAGTGATGAAGAATGAGGCGTAATAGGGTTCACAACGACGAGCAAGGCTCGTCACGGTCGTGAAGCCTGTCTTCAAAGTAGCACTAGCTTCAAAAATTCATGTCTCCAAATCTAGATCTCGGATTGAAAATCCTGTTAGTCAGATTCAGGACTGGTGAGTCTTTTATCTATGATTAAAATTTCAGGGCAATCGGACATTGTTTACCCCTCGATCTTAGAGAAATACAAAGCTATCGCAATGCTGTCAAAAGCGTCACGGCCGTGAACGTCTTGCACGTTGCCGTGACGACCGGAAATGGGCGAGCCATAGGCTGCCCGACAGTGTCATGGCCGTGACACTTCATCCCAGGCCGTGAAGGCCTCTTGGTGACTGTCACGACCGTGATGGAGGCCGTGACGCGTGGCAGAAGCTGTCTGAAACTTTCATGGCCGTGAAAGGTCTTGCAAGAGGCCGTGAACCGACAGTTTTTGATCCAAACCTAACCCAATTTCGAATCTTGTTCTTTTGTTATGATTTGTGGGACAATATCTAGTCACTAGATGATAAACAAATCTAAAGTCTATCTCACGATTAAAACTTGGTTTTATAATTATGAGACTTGTGATTTTCGTCCATAACAAGTTCTAATCTTTCTCACACTAAGCTTTGAGTTTAATAGAGAGAAGAAAGAGCATTTGAGGTGGTTCTTGAGAAAACCCTAAGTGTGAGTGAGTTTCTAGCAAATCAGACACATATGAACATCTCTATACAAACATTCTTCACTTCCTCTAGCCATCCTTGGAGAGGTGAAGTCTATGGCACGTCACGGGGTCGGTGTAACTCTCTTCGGCACAGTTCGTGAGCTATGGGAGCTAAGGATCTTCACTACGAGGGTAAGATCCTTATACCTTATACGTCTCTACGTGCGTTTTTCTTTATTTAACCGAGTATCCTAGGGAAACCGTATGGAGAACCCGGGAAATTTTATTAATTCCGCTGCGTGCGGGGCGAGGCCTCGGGTCACATGGGGTTTCCCAGCAATATTAAATAATATTACAAATAATGTTCCTAACAATGCCCCACTCATTGAGTCTTGTCAATTTTTTTGATCAAATCACCTTCGGAAAAGTACACCTAAGCCATGGTGTTCTCAACAAACATTTAAGGAACTGTTTTCTTTAAGTCACCAACATATGATTTCGTTCGTTAAGAGCAGAACTCAACATTAGACTTAAAATTTCGAGCTTCTGTACAACATAAGTACAACATTTAGGAATAATCTCCAGCATTAACATGTGTTGTGCTTCGTTCTTACCTACATGAACTTCTTCGTGAGATTTCCATTCGTCAAGGTTATGTATTCACACTATCAATGGTCAAGTAGCACAAGTCTCATACCCCTCGTTGTTTTGTCAAGTAAAAGCTTTCTTGAGGGTTTAGTTAGAGAATCGACCAAATTCACCATTGATCTCACATAATCAATGCAAATTACGCTATTTTGCTTAATCACATTGTGTCTTAAGAGATTACGTCTACTTTGCATCATAAGCTTTATTTTTAGCTGTGGAAATTGCAGCTTGACAATCGCATTACATAGATATAGAGGTGATCACTTTCTTCTCAATTGCAACATCGCTATTAAAATTTTTAAGCACACGCTTTCACACAAGCAAGTTCAAATGCAATGAACTTTGAATTCATTGTACGAGCAATTAAAGTTTGTCGTGAGCCACCGCTCCTTCTCCCAAACACATATCGACTTATGGATTTCGAATCTGGAATGCAATTTGCATCACTGAAGCCTTCAATTACTTCAGGAAAATCACTTTAAAAAATTACATAATTTATAATGGCTTTAATACAACTGAATAATCTCAACAAGGCTTTTTAAAGCATTTATTTCACCGGGATTTTTCTATATCTTCCTAAACATGAAACTGCATAAGCCAAATCGAGCGTTGTGAAGTTTGCTAAATGCAACAAACTTCCAATCAATTGAGCATAAGTTGTTTGTGCTTCATGCGCACCTCAGTTTTTCTCAAGATGCACACTTGCATCAAAAGAGGTTGATAATGGTTTAAGATCAAATTATCCAAATCTTTTCAATACTTTTCTGCATTATGATCTTGTACAATAATACCTTTTCCTTTTCGTATAGTTTTGACACCAAAAATGGCTTTGGCTTCTCCCAAGCCTTTCCTATCGAATTTCTTTGATAAGAAATCTTTTGTAGCATTGACTACACTCAACCAAGTACCAGAGATTAGCATGTCATCAGCATAAATAGCAATGATTATACAATGACCATTCTCTCTTCTTAGATACACACATCGATCACTTATCGAATCCCAGAATCCTTCATTCTCTACTGTGTGTTATCTAATTTCCCATGCAACTGCTTTGACGCTTGTTTTAAATCAACCAGTTCCCAAGTGTTGCTCCAACTCTGATTTTATACTTTCTTTCCATTTCTTATATTCAGACGATGATATAGCTTCACTACATGTTTTTTGGTTCACTATCTACTATGTACATGTGGTAGTCTCCACCAAAAGTATTAGGAATTTTTCTTCTCATTCCTATCCTCTCGATAGGATTGTGATTTTGAGAAGATTCCTCCTCATTATCATAGTATTTTCCCTTTTCTCGTTTGATGGAAAGATATGTTCTAAGAACTTGGTATTTTGGATTCTATTTAATGTATTTTCAGCAACTTCTTCACTTTTGATTACTGAAGGTCAATAAGTTGCTGACTTTCGAGAATAACCAATAAACATAGAATCACATGTTCTTGGTCCAACTTTTCTCCTCTTTGGCTCGGTTAATAAAACCTTTGCCAAGCCCCCCATGTTCTTAAATATCTATTACTTGGTGAATATCATTTCCGTAATGCATATTGAGTTTTCCCAATTTTCTTGTTAGAAATTCTATTTTGCAAAAAACATGCAGTTAGAATTAATTCGCCCCACAAGTTCTCGTGAGCACTTGACTCATCATCATGGCGTTCATCATTTTTTTGAGAGTTCTATTTTTCCTCTCAGCTATTACATTTGATTGAGGTGAATAAGGTGGTGTTCTCTCATGAATAATGCCGTGAGTTTCACAAAAATTATCCAAGGCAATATATTCACAACATCTATCGGTTTTTAACCTTTTAATTTTTACTCCAAGTTGATTTTGCATCTCACTTTTGTAGAAAATAAACTTGTCACGTGCTTCTTTTTTATTTTTAAGGAGAAACTTTTGCATATGTAGAGTAACTACCAATAAAGGTGATACAATACTTAATTCCACATCAAGATTAGCAAGAACGCATATCTCCCATGTCACTATGGATCAACTCAAGTGGTTGAGTTTTTTCTTTCAATATTGTGACATGTATTCTTAATTTGTTTGAATTCTACACAAACCTCACATTTGTTTCTGTCTTCAATCCGAACATTATTAAGGATTCCCAAAGATTTCATCTTCTTCACGTAACCATTACTTAGGTGACCAATCCTGAATCCTAAAGATCAAAAGAGTCAAGCAAAAAAATAGAAGATGTTTCTCATTATTCAAAGCAATATTTAGTACATATAGCACATTGGACGCCCATTGGACTTATAGCCCCTCCAATATATACACTATTCTTAGTAAGAATAAGCTTTCCACTCTCAAAGGAGACTTTGACTTTAGCCTCATCAAGCAAGGAAACATACACAAAATTCGCTCTAATGCTCGGGACATGAAGCACATTCATTAAGAGATGTCTAAGCCCCACGGATTTAAATCGGGTTATTCTCAATGATGATATTTTTCATCATCTCATTCAAGTCCATCTTATTATTGTGCTTCACTTGTTGCTTATAATCATTCCAAGAAGAAGATAATTTTGCAATTACCCTGCCACAAACACCTAGGGAGAATGATTTTCTCTATTTCAAGACTTTCAATAAGTTGAAGATACATTGATTTTCTCATAATCACCACGAGTTTCCACCATCTCCCACTGATAAAAGGCGGAACAATCAAGTTTTGCTTCACAGCATCCTCGACCATGTATTTCTCCAGCATAGAATCCCATACGTTTTTCGCATCTGTGCAACTCACATAAACATCAAAGAGTGTGTTACAAGCGTAGATATTATGGTACGCCTACAAATCGTATTTGCTTGCTCTCAATTCATGAAATCGATTTCTTCGGTTAGTGGAGTTGTGAGCACCCATGCCACACCATGCATCTCGAGCAAGGAGAACCTCTGTCCCTCCACCTCTTGTAATTTGCGCCATTGAACTCCTCGATCCTCGAGATATCCGAGTACTTCACCATGGTGTTCATCGGGTTGAAATTAGCATTTTGGTTGATCGAGAATGGATTCGATGGAGCCTCGATGGTCTCATGAGAGCAACTACACCATCGCCATTGTTGAGAATATCATCGCGTTGTTTAGAAACACATCGACATTTCCGAACTTTTAAAATAAGTTACTTCTCTAAAACTTTATTAGAGAAGCAACATTAATCACTTTTTAGAGTTACTTCCTGCCACTTTTTAAAAAATCATCACCAAACAATACAAAAAGTATATAAATTTAGGAAAGCTGCGTCTAAAAAATGCCCGTTTATCAGATGCCCTTATGATTCAAAAGTGGAACCAAACTGGTCTTTAACGTTAGATTTTAGCCATGGGCAAAGACATCAACCTAGCAACTCCAACATAGTCGTACTCTATAATGACTTATGTTCATGGCTCACATTCATGCTCTTTTAAGAGTCATGTTTATGCCCAGTTATATAAAACTCAAGAGCTGCAATTGTTTTTAATAAGAATCCAATGAGATGTTAAACAATATTACAAATAAGATTCCTAGCAACAAATACAATCATACATTCTAAGCAGCTTATTGAATTTGAAATTATTATTAGATTTGACTAATGAAGTGATATATCGCCACTAGCTTCTCCTTAACAAGGGGAAATTTAAACAATGTAAAGACAAAAATGGAGATGTGTACCATATCATCGCTGTCGTAACATGCTGACAAGCCACGTGTTTTTTATTATTTATTATAATGAAAATCACATTATATAAAGGGTTAATTTCTGTTCAGGCCATTGTCAGTTTTATTTTACGGTTTTCAGGCCTTGTCAGAATTTTTAGTATAAAGGACCTATTTTTTTTCATAGAGTAAGGATTATAAATCTGATTTTACGAAAACACCCTTCTTAACATAATATAATAAGAGTTATTTTACGGCCACTTTCAGTTACACAGTAAGAGTATATTGTTATGTTCGTAAAGTGAACTGTTATTTTTCATCCGTTATGTGTTACTAAGATGCAGTAAAATATTACCGACAGAGAACTTTTATTTTATGAATCTCGTTTTACAGTAAATCAAGCTCCGAAATTTCGAAGGCCCATCAACCAACCAATTTTGGCGTGTAAGGTAGGCAACGATTACAACTAACATGTATAAATTCGAAGTACCCATAATATGAACAACTCGGTGCGGCACATTGTTTGTGTCCAATGTTCATCACTAAACTTTGCGAAATACGGTCGACCACAATAGTTTGGGTATATTTTTACTACGCCATTAGATTCAAAATTATATGTCAATTGTTAACTCCTAAACCATAAATGGTAATGCATGTGGCGTCAAAGACATCGAAATCGAGTAGAAATCCAGATGTTCGTGAATTGAGGTGATGAGAAACTGTTACTAAATGGAAAACATGTGTTACTATGTCATGCTTAACGATACTAGCTGATTATAGTTTGGTAGATTGTGGTATATCGTTAATAAATTGGTATTGTTACCGTGTAATGACTAACCGTTACTTGGAGTATGAAACGTTACAAAATGTTATAGTCTGTACATAATTGGTTATTATAGGCAGAAACATCCAATTAGTACACTATGAAAAGCCTAAAATGTGACCAATTAATATCAACTAGAGAAAAACATGTTGACCTTTTTCATGTTGCTCTCTAGAGCCATCTGAAGGTCATGCGCAGCGAAGTACTTGACTTGGCGCATCATGAACCGGTAGAGCCCCTCGAGACCTTCTTTCTTGACTAAGCCTTGAGAACCTTTGTACTTCTCCACATACAGCTGATAGAGGTTGTATACCTCGTCGGCGGGGAGGTACGGTAGGTCGCTCTCGCTTAATTCCTCCCGGGTTCTGTCCACTTGCTCGATAACGTAGGTTGGGGTTGGAAGACCTCGGCACAGTAGACGCTGAGAAGCTGGAAGATAGAAGATAGACTGATAATGATTCCTTGCTTGCGCTTTAGTCATCTTCATCCTTACATCAGGTCCAAGTTGAGTCAGCATCCAGATGTAGGTCATCCTCTTCTGCTGATCCCACTGAGAGATCCCTCTTCTGCTGATCCTCTTAGCATCCAGATGTAGGTCATCCTCTTCTGCAGGTCCAACTTGGTGCGGCGCGTGGTGGTTGTTTGGGTAGTGGGTTGTGAGGTTCCAACGGCTCCTATACTTGTCTGAGTCGCCCCAGGGTTCTGTCTCTGACCCATTGTGATAATCCTTTAGCCTCTTCTCCCCCTCAGGATGACCCTGATCGTCTGGGTCGTCATGTCGGTGTTTGGAGTGGGAGCCTTGGCCGCGGCACGTTTGGGATGGGTCAGGACGATTGACGAGATGGCGGAAGAGATCTTCTTCTTTCAGCGTTCGTGTGGTCAATTCCAATAGCTTGGCGACCAATATGGAGTGGAGTTCGCTGATGGGTACGGTGGCGGGATTTATTAAGTTGTGGGTGAGGATGGGTGTTGGGACTTGTGTGGATAGTATGGGTTGAGGTGGTGTGTGGATGGGTTGTGACGAAGAAGGCTCCGAGACGGGTACTTTCCCACGATCTTGGCGGAACGTCTCGATGGCATTGCGTATGCTCTCCATAATCTTGTCTTCAAAATCCTTTAGCGCGTTGGCGAGAGCGGCCTGAAGTCTGTCTTCAGTCACGTAAGGAGCGGATGCCTCGATGTTCCAGGACGACTGATTTCGCCTGTTATCAACCCGTGAGCTAACACCGGCTCCTCAGGTTGGCTCCCAGTCACTTGAGGTTGTGATTGTTGGAGACTTCCCCCAAATCCTTGAGTCGAATCTTGAAGATTTTCCTCTATGGGTGTTATGACAGGTTCTGATTGAACCTGTGAACCAGACACCGGTAGATTGTGTTGCGGCTCAAGATTGAGCGAAGTACTGGCCGCAACACTTGAAGAGATGATTGGCGCGGTATCTGGTGCGGTGGTGACGGCGGTGAAGAGGGACTCGATTGTATGCTAAGTCGTCTGGGGGTCCGTCTTATCAAGTTGATATCCTCATCGGACTCCGTGTCGGATGAGGTGGCTGTGAGGTGTAGGATCACGTTCAATGTCCTCAAGAGCCTGATCCGTCACTAGTGGAGTTGAGCTGTGCCCCATATCTGCCTCGGGCTATGCTACTTGTTGAAGAACCTCCTCAATGGTTTCTTCGAGCACGCCAACCTGGACGGGCACTTCCACTTGGAATATTTCTTCTGGAGCTTCTTGTTCCAACTCTGCTGCCACAGCATCGATCAACGTGGCATCTATATCCGGAATTTTTTCGTCCTGAGTTGGAAGCTCCTGCTCTAGCTCCTGTGCCACTGTATCAATCATCATGGCGTCAGAGCTTGAGTGTTGTTGTTGTGGAGGGCTCACCTGGATTATTTATACAGGATTATTTTAAAAAGAAAAATATTCAAAATGGGCGAAATCAAGTTTCGAACAAGAAAAGATTTCTTTTCGAATCGGGCCAAAAATTTACAATTGGGCCCGAAAAAAATTTAAATGGACCAAAAATTTATGCATGGACCAAATGAAGAGAATAATGGCCCAAAATAAAAGGTTGGGAGTTGGGTCCTTTAATAAAATTTAATTGGGCCGTAAACAAGAAGTGAAAGCCCAAATAAATAAATAATTTAAAAATAATAATAGTAATAATAATAATAATTTAATTATGGCTGCAATAAATTAAGAGAAAAATAAATAAATATGTTCCTCCATGTGAGGTTGGTACAATAAAATAAAACAATAACTATAAAGTAAATATCTTTACATAATGAGGTAATAAAACCAAAACACCCCACCTCATTACCTCCATCTACCTCCATGTGAGCATGGAAAGAAAAGTAACAACCAAATTAAAGAAAATGGACAGGAGATAACGTGTGGGAGAGAGGAGGGGAGAAAAGAAAAAAGAAAGGAAAGGAAAAGGAGAGAGCAAAATGCCAACTAATCCTCTCCATGAGTATTAGGACAAAGTCATCATCAAATCCATAAATAAACCACCTAATGCCACCTAGACAAGAGAATAAAGAAAGGAGAAGGAAAGAAAAGGGAGAGGGGAAGAGAACGTGAAAAAGAGAGAGGGAATAGAAAAGAACAAAAAAAAAGAGAGAAAGGAAGAGAAAGGAAAGAAAGAAAAAGAAAGAAAAGTGAGGAAGAAGAGAAGGAGAAGAGGGAAGAGAGAAAAGAGAAGGAGAGATTGCGGGAGAGAGGGAGAAATCGCGGGAGAGTCGCGGGAGAGAACCGGGAGAAAAAAAAAAACCCGCGGACACGTGGAGGAGCTCGGGATCGAAATCCTAGGGTCAGGATCACGTAAAAATAACTCGTAACGTAGCTCTCTACGGACGTAAGGTAGGTGAAGATCATCTACATACGTAAATAAAATTAGGGTCGAGATTTTACTTGTTGCATGAGTTACTCGTTGCTTGCATGATTATGTGCCGAGTTACGATCAAGATCGAACGTGACTTTCTACGTGAATTCGTGTTGATTTTGCATGCTTTTTATGTTAATTCCTTATACGCTATTTTTGGCCATTGCGATTTAGGGAGATAAAAGAAGTTAGGGATTGGAAAGAAGAGTTGGAATTTTTAAGGGCAAGATTGGTTAGATTTGGAAAGTTCAGGTAAAAGTGCAAATTAGGGTTTTCTAGAGTTTTTCTTCAGCTTCCGGCCATGAGGGTTAAATTTGGGTGACCGGCAGAATATTGGGTAGATTGAGTCAATTTAGGAAGTTTAGGGTGTTGGTAAAGATTTAAGAAAATCTGAGTTTTGGATTATATTTGGATTTTCCAAAGTTTAGGGACTAGATTGAAAAGTTATAAAAATTAGGGGCTGAGAATGTAAAATTCGAACAGGGGAGATTTTTAAAGAAATATAAAGCTTTTGGGGTAGATTTGAAATTCGAAATAAATGGGGTCCTTTGTGTAATTTAAAAAAAATATGGGGACTAAATTGAAAAGTTTTAAAAATCTTGGGGCTGGGAATTAAATTCGAACAGGGGTAATTTTTAAAGAAATATAAAGCTTTCGGGGCGGATCTAAAATTTTTAAAGATTTGGAACAGATCTGAAATTTAGAAAAATTTTCGGATCCTAAAGTAAATTATGAGATTTTGGATTTTAAATAAAAAAAATTCAGAAATATATTTTTAAATTAGAAATTTAACTGATATTTTGAAAGTTGGACGTTAGAATTTTAAATATATTAAATTAAGGACCAATTGTGAAATTAGGGTCTTAAAGTGAAAAGGATTAAATTTTGGGAACCCTTAGTGAAATTTTGGTGAGAGTTTCGTTGATTAATGTTTCGGTCCGATTAAATCGGAACGCGGGCTTCGGGCCCGAATTATTTGGTGTATGATAGTTGTGAGATCGGGCCGAGATTATATCTCGGGTCGATATGTTGTTATTTAATATGATGCATTTTATATGTTGCATACTACTTGCACGACATTTGCGTACACATGGTACGAGAAGAGAGAACCGTATGGAGTCACGGTAATATTGTATAGCGATGTTGAGTGGGGTAGTTTATGACCGATTGATGGTCGTCTAATTGTTTGAGTAGTGAGGTTAGGACTAAGGCGCACTATATGATTGAGATGTGGGGAGTGGGCCTCCCGAGCTACTGACCCTTGTGGGGAGTGGGGCCTCCCGAGCTACTGACCCCTGCGCGCGTGTTGCCTTTAGTTCCTAAGCCTCGGGCCCTGATTGCGATGAGATGAGTTGAGATGATGATGAGCTATGAGAAAAGAGTCGAGCGTGCATTATGTGAGATGTGTCGAGTTTGGGATGTGAGAGCATTTGTATTCATGCATATTTTCATCTACTGGGCAAAAGCTCAGGGTTTACGTGTGTAGGTAATACGGCTGATGGCGGTGACTCCACGGACTTTTGAGGGCGGCGCAGTACATGGGACGCGACCTGTGGAACGAGTTTATGTTTCTTTTTTTTTTTTAAATTTGGGCTTGGGCCAAATGAATCAAAATGTGTTTGGGTTTGAACTTATGGATTTAGACATCGACCGTATTTGTATTATTATATTTTAAAAGTTTTAATTAAAAGGGTTTACCGCTGCTTACGCTGCGAAAATCCGCCAAAATACGTATCTAGGAAGTTGGGTCGTTACAGGTGGTATCAGAGCGTTAAGTTATAGGTTCTGTAGACTGTCCATGTACTGCCGCTTAAAAGCCTGGAGGATCAGCCTACGCCTGTAAGTTTAATACGTGATTTACGATTTTCTGATATATGCTTTACATGAATATTTGTGTGATTTTATGTGATCCTTGATGTGTTCGAAAGCTATAGATTTTGTACTTTTATACATAGATTGGCAGGAGAATCTTGGTTGAATTAAGGTAGGAGGAGGATTACTAAAATCCAGACCTTTGATCGAATTTGGGGTTGCTTTGAAATTCAGGTGAAAATTCGGACCAATTAGGAATTTGACGAAATTTAAAGTTTGGGCCTTTTCGAAATTTGGGCTTTGTCAAATTTGGGCTTGACCGAATTGGACCAAGCTGAAATTCGGGAAGTTAAAAATTTATATAATAAACGGCAAAATAAAAAGAGTTGAACTTGTTGTATGCGAAAATGGCTGTTACATAAACGAAACATAAATCGTATCACAAAAAAAAAGAGTTTGATAAAACTCGGCGTAAATTATTTGGTAAAATTCGGGGTTTATTTGATAAAAAGTTATTTTGCCGGAACTAGTAATTTTTGGGCAGTAATTAAATTTAGGCCTCATGTGAAATGATTACTGCAAATTAGAGTTTGGACTTTACGTACTAAATATAACAAAATATAAGGATAGAGCTGAAATAAGTATGTACGTATAATACATATTATGGAGAAAATAATCATCTACGCATAGAGTGCGCATCGGAAGCATGGTAGGAATAGGAATAAGTATGTCTAGAGAATGTGGAAACTTAGACGGGGACGTAGAGAAAATATGGGAGAATCAATATATATATGCGAAATTTTCCATTACATAACTATTACATAACTGAAAAGCATATTAAAACCAAAAAAACAAAAAATTAAAAAATTGGAAGATTAAAACTTCCTTATTAGTAGTAACAATTACACAAAACTAGAAGCAAGTACAATGGGTAACAATCCACATTACCAAAATAGCAATCACCAATGCGAGCAAACCTAAGAGAAGGAATAACTCGGACTTAAGTCTTTCGAGACTCTCAAGAGGTTCGTGAGGGATGTTCTCACGCTCTGCATTTTCTCCAAAGTTATACATGGTGAAGTTTAAATGATCTAAACTGAGAAAATTGTGTTGTGAAAAATAGCGTGCATCAAGTACCTATTTATAGGCGTGAGTGATGTAGCACCTGGGTTCCCCGTAAGTCTTTAGGGCCAATGAATTAGCGAAATATGATTTTGTGCTCTGTGCATTTATGCGATTTATGTGCGTTTGTGTGAAGTAGGTGCATTAATGCCATGACTATGCGATTCACTTAATTTTGTGCTCATATTACCTACGTGGAATTTCGTGTGGAAAATTACGTGCTTACGTGGCTTAGGAAATCTCCCAAAAATTAGTCGGGCTACAAGGTTCCAATTCAATTAGAACTTCAAAATAGGCCCAAGATGGAAACTAGGCCATGAGTAAAAATGTGACTTAAGGGCCTCAAGTGGGCTAGGAATTTAGAAATTGGCCCAATACCCTTAGAAATGGCTTTACTTTAGCAAACAAACCCCTTGATTTAAGGGATATTTCGTGACTTAAGGCCTTAGCCACTTAAATCTCACTTAGAAAGCCATTTCAAGTCCACTCAACCCCTAGCCAAGGAACTAACGAAAGCTCAAGCCAAGAAAGGAGAGAGACGAAATCGACTTTGTGCTTTGGAGGAGGTAAGAAAATCTTCAAACCTACACTTTACGTTTGAAGCTTAATAAATATGGGTGTATTGTAGATGGCAAAGCTCTAAGTGTGGAGGACGAAATCATAAGGTTGGGGAAACCCTTGAATTTCTTAGAATTTGGTTAACTTAAATTATTTTGAGCTAGCTCTAGGCGTTTTTGGGTTGAATAAAATACCATGGAGCTTATGAAATCTGAAAAGAGGGGTTACGATTTAATTTTGAGAAGATGAGCAGTTGAAAGTTTCGACCAAAAGTGAAGAACATTCGAAGGTCGAAATGTATGAAAATGTCGAATTGTAATGACGAGCTAAGATAGTAAAAATGTCGAGTTGTAATATCGAGCTAAGATAGTTAAAAATGTCGAGATTTACGTTAAAATTCATATCGACATTTCCTATTTGAAATGTCGAAATAAAATGTCGAGCCTCAGCTAATGTCGAGATCTTTCAATACCTTAAATGTCAAATTCATGTCGACATTTTTCAGTTTCAAAATGTCGAGATAAAAGGAATAAAAATGTCGAGTTAGATACCGAGATTTACTAAATGTCGAGTTTACTATCGAGATTTCTTTACAAGCTATGCCGAGATTTTTACATATCATATATCGACATTTAGAGATGTCGAGTCCTTCTATTTGGAAAAAAAAAGAAGAAAAAAAAAGTCGAAACTAAGGAAAATGTCGAGACTTTATCCGGGTATAAATGTCGAACTGGAAGATAATGTCGAGATCCTTCAACAGCCCAAATGTCGAACCCTTACCAAAATAAATGTCGAGGTCAACAAATAATAAATATCGAGATCCATGTTGAGACATGTCGACATTTTCTGTTTCAAATGTCGAGGCCTAATATATATATAAATTCACCTAAAAATCTCGAGATCAAGCTCGAGATTTATCAGACCCGAGATTTATTTCGAAAACAATAGCTCGAGATTTTCTTATAATGTCGAGATTTAATTTAACCAACAACTCCAAATCTATTTTAACCCATGATATACATTTAGGGCTCGAAGATTAGCATACTTAAACCATGAAATAAAATAGCGCACTGACACCAATATTTCATGCCTAAGGTCGGGACTTAGGAACACTTACGGGTCAAGTGACTGCTAATCTACGGACTCCAGGTAAGTAGAAGTCCAACTACAACACACAATTCGCGTGTTATATGTTTTGTATGACTATGTGCCTACGTGGTTTCACGATTACGTGGATTGTTTGTCATGCTTTCATGTGATTAGCATAAATTGCATTTATTTGCATATGCATACTCACGTGCACGCACGAACTCATGGGGAAGGGTCGTGGGACAGAGTGTGCATAGTTACATGTCGCTTGTACGCGACGAGGACTTGCCGATATGGGCAAGTGTGTCGACTCATAGTTGAGTCAGGGGCGGTCTCCTATGCTATCAGGGCGGCGTTTTAGCGTCGTCGTACTATTATTGTAGATATATATATATTGATATCCTATGGATAGGATTTGGGCATGGCCCGTGGCGGTAAGGTGCGACCTGGAGGGTGCGACCTGAGGGTGTAAGCGACACAGGGTGGAACCCTGGTGTAGGCGACCTCAGCATGGGCGTGAGCGACCGCCGGACAGTCGGGGACGACCCGGTTCATATGGCGACCTAGGGGAACGATGTGCATCCTAGGGTTCGGCCATCCGGCGTGGACCGCTGTCGTATTGTCCTTGAGGGACGTGAGCTCTTGTGGTGCATAGTGAGATTAGCCGAGGGCCCTGAGTACGTTGGTACGATTGTTATATGCATCGGCGCGGTTCGCCTTTGCGAATGGTATATGCATCGGCGCGGTTCGCCTTTGCGAATGTTATATGCATTGGCGTGGATTGCCTGTGCGAGTGTTATATGCATCGGCGCGGATTGCCATTGCAGGGGAGTGACACGTGCACACATGCATGATTTCTGCTTACTGAGCCTCGGTGGCTCATTCCTTACGTTGTGTGTTGTAGGCACTGGCGATCACGGTATGTGAGCGCGTTTTGAAGGCAAGGCCAACCTTTTGGAGCTTCGTGCTGCTTTTGGGGTGGACGTGTGTGTGTGGATGACGACCTGTGAGGCCGGGCGCATAGGAGCTTTTGCTGTGCCGACACACCTTCGCCGTTGTAGCTAGACCATGTCTGGAAACTGATGTTCGACATGCATTCTTTTGTCTTGTATAGAACAATGTTTCATTCGATATATGAAAAATGAAAAAAAAAAAATTTGTACGCGTTTTCGGTGCACTTCTTTATTTGCAAACTCGCTAGGCACGTAGAAATGCGCTAGGTTAGGCGGTTAGGAAGTCGGGTCGTCACAGGGTGGTATCAGAGCTTCGGTCACAGGTTCTGTAGACTGTCCACACACACACACACCCAAAAGAGCAGAAGCGGCCTTGCAAGTAAGTGTTAAGTCCATGTGAATTTCTATGTTGTATAATTTATTGGCCATAGGACAATCAGGATAGGGTGTAGAGATGGTAAGAACGAGAGGTGAGTCGAGTGGTGGCGACGACCAGAATAGGGGAAACACGGCCCCTCCCGACAATCGAGATACGACGATCTTCCAACTGATGGAACTAGTCCGCCAGCAGTCGGCGCAGATCCAACAACTGATCCAGCAGAATGCTGCGAACACCGGGCCAACTCAGGCAGAAAGGACTGAGATGGTGGGAGAACGGTTCCGAAGGTTGAACCCACCGACCTTCGAAGACACAGCGGACTCGACAGCAGCTGAGGACTGGTTGAGAACTCTTGAGAGTATGTTCGTCTATAGTAGGGTTCCGGAGGCGGAAAAGGCCCTCTGTGCTGCGTTCCTACTACGAGGGAGCGCAGGACATTGGTGGGACACCATCATGGTGTTGGAGAACCCCGCTACAATGAGCTGGGAAAGATTCAAGGAGTTATTTAGGGCAAGTACCTCACCGCGCTGGTTCGAGCACAGCGCCTGAATGAATTCATTAACCTCAGGCAGGGGTCTATGACGGTGGCTGAGTACATACGGAAGTTTGAGCAGCTGTCCAGGTTCGCTGCTCACATGATCAGCACGGAAGCTCTTAAAGCCGAACGCTTTCTGGAAGGGTTGAAGCCGAGCTCTACAGGGATGTGAGCATGGCGGGGATGCAGGGAGCTACTTACTCACAAGTAGCAGAGAGAGCTATGGTCGCTGAACAGGCGGAAGCCAAGATCTTGAAGGCACAAGAGGCCAAACGCAAGTTTGCGCAGATGCAAGGAGCGCAATGGAGCGGAGGAGACCAGAAACGGCAGTTTCGTGCCTAAAGGGGGCAAGAAGAAATTCCAGAACAGGCCTCCTCAACAGCCTCAGGGACGATGAACGTACCCCCAAATCCAAACCAGAATCAGGGAGCAGCGCAGGGCCCATATTGCCAGAAGTGTGGGAAAAGGCACTTTGGGAACTGCAATGTGCAAGTCAACACCTGCTTTAGGTGTGGGAAGCCGGGCCATTTTGTGAGACAGTGCCCGGAGGGTGCTTCGGGGAATCAGGCCGAGAATCGGGCAGGAAACCCAGTAAGACCCCCGATGGTGCCAGCACGGGTGTACACCATCACTTCCGAGGAAGCAGAAAACAACCCGGAGGTGGTAACAGGTACCCTACCGATCCATCAAACTCCCACGTGCATTCTAGTAGATTCCGGGGCGACCCACTCGTTTACGTCTGTGAAGTATGTGATGAAACTAGGGGTAACGCCTGAGCGAGTGGATTACGAGTATAGCGTAGCAGTTCCAAGCGGGGCACCAACTAGGACTAGTCAAATATTAAGAAATTGCCCAATCTTAGTCGGTAATAGAGAATTGCCTGTAGACCTGATAGTCATCCCGATGGACGACTACGAAGTGATCCTCGGGATGGACTGGCTCTCAAAGTACGGAGCAGTGATAGACTGTAACCGTAAGTAGTTACGTTTAGCTTAGAAGGGGAAGAACCTGTCACCTTCAAGGGAACAATAAAGGGGAGAGGCACTCCGAGGATATCAGCCTTAAAAGCTCAGCGATTAGTCAACTCAGGATGCGAGGCATACCTGGTGTTCGCGCTGAAGGCAGAAGAGAATACCCCCACGAAACTCGAAGACGTACTAGTGATTAAGGATTTCCCAGAGGTATTTCCAGAAGAATTGCCGGGATTACCCCCAGACAGAGAAATTGAGTTTACAATTGACCTGGTGCCGGGAACAGCACCAGTGTCCAAGGCTCCATATCGCTTAGCGCCAACCGAATTAAAGGAATTGAAGGAACAAATAGATGAACTCCTACAAAAAGGATTCATTCAGACCAGCTTCTCTCCCTGGGGTGCGCCAGTCCTATTTGTCCGAAAGAAGGATGGCTCGATGAGATTGTGTATAGACTACAGAGAGTTGAACAAGCTGACGATCAAGAACAAGTATCCACTACCCCGAATAGACGACCTCTTCGACCAATTACAAGGCGCCACCGTGTTTTCTAAGATTGACTTGAGGTCGGGCTACCATCAACTGAAAATCCGCAAGGATGATGTTCCCAAAACGGCGTTCAGTACCAGATACGGGCATTTCGAATTTCTAGTCACGCCCTTTGGACTGACGAACGCACCGGCGGCCTTCATGGACCTAATGAACCGGGTGTTCGAAGCCTATCTAGACAAGTTTGTAATTGTTTTCATAGATGACATCCTCATCTACTCCAGGACGAAGGAGGAGCACGAGCAACACCTACGATTAGTACTCGGGGTATTAAGGGAAAAGCAGCTGTACGCTAAGTTCAAAAAGTGCGAATTCTGGCTGGACCAAGTAGCATTCTTGGGGCACATCGTCTCGGGAGCGGGAATTTCAGTGGACCCAAGCAAAATCGAGGCAATCAATAACTGGCCACAACCGACCAATGCAACAGAAGTACGGAGCTTTCTAGGCTTAGCGGGCTATTATAGGAAATTCATAAAAGATTTCTCGAAATTGCCTCTACACTCACGAAGCTAACCAGAAAGAACACTCCTTTTCAATGGAGCGAAGAGTGTGAACAAAGCTTCCAAGAACTGAAAAAGCGGCTTACTACAGCCCCAGTGCTGACGATACCCACGGGAACTGGAGGGTTCTCTGTGTATAGCGACGCCTCGAAGAACGGGTTATGATGCGTACTGATGCAGAATGGTAACGTAGTAGCTTACGCCTCACGGCAATTGAAGGAGTACGAAAAGAACTACCCTACACACGACTTGGAGCTCGCCGCGGTGGTTTTTGCTCTCAAGATTTGGAGGCACTACTTGTATGGAGAAAGGTGCGAAATCTACACCGATCACAAGAGTTTAAAGTATTTCTTCACCCAGAAGGAACTCAATATGAGGCAAAGAAGATGGCTGGAGCTAGTGAAAGACTACGATTGTGTGATCAACTACCACCCAGGAAAGGCGAACGTGGTAGCTGATGCTCTAAGCCGGAAATCAGTAAGCGCGGAACTTCAACGACTCGACGTGGAGATTGTACCATTGGGAGAAGTCGAGGTAAAATTAGCAACCTGACCCTGCAACCAACGCTATTGGAGCAGATCAAAATGGCACAGGAAAACGACGAGTTTTACCTGAAAATTAGGGAGCGCAAACCGAACAGTTAACGACGGACTTCGTGTTTCGGGACGGCACAAGCCTGTACTACAAGAACCGATTATACGTACCGAACAATATAATCTTCCGCAGAGCTATAATGACGGAAGCACATACCACACCGTATTCGGTACACCCAGGAGCTACGAAGCTTTATAGGGATCTAAGGACTAACTACTGGTGGCCGGGAATGAAAAAGGACGTAGCAACGTTCGTGAGCCAATGCCTCACCTGCCAGCAAATTAAGGCAGAACATCAGCGGCCGGCTGGGACGCTGCAACCCTTACCCATTCCAGAGTGGAAGTGGGACAATATAACGATGGATTTCGTGAGCGGATTACCGAGGAACGCGAAAGGACACGACGCAATTTGGGTAATCGTAGATCGACTTACGAAATCTGCCCATTTTCTGCCGATAAGTACAACGTTTACCATGGAGCGGTATGCAGAATTGTACATCCAAGAGATAGTAAGACTCCATGGGACACCCTTAACGATAGTTTCAGACCGCGATTCGCGATTTCTATCTAAATTCTGGACGAGTTTACAAAAGGCCATGGGGACGAAATTGACATTCAGCACCGCATATCATCCGCAAACGGACGGTCAATCCGAGCGGACGATCCGGACGCTGGAAGATATGTTACGAGCCTGTGTACTTGATTTCAAAGGCAACTGGAGCAAGTACCTTCCGCTTGTAGAATTCTCGTACAACAATAGCTACCAAGCTACAATTGGGATGGCTCCTTATGAAGCCTTATACGGGCGGAAGTGCAGATCCCCAGTGCATTGGGATGAAGTAGGTGAACGGGCGATGTTAGGCCCAGAAATGGTACGGGAAATGACGGAAATTATTACGATGATCCGAGAGAGAATGCGCACGGCGCAGAGTAGACAGAAGAGTTATGCGGATCGAAGACGCAGACCGCTAGAATTCGAGATGAATGATTGGGTCTTTGTGAAAGTATCACCAATGAAAGGAGTCAAAAGGTTCGGAAAGAAGGGAAAACTAAGCCCGAGATACATTGGTCCCTTCAAGATAATAAAGAGAGTTGGTGAAGTGGCTTACCAACTAGAACTACCAGCATCGTTGTCGCAAGTACACGATGTATTCCATGTTTCCACGTTGCGGAAGTATATCGCTGACCCAAGCCACGTGTTGATAAACGACTCACTGCATCAACACTTGAAACCAGACTTGAGTTATGAGGAAATTCCCGTAGAGATATTGATGAATGAGACGAAGAGGTTAGGAACAAAGAGATTCCTCTAGTAAAAGTTCTGTGGCGGAATCAGTCAGTAGAGGAAGCCACATGGGAACGCGAGGATGAGATGAAAACCCGCTATCCTGAATTGTTCCGAACGGGCTGATTTCGGGGGCGAAATCCTCCTTAAGGGGGGGAGGATGTAGCACCTGGGTTCCCCGTAAGTCTTTAGGGCCAATGAATTAGCGAAATATGATTTTGTGCTCTGTGCATTTATGCGATTTATGTGCGTTTGTGTGAAGTAGGTGCATTAATGCCATGACTATGCGATTCACTTAATTTTGTGCTCATATTACCTACGTGGAATTTCGTGTGGAAAATTACGTGCTTACGTGGCTTAGGAAATCTCCCAAAAATTAGTCGGGCTACAAGGTTCCAATTCAATTAGAACTTCAAAATAGGCCCAAGATGAAAACTAGGCCATGAGTAAAAATGTGACTTAAGGGCCTCAAGTGGGCTAGGAATTTAGAAATTGGCCCAATACCCTTAGAAATGGCTTTACTTTAGCAAACAAACCCCTTGATTTAAGGGATATTTCGTGACTTAAGGCCTTAGCCACTTAAATCTCACTTAGAAAGCCATTTCAAGTCCACTCAACCCCTAGCCAAGGAACTAACGAAAGCTCAAGCCAAGAAAGGAGAGAGACGAAATCGACTTTGTGCTTTGGAGGAGGTAAGAAAATCTCCAAACCTACACTTTACGTTTGAAGCTTAATAAATATGGGTGTATTGTAGATGGCAAAGCTCTAAGTGTGGAGGACGAAATCATAAGGTTGGGGAAACCCTTGAATTTCTTAGAATTTGGTTAACTTAAATTATTTTGAGCTAGCTCTAGGCGTTTTTGGGTTGAATAAAATACCATGGAGCTTATGAAATCTGAAAAGAGGGGTTACGATTTAATTTTGAGAAGATGAGCAGTTGAAAGTTTCGACCAAAAGTGAAGAACATTCGAAGGTCGAAATGTATGAAAATGTCGAATTGTAATGACGAGCTAAGATAGTAAAAATGTCGAGTTGTAATATCGAGCTAAGATAGTTAAAAATGTCGAGATTTACGTTAAATTCATATCGACATTTCCTATTTGAAATGTCGAAATAAAATGTCGAGCCTCAGCTAATGTCGAGATCTTTCAATACCTTAAATGTCAAATTCATGTCGACATTTTTCAGTTTCAAAATGTCGAGATAAAAGGAATAAAAATGTCGAGTTAGATACTGAGATTTACTAAATGTCGAGTTTACTATCGAGATTTCTTTACAAGCTATGCCGAGATTTTTACATATCATATATCGACATTTAGAGATGTCAAGTCCTTCTATTTGGAAAAAAAAAGAAGGAAAAAAAATGTCGAAACTAAGGAAAATGTCGAGACTTTATCCGGGTATAAATGTCGAACTGGAAGATAATGTCGAGATCCTTCAACAGCCCAAATGTCGAACCCTTACCAAAATAAATGTCGAGGTCAACAAATAATAAATATCGAGATCCATGTTGAGACATGTCGACATTTTCTGTTTCAAATGTCGATAACAATGTCGAGGCCTGATATATATATAAATTCACCTAAAAATCTCGAGATCAAGCTCGAGATTTATCAGACCCGAGATTTATTTCGAAAACAATAGCTCGAGATTTTCTTATAATGTCGAGATTTAATTTAACCAACAACTAGAAATCTATTTTAACCCATGATATACATTTAGGGCTCGAAGATTAGCATACTTAAACCATGAAATAAAATAGCGCACTGACACCAATATTTCATGCCTAAGGTCGGGACTTAGGAACACTTACGGGTCAGTGACTGCTAATCTACGGACTCCAGGTAAGTAGAAGTCCAACTACAACACACAATTCGCGTGTTATATGTTTTGTATGACTATGTGCCTACGTGGTTTCACGATTACGTGGATTGTTTGTCATGCTTTCATGTGATTAGCATAAATTGCATTTATTTGCATATGCATACTCACGTGCACGCACGAACTCATGGGGAAGGGTCGTGGACAGAGTGTGCATAGTTACATGTCGCTTGTACGCGACGAGGACTTGCCGATATGGGCAAGTGTGTCGACTCATAGTTGAGTCAGGGGCGGTCTCCTATGCTACCAGGGCGGCGTTTTAGCGTCGTCGTACTATTATTGTAGATATATATATATTGATATCCTATGGATAGGATTTGGGCATGGCCCGTGGCGGTAAGGTGCGACCTGGAGGGTGCGACCTGAGGGTGTAAGCGACACAGGGTGGAACCCTGGTGTAGGCGACCTCAGCGTGGGCTACCAGCGTGAGCGACCGCCGGACAGTCGGGGACGACCGGGTTCATATGGCGACCTAGGGGAACGATGTGCATCCTAGGGTTCGGCCATCCGGCGTGGACCGCCGTCGTATTGTCCTTGAGGGACGTGAGCTCTTGTGGTGCATAGTGAGATTAGCCGAGGGCCCTGAGTACGTTGGTACGATTGTTATATGCATCGGCGCGGTTTGCCTTTGCGAATGGTATATGCATCGGCGCGGTTCGCCTTTGCGAATGTTATATGCATTGGCGTGGATTGCCTTTGCGAGTGTTATATGCATCGGCGCGGATTGCCATTGCAGGGGAGTGACACGTGCACACATGCATGATTTCTGCTTACTGAGCCTCGGTGGCTCATTCCTTACGTTGTGTGTTGTAGGCACTGGCGATCACGGTATGTGAGCGCGTTTTGAAGGCAAGGCCACCTTTTGGAGCTTCGTGCTGCTTTTGGGGTGGACGTGTGTGTGTGGATGACGACCTGTGAAGCCGGGCGCATAGGAGCTTTTGCTGTGCCGACACACCTTCGCCGTTGTAGCTAGACCATGTCTGGAAACTGATGTTCGACATGCATTCTTTTGTCTTGTATAGAACATGTTTCATTCGATATATGAAAATGAAAAAAAAATTTGTACGCGTTTTCGGTGCACTTCTTTATTTGCAAACTCGCTAGGCACGTAGAAATGCGCTAGGTTAGGCGGTTAGGAAGTCGGGTCGTCACAAGTGAAGCGAAGGGATAAACCTCATTAATTTCGAGTTTTCGTCAAACGCCGTATAAAGGTAAGTTCTATTAAATTCGAGATCAGATTTTTCTTCGAACGTCGTAATCTCGAATTTGAGAAATCACGCGCATGAAGATAATCGCTTTGGACGTTTATCACAAAAATCTAATCCAAAATCTCGAAGAAAGATGTTGATATCCAATACAAAAAAAAATTGCTCACTTTTAAATCAATGTCCACGACAGAAACATGTTGGAAAGTACGGAGAACTAACGCACAAACACGGCTGAACTTCAGTCTATGTTTATGGATCAGCCAAGCTTCCTTTCTTATCGATCACAACACAAAAGTTACAGATCTCTATCCCTTCTACAACTTTTGTGCTTTCACCTCACTGTGATTTTCACTCTAGAGTGAGTTATATGCTCGAGAAAGTGGAATGGGAAATTTGGACAAGTCAGATTTTGTTTTAAGTGAGAGTACAAGATCTATCCTCGCCGTACATTATCCGATCGAACACTCCACAAGTCGCCACGTGGTCTTACATTTCCGCGTGTTGGAGCAAGAATTGCATGCGACTCTATAAGTGAAATAGCACCTTCACTACCATCCGTCCGATCTTTGATCCGACGCTCACGATTCACCATCCTCTTCATTCACTTTCTAAACATCCCAGCCGTTGACTTATTCGCGCGATATCCTGCGAACAAAATTTAATCTTCAGCTTTCAAATCCTAGCCATTAGATCGCGCGCCAGTTTAGATCCAACGGCAACTGCTCATCGTGATCTTCTCAACTTAGTTTCTTCAATTTTCAACTTCATTTCTAATGATGAAGAAAGTCCCATTTAAGTGGACGGAAGCGTGTGAAGAAAACTTCCAGGAGTTGAAGCAAGTGACTAACAACAACGCAGGTTCTTGCAATACAGTGACGCTTCTAAGAATGTCTTGGGATACGTGTTGATGCAGAACGAGAAGGTAATTGCGTATACCTCCCGACCAGCTGAAACCGTATTACCCCACACGTGATTTGGAAATCGCAACCGTGGTGTTTGCCCTGAAAAAATTGGGTGACATTATCTATACGGAGAACGATGCGAGATCTTCACAGATCATAAAAGCCTAAAGTACTTCTTCACGCAGAAGGAGTTAAACATGAGTCACAGACGATGGCTCGAGTTAGTAAAAGACTACGACTGTGTGATAAATTATCACACAGGCAAAGAGAACGTAGTTGCAAATGCTTTGAGCCGTAAATCCATGAATACGGATCTGTGCCAACTCGAAGTGGAAATAACCAACTTCGGGAAGAAAGCGAAGTTGAGTCCGAAATATATCGGACCTTCCACAATTGCGAAACGAGTTGGAGAAGTGTCATATCAACTCGAATTGCCCACATCGCTCGCACAAGTTCATGACGTCTTCCATGTATCTACATTACGAAGTACGTCCCAGACCTGAGCCATGAAGTGCAGGGCGAATCACTTCATCAACGATTGAAGTCAGACTTGAGCTATGAAGAAAGACCGATGGAAATTTTGATGAACGAGAATAAGAATATACCCTGTGAAGGTCTTGTGACGGAACCAAGTATTGGGAGAAGCCACTTGGGAAAATGCGAGGACGAGATGAGAGAGAAGTACCCCGAGTTATTCTCTGTACTGTAATTTCGGGGACGAAATTCTTATAAGGGGGGAAGGATGTAATACCCGCAAAATTTATACGGGATTATTTAAAAAAAAAAATATATTCAAAATGGGCGAAATCAAGTTTCGAACAAGAAAAGATTTCTTTTCGAATCGGGCCAAAAATTTACAATTGGGCCCGAAAAAAATTTAAATGGACCAAAAATTTATGCATGGACCAAATGAAGAGAATAATGGCCCAAAATAAAAGGTTGGGAGTTGGGTCCTTTAATAAAATTTAATTGGGCCGTAAACAAGAAGTGAAAGCCCAAATAAATAAATAATTTAAAAATAATAATAGTAATAATAATAATAATTTAATTATGGCTGCAATAAATTAAGAGAAAAATAAATAAATATGTTCCTCCATGTGAGGTTGGTACAATAAAATAAAACAATAACTATAAAGTAAATATCTTTACATAATGAGGTAATAAAACCAAACACCCCACCTCATTACCTCCATCTACCTCCATGTGAGCATGGAAACAAAAGTAACAACCAAATTAAAGAAAATGGACAGGAGATAACGTGTGGGAGAGAGGAGGGGAGAAAAGAAAAAAGAAAGGAAAGGAAAGGAGAGAGCAAAATGCCAACTAATCCTCTCCATGAGTATTAGGACAAAGTCATCACCAAATCCATAAATAAACCACCTAATGCCACCTAGACAAGAGAATAAAGAAAGGAGAAGGAAAGAAAAGGGAGAGGGGAAGAGAACGTGAAAAAGAGAGAGGGAATAGAAAAGAAGAAAAAAAAAAGAGAAAAAGGAAGAGAAAGGAAGAAAGAAAAAGAAAGAAAAGAGAGGAAGAAGAGAAGGAGAAGAGGGAAGAGAGAAAAGAGAAGGAGAGATTGCGGGAGAGAGGGAGAAATCGCGGGAGAGTCGCGGGAGAGAACCGGGAGGAAAAAAAAAACCGCGGACACGTGGAGGAGCTCGGGATCGAAATCCTAGGGTCAGGATCACGTAAAAATAACTCGTAACGTAGCTCTCTACGGACGTAAGGTAGGTGAAGATCATCTACATACGTAAACAAAATTAGGGTCGAGATTTTACTTGTTGCATGAGTTACTCGTTGCTTGCATGATTATGTGCCGAGTTACGATCAAGATCGAACGTGACTTTCTACGTGAATTCGTGTTGATTTTGCATGCTTTTTATGTTAATTCCTTATACGCTATTTTTGGCCATTGCGATTTAGGGAGATAAAAGAAGTTAGGGATTGGAAAGAAGAGTTGGAATTTTTAAGGGCAAGATTGGTTAGATTTGAAAGTTCAGGTAAAAGTGCAAATTAGGGTTTTCTAGAGTTTTTCTTCAGCTTCCGGCCATGAGGGTTAAATTTGGGTGAGGGGCAGAATATTGGGTAGATTGAGTCAATTTAGGAAGTTTAGGGTGTTGGTAAAGATTTAAGAAAATTTGAGTTTTGGATTATATTTGGATTTTCCAAAGTTTAGGGACTAGATTGAAAAGTTATAAAAATTAGGGACTGAGAATGTAAAATTCGAACAGGGGAGATTTTTAAAGAAATATAAAGCTTTTGGGGTAGATTTGAAATTCGAAATAAATGGGGTCCTTTGTGTAATTTAAAAAAAATATGGTGACTAAATTGAAAAGTTTTAAAAATCTTGGGGCTGGGAATTAAATTCGAACAGGGGTAATTTTTAAAGAAATATAAAGCTTTCGTGGCGGATCTGAAATTTTAACGATTTGGAACAGATCTGAAATTTAGAAAAATTTTCGGATCCTAAAGTAAATTATGAGATTTTGGATTTTAAATAAAAAAAAATTCAGAAATATTTTTAAATTAGAAATTTAACTGATATTTTGAAAGTTGGACGTTAGAATTTTAAAATATATTAAATTAAGGACCAATTGTGAAATTAGGGTCTTAAAGTGAAAAGGATTAAATTTTAGGAACCCTTAGTGAAATTTTGGTGAGAGTTTCGTTGATTAATGTTTCGGTCCGATTAATCGGAACGCGGGCTTCGGGCCCGAATTATTTGGTATATGATAGTTGTGAGATCGGGCCGAGATTATATCTCGGGTCGATATGTTGTTATTTAATATGATGCATTTTATATGTTGCATACTACTTGCACGACATTTGCATACACATGGTACGAGAAGAGAGAACCGTATGGAGTCACGGTAATATTGTATAGCGATGTTGAGTGGGGTAGTTTATGACCGATTGATGGTCGTCTAATTGTTTGAGTAGTGAGGTTAGGACTAAGGCGCACTATACGATTGAGATGTGGGGGGTGGGCCTCCCGAGCTACTGACCCTTGTGGGGAGTGGGGCCTCCCGAGCTACTGACCCCTGCGCGCGTGTTGCCTTTAGTTCCTAAGCCTCGGGCCCTGATTGCGATGAGATGAGTTGAGATGATGATGAGCTATGAGAAAAGAGTCGAGCGTGCATTATGTGAGATGTGTCGAGTTTGGATGTGAGAGCATTTGTATTCATGCATATTTTCATCTACTGGGCAAAAGCTCAGGGTTTACGTGTGTAGGTAATACGGCTGATGGCGGTGACTCCACGGACTTTTGAGGGCGGCGCAGTACATGGGATGGGACCTGTGGAACGAGTTTATGTTTCTTTTTTTTTTTAATTTGGGCTTGGGCCAAATGAATCAAAATGTGTTTGGGTTTGAACTTATGGATTTAGACATCGACCGTATTTGTATTATTATATTTTAAAAGTTTTAATTAAAAAGGGTTTACCGCTGCTTACGCTGCGAAAATCCGCCAAAATACGTATCTAGGAAGTTGGGTCGTTACAGGTTGTGGAAGAACTTGAGCCTAGATGGCTGATAGTTTCCTCCCGGAAGCAGGCGAGGAATGTTCTGCTCGTGCATCTCCATTTGTTTTCGGAAGATGACGGAGAACCATCTCGCATACGGCACGTTTTTGGATCGTTTGTTCTCTTTTTGTCTGATCTGTTCTGCAAGGTCGTTCCAGATCAGTTGAGCGAAATCGTAATTCCACGAGAACACTACTCCGTGAAATATCCGGAGGATGTAGCCATTGCCTTTGTCAAAGCCTGCATGCTTCGGGGACAGACACTTATTGATTATGCCAAAAGTGTCTTCCACGGATGGGGAATCCCGTTGCTTTGCATCTGAGCTAGCTTGGTGAGCGGCGGATGGTACCCCATCTGGAGAAAATCATGCACCATTTCTTCATCTGATGGGAGGGGGTCGTAATTTTGGCTGCGAGGGACAGGGGTGTTCAGAAGTTGGTAAACCGACCGTACCGAACCGATACCGAAAGTTCGGTACAAACTGAATACCGAAATTTCGGTTCGGTTCGGTATTCGGTATAAAAAAAATTGAACCGAATTTTTTCGGTAATTTCGGTACGGCGGTAACCGAATTACCGAAATAAATATAATAATATATAATAATATATAATTACAGAAATATATATTATACATAATATATATATATATACAATTTAAACATAAAATAAAATAAAAAAAATAATAAAAATAGGGAAAAATAAAAAAAATAATAAAAATAGGAAAAAATAATTTAAAAATATAAAAAATATGAAGAATTAAATATTTCTAATTTCATAAAGATTGGTTTTTTCGGTTATTTACCGAAAATAACCGAAATTTTTCGGTTATTACCGAACCGAACGAACCGGTTTACTTCGGTTCGGTATTCGGTATGAGATTATTAAAACCGAAAATTTCGGTTACCGGAAGTTCGGTACGGTACGGTAATTACCGTTTGAACACCCCTAGTGAGGGAGGTCAAGCAGAAGTCTGAGTTCATTCTTGCCCATACAGATGTGCCTCGTCCCTACAACTGTTGTGAAGTGGTACGCCCCGTTCATGATGAGGCTCTTGATCATTCCCCAAAACTGCTGGTGATAGACCATCGGTACTGAGGCCGTCACAGTAAGAGCATGCCACAGTGGATGGCCTTGCAGTATAGACATGATGATGTCGTCTGGACACCGGAAGCTGGTCAGATCCAGTTGGAAGTTCGTGTCGTGGACGTTAAGGTACATGGCCTTCTCGTAAATATGGTTGTAGGTAGGGTAGTGATCCATCTGAAATACATATTCAAATCATTAGCTAGATTAAAATTTAGTCGAAATAGTTTTTATTTATTTTTTTATTTTTTTTCAAGCATAATGATGAAGCGAGTAATAACATGTTTGATAAAATTGTAGTGGAAATATGAATGCACATATAGGTCTTATAGAGTGAATTTTTGAAGTTGTAATTTTATTTCGACATGTATGTTAATTCAAAGAAAATTTGATCGTAATTTTAGTAAGTGTTGAAAACACTATTGCACTCCGTGTTTTTTATCGCGCGAGAATCTGAAATTCTCAATTGAATTACCTAAATGTGATTTTGAATTGAATACTTGGGATCGAAAATTTTATTCGCTAAAGATAGCTACAGTTAAAAAGGACTTAGAAAATTTCTAAGTGTTTGAACTTAAGCTGTGGTACTGTAGCCAAGAAATTTTACGATCGAGAAAAATTTCTCTGTAAATTTACGATCGAGAAATTAGATTTCCAAGTAGATTTACGATCAAAAGATTTTTCGCGCGTGAATAAAATTTTTCGCTATGAAAATTAACGAGCGAGAAAGATTTTTGATTTTAAAAAGGTTTTTCACTGCGAAAGTTTACGATCGAGAAAATTTTCAACGAGAGAATAAGTCAACCATCGAGAAAATTTTCGATCGATTAATTATAGCTGCGTGCTTTTACGATTGAGAAATTTTATCGTCGAAAAAAAATTAATTTCTCGTCGCTAAAATTTTCGATTGAGAGCAAAATTGAAATCAAAATTTGCGACTGTAAGTTTTGCGCTCGAAATTTTAAAGGGACTGCATCTATCTTAACTATTCCTCTCATTAATATTTCGCTCGCATAAATCAAAATTGTATTTCTCGTTTGTAAGTAATTTTTTTATCTACGTTTTTAAACTTACTGACTAAATTAAAAGGTTAGCGATCGAAAATCATTTACGATGCAAACAATGACTTAATCAAATTGAGATTCAATTTTAACTGTTTGCGAGCGAGAAAGTTCTTCCACGCATTTAAAAGTTTAAACCCCAGTTTAGTCTTATCTTTCAATCGAACATTAATAACGCAGAAAATCGAAGTTAGACTTACTCACAATGATCAAGAAACATCGAAACTACCCTATTATGCAGTTTTTAACCTAGATTGTACTTAGAGAAGGTCTAAAATCCGGCTAACAAGAGTTCGAGTTCTCAGAATACGAACAGTCGAGAAATAATCACAAAATCATGCGAAATATTCCAAAATATAGATGCAAATCTAGTTTAAATGCACAATAAATCCTAACAGAAGTCAAATCTACCTTCTAAAGACGAAAATCAGATGAAAAATTGAATGATTTTTGTATTTAGGGATTTTTCGACTGCAAGTAATGATTCGTTTTATTTGGGCCGATTAGACGTTTTTGTGAGACTCAGTGAAATTCAAGGCCATTACTATTTGCGATCGAGAACTTACGATCGAGAAACTGTCTTTGTTTACTGTTTGAATTTTTGCTCGACAAAATCCGATCGAAAATTTTCATTTGATTCCTGTGTAATTTTCGCTCGTCAATTTTTTGTAAGAGCATAAATTAACACTTGGTCCCAAATCAATTTTCGCTCGAGAACTGTGATTGAAAATTACCAAATTCACCCGCGTTTCTTGATAGTAAGTTTTCCTTGATTTTTCAGATTGATCCTAAATTTTAAAATTAAAGCACAAAATTACTTCTTCTAAGTATAAACGAAAGTGCAATTAACTCCCTGTATTTCCGAAGAGATGACATCTGGCTCCAAGATTGATCTTCGATAATCTGCAGTACTTAGAGCAAAAATGTCGAGAATTTTCTTAGAGTTAATTAATTAATTTTTTAATAAGGCTCCCCCTGCATTGTTTTACCAATGTCTTGAGTCCACAGTCATGAAGAGTTGTGAAGTCCTCCTTATTTAAGCATTGTCCAAAGCGAATCAAAATGAAAAATTTCTGCAACACTTAAAGAAAGAACATCAAAAATATTTGGAGATCAAAAACATGGAGTCATTGTAGATTCTCCCCCTCAAATAGTGCACATATATCGATTTATCACGTAATTATGCAAATCAATACAAGTAACAATCATATAACACGCAATTAATCAATTTAGACTAGTTACATGTTCCCCTAATCATGTAATACAGATTTGCGCGAGGGTATGAGCAAAAATGAATATTCGCATTTTACTCAATTTAATGCCAATGCAAGTTAAACATGCATTCAAAATGTGCGAATTAAATTTTTTTATTTTATATATATATATATTTAATATTGTATATCTATATATATATATATGTATAATTTTCATATGTATATTAATCTTAATAGTATGGGGTCAGATTATTTTGCTTCAAGCAATCGTATGACACTTGAAAGACACTCGACACACTGCTGTCAAGTCTAGTCATCAAACTAAAGTCCTAAGATCATAAAGTGATCCATTTCGACAGCTCTCACTAAGTTCACTGTAGTGCTCTTTATTAATTTTTTTTACTCGTGGATTTTATATGTATATCGCTCATGTCAACACAAGAAAATTTTAAGTCAATTTTCCTATGATCAAGGCATAACTAATCATTTCACCTAAGCTAGAGATCGTCGTTTGGAATCAAAGGACTTTTAAGGGTTTAATTTGGCCGGGACTTAGGGAGGAAGAAAATTTAGAGGAAAGGTGAGTTTATCTTTATCGTCTTCCATTTCTACGTCCGTCTCCTTCTTTTCTTTCGGCAAACAGAAATTTTCATCTTTTCAATCCCATCCCTTATGTTATCCCTTTTATGCTCAAGCTGAAGCTCCGCTTCTCCACGAGGCTCTAGGAGATTATCGTAGGCGAAGTTCTTCCTGTTGTTTCTTGGGCCAATACCGTGCTCCTCTTCTCTTAATCCCTAGAGAGGTTTCAGAGATTATCAATTTGGAAAAGTTCAAGGTTATGGAATTCGTACCGAAGGCTGTGCTCCTCTTCCCGTTTCCCGATATAAGACCGAATTATTGTTGGAGAAGTTCACTTCGAGGTGCTCCTCTTTCCAGCCGTTCTGACGAGTGTACGAGATTATCGATGGAGAAGTTCACAACAGGACCATCATGCTGTAGAGTATATGTTTTTATTGTGCTTGATTTTATTAGTTGTCCTTGTAATTAGTGGTGTTTTGTATAGTAGTCCTTAGATTAGGACTAGTTTGATATTTATACCAAGTTTTGTAATACATGTAAACAAATTGTGCTGAATAGAGAAAGTTTTGGAAATTGATCCGAAGGCTTGCAATTCAATTTCTAGAGAGTGAAACAATAGTAACTTTCTCACTCTACTCGAATTCTCTCTCTTGTTCTTCATTTGAGTTTTTCGATCGAAATTCAATGTCGATCATTATCATCGAATTACTTAGAATTCATGCCTAGGATCATAGAGTTGTTAATCATAGGACCTAACAATTGGTATCAGGGCAGGTTCGTTCTGTTTTGAATCGAAAATTGTTAGAATTGGATTGAAAATCATTTTGTGATTACTGTTCATCGAAGAACAGTTTGGCGCGAATTTTTTTTCCGATCCAATAGCATAATTCTGTGCTTAATTGACTTGAAGTTGATGTTTCTGTGCTTGTTAAGTGCTAAATGTTGATTGCGATCAGATTTGTAGCTGTTTGAACTTCGATTTAAGAATTAAATTGATTCTTTGATTTACTGTTTGTGAAGAAGATGAAGAACACGTTCTGATTTTGATCAAATTCGACATACTTCGGTTCATAACGTGTTTAATTGCTTGTTCGTGCGTAGTTAGTAAATGATTGCGAGCAATTACCTGAATTTCATTTCACCGTCTAATTCTTTGGTTTTGCTTGAATCTTTGTTAATCGTATTCTGCGAATTTTCTCGATCGTTCTAATTTTTCTCGCTACGATCGGATTAATTTCTCGATCGAAAAACTTGTCGTGAGAGTTTTTCTCGGTCAGAATACGAAGTCAGCACTAGAATCGTCAACACTAGAAACGATTTTAGTTAGAATTATTTCTTGAGCATTATTCAGCGAAAATCTTTTTTGAGAGAGACCAATTTTGACTTTGCATGCGTAAAAACTTTCTCTCGAAAAACTTTTTCTGTCAGACCTTTAACGTTTGACCAGGCAAAAATCATTTACACGCGAGAAACTTTTCCAGTCAACAGATTAATTTTGACTTGTCGAGAAACTTACTAACGTACTATTTCTTTACGATCGAAATAAATTCATGATCAGGAAATTTTTCTCGACCGAACGATTTTGGGCAATTTATTTCGCTGACAGACTTTCTCGACGAAATTATTTTCGATCAAACTTTAAAGATTGAATCGAAAATAATTCTCGAACTATTTCTCGAATCAAACGCTACTAACGAACTTTGTCACTTGTGAAGCACATTACATCATCTTCAAACGTTCAAAACACTTAACGAAGATCCTTCAACAACTCAACTACAACACAAAATGGATGCATACTCGCTCGGAAATGACAACCGTCCGCCGATTTTGCAACGAGGCGAATATACCGTGTGGAGAAGCCGCTTCCTCAATTTCATCGCTTTAAAAGATCAAGCCGAGAATTTACTGAAATCACTAGAAGAAGGACCCACACAGTTTTGAGTGCATGTCCCCGGTGATGAAACGGTAACCCTCAAATTCCCGCGTCTAGGAGACTGAAGGAGCCTAGGGAGTACACAATCGAGGAGAGGGCTCGGGCTAAGGCTGATCTAGTAGCCATGAATACCCTCATGCAAGGCATCCCCAACGACATATATAGACAGATTGATAGCCTTTCATCGGCTAAAGGAATGTGGGATGATCTGCATAGGATGATGTAGAGGACGGAAGTTGGCATAAAGGCCAAAAAGGCGAACATTCTCATTGCTCGACTCCTTCAAAGCAAAGCCGGAGGAGAGTCTATATGAGATCTACCAAAGATACCTCACTCTTCTCAACGAGATGAGAAAGATAGAAATCACGAAGACCAATATGGAGACAAACATCAGATTTCTGTCTTCTCTGCCCGCGGAATGTAAGAAATATCCACTCAAATTCGACAAAATAAAGATCTAGAGGAGCTGGATATCCATGCCGTGTTTGACAATCTCGCACAACATGAGGATGATATAAGCGAGATTCACAAGGAGCAGAAGGGCAAACAGACCGAAGACACTGTTGCCTTAGTCTCGGAGAAGAGGAGCTCGAAATCAAGAAAAGAAAAGATCGTTGCCTCCTTCTCCTTCATAGTCGGAAGAAGTCGGACTCCGACGTCGAGTCAAACATGAAAGCCCTAGGAAAGCAGTTGGCTCTAATAGGAAAAATGATGAGTAAGAAGTACTTCACGAAGAAGTCTTTAACCTCAGCGAACAGACTTCGGACTAGAAGCTCTAAAAACAAAAACGTTCACCAGAGAGCTCCGAGGTCAAGAACTCTAAAGAGGCTAACAAATGCTTCAACTGTGGCAAGCTAGGTCACTTTGCCAGAGAGTGCACTCTCCAAAGAAGAGAGATGCCAACTACTACTCCAAGAAGCTCCAATTGACTAAACAGAAGGAACCTGGAGTAGCTCTCATGGCCGAACAAGACCAATGGCTCGGGGACACGTCGAGTTATGAAGAAGAGAATTTAGCCCTCATGGCCCGTCTCGACAATGAATCGGACGCCGAAACATCCAACCTGACGGACAAAGACAACGCATCCACCTCGTCAAAAGAGTTAGTCTCTTCTTCCACATTATCGACCATGTTAGAATCATATCAAACACAATATGCTAACATGAAACGTGAGCAGAAAAGTATTAAGGAAGTAGAGGATAAACTTGCGAGATCTCAGGAGAAGATAGATAGTCTCGAATCAGAACTTAGAAGCTCAAGTGCTAAAATAGAAGAGCTTACTAAGAGCCTACATTCTAGAGAGACTAGTCAACCTCAAATAGGACAGCATAGTGAAAAGATTAAGGAATTAGAAGATAGGCTAGCAAATAACTACAATTGCCTGGTTAGGGATCTCAATGAGAAAGCTACCCTAAATTATAGGTGAAGTTATAAATGTCCTAAGAGGGGGGTGAATTAGGCTTGTAAAAATTTTATGCTTCTTCTTTTCACAAATCCTAAATGTAGTGACTTAGATATGCCTACTGATGCTTGTGACGAGTATGCCTGATATATCCTAGTTACGTCGGATGTGTGTCTGGTCTGTCTCACAACGATAAGGAAATAACTGAAAATTAAATGCGAGACAGGATTTTTATAGAGGTTATATCCCCAACTAGGGTTTACTCCTCTCCTTGGGGTTTGCTCCCCAAGAGTTTAACCAATCACTATAATGCACCGTAGCTGGATACAAAACTGATTGATTAGCCCAATACACAACCGAAACAAGTCTAACACTAGACACACTAGGTTACCACACGCCGAGTTTCGTTCCTCGGAATCTCCTTGATCCCGACAGACACAGCTCGCTACCGAAGGGCCCCCGAAACTCGTCCTTCCCTTCACGTGTGCGTAAACGTCGACCTTGCCTCCTTGGTATTGCTCACGTCCGAAGACAACACGTCCGAAGACAGAATATATGGAGGGGATGATGGAATATCAGATGAATCACTCGCTCAGTGATGGAATCGCAAGTTAACGCTCAGTAAGGCAGAAAGTATCGCAAATGGAAGGCTCAGGAATCTCTTAGTATCTTTCTGCTCAAATATCTCTTGTAGGCTTAGTTCGCAAATTCTTAGTTCTTCGAAAATCTGAAGTGTGGCTCATATATAATCCTTTTCAATCAGCACTTCACATGGAAAATCATATCATATAATAATCACCAATCAAGCATAGTTTCCATGCAATTTTTGAGTCAATCATACCATATAAAATCATGCTTTTTAATAAATCATCACAACGGTCATAGCACATTAAAGCATAATTAGTTTCCATATAAGAGCTCATTTAAGCATGAAGATATTCCATACAAAGATTCAAATTCGTTCTCATGCATATTCAATCATTTCGCATATATTTACCATGTCAGAAGTTTCCATAAGTGATTCCCTGCTATCTGTTTCTAGTATAAATCAATCCAGATTAACTTTCCAATTATAGCACACAAGATAGCATCATATCAGCACGTTTTCCATATATAGCACATAGTATTAGATCAATATATTTACCATGTTTAGCACACAAATCATATCAGAGCATACTTCATTCGATTTATCAATCATGGCAGAACTTTCCTTATTTCAGAGATCACATTCGTTTATAGCACATACCATATAATAGCACCTTATCCACAAAGTCAATCAAATCAAATCTTTCCTAAATATAGTATTCCAATCAGCATAAGGAAAGATATTAATTCAACATGGCACATTAAATTCAGTGGAAAGCATGCAAGAATCGTACATGTGATTTTCGTCCAGGAATAACAGATTTTGAACAGATATGTCACTTTCCATATATAAACATATTTTCCTTTTATAACTCAGTAGGATATCTCATGCATTATTTCCATATATAGCTCAGAACGATATATCCTATCACATGGGCTGTCTATAACATGCGATCACCTAGTCTCAACAAGTAATCACCAAATCATATGCGAATCATATATTCAACATTTTAATAAATCTATAACTCATAATTAATGCATCTCTGAATATTTTCATATACTTAGACATTATATTGATCATAGATCGAATTGCTTAATTTATAGACCTAACGTTATTACAATTACATTGTCCATCAAAACTCCCTAACACACATGGACCAAAAAGGTCAACATTCTCCTCCTTTTTGATGATGACATGTATTTGATGCAGTACGAAAGCATGTAAGCATATTCGATAATGCAAGTCCTAGCGCATATGATATTCCCTAATCACATATGATACATATTTGCTCCGCTTGACATATTTGCTCCCCCTGTCTAAGTGCGGATATATCATGTCCTTTTCAAAGTTATTTCATGAGTTCAAAATTTTGAAATTTATCCGTGAGTGCTCCCCTGCCTAAGTGCGCATTTTCCAAGCATGATTCAAGCAATCAGATAATCATCGCAGCAGGCACTTAGCACTTATCAACAAATCTCACACACGTTAATTAGCGCAGATAAGTATCAGAGTATCACTGTTTCAGAGCATAAGCTCACGCATCGCAGCATAAAAGCATCACTGATATATCAAAAATGTAGCTATTCCATTCGTGAGTGCACATATTCCATATCATTTATGTAGATATTCCATGTAAAGCATTCAAGCATCAGATCAAACATATTAGTGAAGTTCAGAAATTTTACCAAGCTACATTAGTTTGCTCCCCGTATCTAAATGAGGTTATTCCAAATGTCCAGAGCATAAATTCAAAGTTCCACATAGAGCATAGGTAGATATCATATAGGCAAAAGTCAGAATGCACGCACAGTGAAGTTCCCCTTGCATATGTGCAGATATTTTCATGCAAATTCAGTCAGCACACATAGGCACTAAGATATATCGTAGGCGCATAAAGGAATATCACACACAAATCATTTCGAATATCAAAGACAGATCTTAGACCCCTTATATCATTAATTGCTCAGACTTCTCCCCCTTCAGCATCAAAAAGGGATATAATAAGGTTTTAAGGCTGAAAACGTGGCGCAAAATAATTATAAGACGAAGGAATAACTTATCAGAAAACATTCTCAAGGCTGGAATCACTATTAGATCTGGCAGATATCACAGATTTGTTCAGCTCCCTGTTATCTTATCGGAACTCTTAAAAGCTGGAGTATAACTTAGATGATTTTCAAGAAGAGAACTGTGAGGTTCGAATTCTGATGTAAGAAAGGAAGAAGTATCGAGTGATCTCATTTAAAAATGGGCAACTATCCAAGAGATAAAATGAGATAGGATAAGCTCGGCTTAAATAGAATTAGGAAGATTTGGTTTCCAAACCGAATTGTATTTCAAAACAAGGTGAACCGCCGGTCAGAGATCGCAGACTTATCTGATGTGATCTCATTTTAAATAAGGAAAATATTATCAAAGGCTGAATAAGAGATATTTTGAATATCCGAATTTCCTGAAATAACTTATCGGCCGAAAAGAGATCTCAAGGTAGAATAATTACGAATTTCAACCTAATATAATCACACTTTAGATAAGATCTAATTGATCGGAATTCCTAAAATAATCTGGATAGCAAAGGGATGATCTCAGAAATGGATATCTATGAATTTGTTCCTAAAACAACGCAATCATACTTAAGGATAAGATCTGAAATCCCTAAAGTAATCTAGGGGGCTGAAAGGAGTATCTCAGAATAGAATTATTGGGAATTTCTTTCTAACATAACATAATTCCAGTTCTAAGTAGGGTTGGCAATGGGGCGGGGATTCCCCGTCCCCGCGGGGATCCGCCGCGAACGGGGCGGGGAATCCCCGAGATTTTATCCCCACGGGGCGGGGACGGGGAATGATGTCTCCCCGTGGGGATCCCCGCCCCGTCCCCGAACACTCTTTTATATATTATAATATATATAATATTACATTATGATTTAAATAATAGTAAAATAATATCAAAATATAGACTAAAAATTAAAATAATACAAATAATATATAAAATTATAATTTATATAATATTTATAACAAGAATATATTCAAATATATATTATATAAATGATATTATTTTTTTAAAGAAAATTAAGGGGCGGAGAATCCCCGTGGGGAATCCCCGCCCCGCGTGGATGTCCGCGGGGACGGGGACGGGGATTAGATCCCCGCCCCTGCCCCGCCCCATTGCCATCCCTAGTTCTAAGGATTGTCAGAAATATCAGACTGATTTGACGGGATCTCATAATTATGGAAAGGATTTGACTGAGCTGAGTGGGAAGGATTTTTTTTTATTATCGGGGATTCCTAAAATAACTGAAGGGCAGGAATGATATCTACGAATTTCTTCCCAAAATATCGAAGCCACATTCTAAGGAAAAATTTGGAGATTTAAGATTCCTAAAATAGTATTGGTGACTAAAGGAGCGATCTTATGTTGGAATTCACTATGAATGTTTTCCTAAAATACCAAAGTCGCACGTAAGGATAAGGACTATAAGATTCAAAAATACTCTAGGGCTGAAAGAATATTCTAGATTAAGATAACTACGAATTTCTACCTAAGATAGTATATCGTAGAGTAAACTGCAGAATTAAGCAGATTTACTAACCTTATTTAGCTCGATGATTCCCAATCGATCACGGATGTCGCAAAATCTTGCCTCAATTAGGGGCTTTGTGAAGATATCAGCAAGCTGATCATTTGTTCCTACGAATTCCACACTGATATTCCCTTCTGAACATGGTCTCGTATAAAATGATGTTTAACCTCAATATGCTTAGTACGAGAATGATGCACGGGATTCTTAGTAATACTAATGGCACTAGTGCTATCACACAGAATAGGAATTTATCATAACCTAGCCCGAAATCACTAAGGGTTTGTTTCATCCAAAGAACTTGTTGACAACAATTTCCTAAGGCCATATGTTCAGCTTCGGTTGTGGAGAGGGCGACAACATTTTGCTTTCTGCTAGACCAAGTTACCAGGGAATTTCCAAGTAATTGGCAAGTTCCACTAGTACTTTTCCTATCTTCCCTACAGCCGGCATAGTCGGCATCGGAATATCCCATTAATGGGAATTCATCCGTATGAGAGTACCACAGACCAAAATTGACTGTACCCTTAATATATCTAAGTATACACTTGACTGTTGTCAAGTGAGATTCCCTAGGGTCAGACTGATATCTCGAACACATACCAACAGCAAACATAATATCAGGGCGACTAGCAGTTAAGTAAAGAAGGCTTCCGATCATACCTCGATATTCTGTTTGATCAACTGGTGTACCCGATTCATCACAGTCTATTTTGGTGGTCTGATGCATAGGGGTGGAAATTGCTTTGGAATCGCTCATCCCGAATTTTGTCAGTAATTCCTTGCTGTACTTTGTCTGGGATACAAAAGTTCCGTTATCAAGCTGCTTTATTTGCAACCCGAGGAAGTAGTTCAGCTCACCCATGAAGCTCATCTCAAAGTCCTTCTGCATAGACTTAGAGAATTCCTCGCAAAGAAGGATATTAGTACTTCCAAATATAATATCATCAACGTAGATCTGGACCAGTATTATGTGATCACCTTCATACTTAATAAACAGCGTGTTGTCAATAGTTCCAGTCGAGAATCGTCTGTCAATGAAGACTTACTTAGCCTCTCATACCATGCCCTAGGAGCCTGCTTTAAACCATATAATGCTTTATTTAATTTAAAAACATGATTTGGAAAATCTTCCCTAGCAAAGCCCGGTGGTTGTTCTACATAAACTTCCTCATTTATAAAACCATTTAAATGCACTTTTTACGTCTATTTGAAAAAGTTTAAAGCGTTTAAAGCATGCATATGCAAGTAAGACACGTATAGACTCTAATCTAGCTACTGGAGCAAAAGTTTCATCGAAATCAATACCTTCCTCCTGGGAATAACCTTTTGCAACTAACCTCGCTTTGTTTCTAGTGACTTTACCGTGTTCGTCGAGTTTGTTGCGGAAGACCCATTTGGTTCCTATGATGGATTTTTCATCTGGTCTCTCTACGAGTGTCCACACATGGCTCTTTTCAAACTGAGATAGCTCATCCTCCATGGCTGAGACAAATGAGATATCATCTAGGGCTTCATGGACTGTCTTAGGTTCCATCATTGAGAGCAGTACATCATGAGATTCCAGATCTGATGTTTCCTATTACTTGATCTGTTGGATGACTGGAAGCATGCTTCCATTTTCTAGGTTGCAGCTCATCAGCTGTTGGTTCCAGTGTCTCAACATTTTCGCCTTCGGGAATATCGTCCTTGCCGTCTTTAGTAACCTGTAATTCTGCACAGGGCAAATCTATACCTTCCTCATTAGTAGCATCTGCGTTAGGTATCTCTTCAAAAGTAGCGTGTATGGATTCCTGAACAGTGAAGTTCCTCTTATTATAAACACGATATGCCTTAGAGTGAAGACTGTAACCAAGGAATATCCCTTCATCAACCTTAGAGTCAAATTTTCCTCTCTTATCTATATCGTTCAAGATAAAACATTTGTATCCAAACACATGAAAGTAACTTATATTTGGAGTTCTACCATGCCAGATTTAATAAGAAGTCTTCTTTAATATCGGCCTAAGGAAGACACGGTTAGACACATAACAAGCTATACTAACAGCTTCCGCCCAGAACTGTTTAGGAATATCATACTCATGTAACATAGATGTAGCCATTTCCTGTAATACCCTATTTTTACGTTCAACTACGCCATTCTGTTGGGGAGTTATAGGGGCAGAGAAGTTATGACTATATCCGTACTGATCACAGAATGATGCAAATGACTTACTACCAAATTCCAGTCCGTTATCACTATGTATCCTACACAGATTCATTTCTTTTTATTTTCTAGTCTCTTCACCAGTGATGCAAAGTTAACTAGTGCCCCATTCTTATATGCAAGGAATATCACCCAAGTGTACCTGGAATAATCATCAACAATGACAAAGGCATATCTTTTACCTCGCATAGACATCGTTTGAACAGGACCAAAAAGGTCGAGATGTAGTAATTCCAGAGGTCTGGATGTAGATATCACATTCTTTGCTTTGAACGATGTCTTGGTCTGCTTGCCCATTTGGCACGCCTTGCATGTTTTGTCCTTGACGAACTTTAGGTCAGGAACACCTCGTACCAGTGCATTGCTTGTGATATGAGAGTAATTCCATATTGGCATGTCCATAACTGCTAAACACTTGACATTCTGGTCAGTGATATCATCAAGAGTTATGCAATAGATATTTCTATCCCTAGATGCACTGAATAGTACCTTGTCATCATTTCTAACTACACACTTATCATTTTCAAAAGTAACCGTATGACCCTTATCGCATAATTGACTAATGCTAATGAGGTTATGTTCTAGATTCTTAACCAACCATACGTCATCTATAGTAGTATGTAAAGTGTTACCAACAGTTCCAACTCCAATAATCTTAGCTTTTGTGTTGTCGGCATAGGAGACATATCCTCCGTCATATGCTTTCACCGACACAAACTTACTGATATCACCTGTCATATGGTGGGAACACCCACTGTCGAGGTACCACTTGTTTTTCTTGCTGGATTTTCGTCTTTGTACCTGTATGAATCAGTTGTTTTTTGAGGTGCCCAACTTCGATTGGGTCCTAAAAGGTTTGTGGCAAAATAACTCATGTTAACACATGATATATCATCTGTAACAGACTGTGATCTCACAAACACAGGCGGATCAGTGTTAGAACTTTGATTCTTAGGAACCTGCTTTGGCCTCCAGATATATCTAGATTTATCAGCTTTCTTCAAAAAAAACAGTTGTTAGCATAATGACCGTGACGGCCGCATGAAAAACATTTAGGCTTTGTAATATCTTGTGAAGGTGCAGCATGCTTAGGTGTTGTGGAATATCCTATCCCTGTTTTTCCAACATGTCTAGGAAGACTAAGTATCATGTTGAGATTTTGTTGTCCTACAAGAAGTCTATCATTTGTACGAGATTTTTCTTCTAAGAAATCCTTAAGAACAGACATGTCTCTAGATATATTTTCTTGCTTCCTAAGCTTTTTGCAATTACACAAGACTTTCTCTTCCTTAAGAGTTTCTAACTCGGCTTTCAGACGCTCATTTTCTAGATCTGTTTGATGCTTCTCTCTAGCTACGTCATCTCGTTGCCTAATGAGACTCTTCACTTGTGAGTTGAGCGACTTAATCCTTCTTTCTACGTTTTGAATTACTTCAAACATCTCTTCCTTTTCATCTACTTCAGGGACTGAGGAAGCGCTATCATGAGATTTATCTTGCGTAGCATATATTCATTTAGAAAGAGTATTTTCTTAATAGTGGATGAAGAAGATACCTGATCATCATCGGCCATGTAGGCGAGATCTTCCTTCTCTTCACTTTCGGCTTCTTCCCAGTTGGTGACCATGGCTTTCTGATTCTTTATCTTTTTGTCACCATTTTCCGTTGGGCAGTTTGAGGAGAAGTGGCCTGGCTTGTTGCACTTGAAGCATTTTTGCACATTGTTCCCGGATGACGATATTCTCTTGTTCCTAGATTGGAACTTGGAGTTTCCTTTGAACTTTCCTGTCAGCCGGGACTTCTCAAATTTTCTGGTCAGCATGGCGATCTGCTCTAGTATGTCTTCCTCAGTCTTTCGTCGTCAGAATCAGATTCCTTCTGTTCAGCGTTGAAAGCAATCGTATTCCTGACTTGTGGTTTTCTTCCATGGAGACCTGAGTCATTTCGTACGTGGTTAGAGATCCGATCAGCTCCGAGACAGATAAGTCGTCCAGATCCTTAGCTTCGTAGATGGCTGTTACTTTGGGATTCCATTCTCTTGGAAGAGATCTCAATATTTTTCGCACTTTCTCTCCGTCCGGTATTTTCTTTCCCAACGAGACATTTGGTTGATGATGTTCATGAATCTCGCGTACATGTGGCTTATAGTCTCGTTGTCCCATTTGGAACAGCTTCGTATTGGTGGGTTAGCGGGCTATTCTTTCTTGTACAACTCGAGTGGTTCCCTCATGTGTGACTTGAAGCATGTCCCACATATCTGTGGCAGATTCGCATGAACTCACACGATTGTATTTCTTCTCTTGTAAGCGCGCAAGAGGGCGATCATGTTTTTCACTTTGGCACTCAAGGAACCTATGCGACATGTGATCCATTTGTCGAAGTCATGTCACCTCAAAGTGAGGAAGACCGACGAAGGATGAGTGGAATACCCTATGCGTCTGCAGTGGGTAGTCTGATGTACGCGATGTTGTGCACACGACCGGACATTGCCTACGCTGTGAGCGTGGTTAGTCGGTTTCAGGCAAACCCAGGTGAAGGACACTGGACAGCCGTTAAGAATATCTTTAAGTACCTTAGACGGACTAAAGACTTCTAACGCTTGTCTATGGAGGAGCAGGACTAGAAGTAGAAGGTTATACCGATTCGGACTTCCAGTCGGACGTGGATGACCGAAAATCTACTTCAGGTTTTGTATTCGTGCTCAATAGTGGGGCAGTGTCTTGGAGAAGCTCCAAGCAAAGCACGACTGCCGATTCCACATGTGAGGCAGAATACATAGCAGCCTCAGAGGCAGCTAAAGAAGCTGTTTGGATGAAAAAGTTCTTGGAGGAACTTACTGTGGTACCAGTTGCGGAAAGACCGCTTACACTTTGGTGCGATAATAGCGGTGCAGTCGCGCAGGCAAAGGAACCACGATCTCATAGCAAGTCCAAACATATTGAGAGAAAATATCACGTATTACGTGAGTTCGTTGAAAACGGGATGGTCGCCGTGCAGAAAATCGCCACCGCGCGGAAACGTGGCGGACCCACTTACGAAGCCCTTCCCAGGCAGTTATGGAACAACATCTGGACAAGATGGGCCTACGATACCATTGTGACTGGCATTAGGTGCAGCACATGGCATTCGAGTGCAAGTGGGAGGCTGTTAGGGAGTGTGCCCTCGGAATGCCATACGAGGACTAGGAATAGTATAGGGTGCACAATGATGTATGGGTCGATAGACAGTTTTACTGTATATACTGTTAAAATAAAGTAGTGAATAATATTTTCATTATAATAAAGGCATTATTATTTATTTATCGAATTTAAAGTCTGCTTGGCATTTGGCGGTGCGATAAATAAATAACACCCAAATGTTTGAGTTGGACGTCTGATTCTCGTGGGGACGAGGGAGGGAGACACCGGACGGTCCTTATCTCAACATTAAATAAAAAGTCCGTAACTCTAAGGATTCTAGGTGGGACTAGATATCCGAATATGACTTATTCATTGACGACCACATAGTATCGGTAGTGTCACCGATTACCTGAGAGGTTGTGGGTCGTGATGGAGATATCGGTGATCGGAGAGATCGCGTATTCGGACATTCGGCTCGTATTCGTCTTGATCACATGACTAGGATGTTGTCAATGATTGAACGAATGACTATAGCAGCCTCAGACCGATAGGGTCACTGACGGAATTGCTTTCGCGATTTCGGTTTGTCGGTAGTTGGCTAGGTCCGCAAGTGTTCGGAAATGGGACACGGGCCAGCGACGAAACGCAACTGACTTTACGGAGGTGATTGCCGGGCTTTGACTGCTATTGGGATTCACTGCCTATATTCGTATAGGTTAACGTCCTATGAGGTAATTGGAGAACGACGATTGTAAAGCCTTCGGCCGAAGCTTGGAAAGCTCGCTCGTATTAGATACGGAGCGGAGTTTAAATAATCGGTTGGGTCTCGATTATAACATAGTGTTAGGTTAGTGAGTTTGACATTTACATGGCTCTCACCTAACCGGGACGCAAGTGAAAGGCGTAAGAGTTATTTAAATGTATATACTATAGTCGGTTCGCCCGAATTTCGATTAGATCAAAATTCGTTCTCAACTGGGATCTGTCCGGTACCGCGGGATTGGCTAGGCGAATACCGGGACTCGCGGATTCCTCCCGTGCCAGTTGAGACGGACCTAGAGAGTCGCGCTTAAAAATGGTAATGAACTTGAACGAAACGGCGGGCTTTTCTCTAGAACCTAACGAATGAGATTCGTTGAGGTAGTGGCATAGTTGACACGAGGTGTCGATAATTTAGTTAAATTCCGGTGACGGTCACGGGAATAATTAGGACTTAAGATTGTTTTAAGTGCTTAATTAATTAACTAAATGAGGCTCAATTGTAATTAAAATAATTAGATTGGATTTAATTATTTTATTACTTAAATTGAGGGACTAAATTGAGAATTTAGAAACCTAAAGGGCCAAAATGAAATATTTGCATGTTGACTTGGTCTTGGACATGTGTATAATTTCTAGCATGCCACATTGCTTGAGGTGGCATATGAGTCACACTTTGAGAGCATGACATGTGTTGAAGAAAAACTAATAATATCCTTAGTGGAATTTTACTACAAGCATGGAAATAAATAAGTTATATGCAAAAAAAATGTAGAAAGAGTAACCATGCAACTTTAGGTGCTCTAAGTTGAAAAACTTGGTACTTGCTCTCAATAACTCAATTCAACAATACTAGAGAATTAGAACAAAAGTGAGTTTAAGTTTTGAACTACTCAAGCCACGGGATCGTTCGACGAAGCCCGACGCCCGAACCGAACTGCCTCTAGCCATCGGGAGCAGTCTCGGAGGTTCGATCAAGGACATACCGGCGTGACGTTCTAGCCCGGAACCCCCGGGAGCCAGACGAGGTGTTGCGACGTCCATCCGAGGTGCATTCACGTACACCGACGGTATATTTCGAACCTTACTGATTTGATTTTACGAAAAATACCAAACGATATCGGAATGATTCGAAAGACCCGTCGTTACGATCGTCGGGAAGTGTAGAATCAATCTGGAAAATTTGGTATCGATCGGATATCATTTCGGTTATCAAACTGTTGAAAGACGGCAGACTGCCGCTTTAGTCGAATTGATATTTCGAACCACTGATTTGGTTTTGCGAAAAATACCAAACGACATCAGAATGATTCGAAAGACCCGACGTTGCGATTGTCAGGAAGTGTAGAATCATTCTGGAAAATTTGGTATCGATCGGAATCGTTTCGGTCGCCAAATAGTCGAAACACTGTCGGCTGCCGCTTTGTTCGAACTAGTTTGGAACGAAGTTATTAATTCGAATAAATTTGTAATAAATTCGAATTTAGGAAATTCGAATTAGACGTGGTTTCCTGAGGCTCAGGGCAGTATCTTGAGCCCTCGGGAGAAGCCGAAGGGCATTAGGTCGAATTTAGATGTTGAAAATCGAAAATTCGGCACCCTACGCCGCTTGGTTCAAAAGCGCTTCCGCCATCGCCACGTTGAGCTGTTCGGGGGCCGACGTCGATTAATCGGGCCTACCCCAACAAGTCTGAGGCCCGAAACCCAAAACCCTAAATCCTAATCCCCGAACCCCAAATTTTTTTTAAGGTTGTAGAAATACCTGCACAAGTCGTGGATCATTCTTCCAAAATTTCATGTCGTAAACCCTTAATCTTAACCTCGAACCTGTAAGTCCTAAACCCCAAAAACTATCGTCAATTTCATATGAATGTTGATAAGTTTCACAAAAATAACAAATGTCTTCAGGGTAATAACAAATGTTGACTCAAAAATAATAAAACGCTGGAAGTTAATAACGTCTTGTGTGTCGTTAATAACACATTCTGTATACAAATAATGGGTCGGGATAAAAAGAGCGAAAATCACTAACGACACTAAAAAAACAGATGAAAACTGCATAAATCACGTCGTTGTTGACTCAATAAGGTAAAATAGACCTCAATTTCTCATCTCGAATATATACCGATTAGTTGCAAGAAACGGATATTATATTTTCCCTAAACCGTATAAAAAAGAAATACTATAACATAGCAAAAAATAACAAATGTCTTATGGTTAATAACAAATTTTGACTTAGAAGTAACACGTCGCTGAAAGGTAATAACAAATTGTTCGTCGTAAATAACACAGTCTGTATACAAGTAATGGATCGAATGGAATAAAACGAAAATCACAAGCGACACTAAAAGCAAGATGAAAACTGCATAAATCACGTCGCCATTGACTCAATAAGGTCAATTAGACCTCAATTTCTCATGGGTACCTCGAATTTATATTGATTAGTTGCAAGAAATGGATATTATGTTTTTCCTAAATCGTGTAAGAAAGAATACTTATAACATAGCAAAAAATAACAAATATCTTATGGTTAATAACAAATGTTGACTTAGAAGTAACACGTCGCTGAAAGGTAATAACGCTATGTGTGTCGTAAATAACACATTCTGTAGTCAACCAATGGATCGGGAGAAATATAACGAAAGTCGCAACGACACTAAAAACGGATGAAAACTACATAAATCTCGGCGTTATTGACTCAATAAGGTAAAATAGACCTCGATTTCTCATGGGTACCTCGAATTTATACCGATTACTTGCAATTTGTGTCGACATCTAGATTCGATTTACCATTATTTTTTTTCTAATTTGCACCCTAATTAGACAAACAAATTCTACCTCATGCATCGTCAATATCATAATGAATCCAACATTACATGTCGAATCGATTGGATTGGTCAATCGGATTTTTTTTTGTGCTCGATTCAATGTAAGAAAAATTAGTTTGAAAAAATTCTGTTGATAACGTTTTGTAGTAGCAAAATAACACAATGTTGTTGAAAAATAACGTATCTGTTTTGTATAGTAACACTATGCTGTAACTATATAATATACAATGAAGTAAAAGTGACGCTTCATATAAGACCAAAAAGCACGTCGTGACTTTCGCTGGAAAAAAAAGAGCAAAGGGTAGTTTCGTCAAATTCTATTTTTGGGTCCTTCACTCAGATTTTTACAAAAAGTGGGTCTCTTAAACTTATTCATTTTCTGACAGGGTCTGACAGGTAAATGAAAACTTTAGGGGGGCCTGAATAGAATCTTCCCTAAATTTATATCTTAATTCTTTGAAAAGATAAATATAATAATATTTGTATGTCAAATTATTTATATTTTGAATATCTATATTTTAGCATTATTATATTATTTATATATAATTGATTCAGCAAAAAATATTTGATTCTGTATCTCACTAAATCAAATATAAATCTTTTTCAATAATATTGTTTAATTTAATAAGATATATTGTGCTATATGATTAATTTATTAAGTTAATTATTAATGTATAAATTTAAAATATGAACACTTTTTATAATAGAATGTAAACTAGCAAGTACTTATATTTATATATATATTATATATATAATTAAATGCAAAATGTTATAATAATTAAATTAATAAAATTTTGTTGTTGAATTCAAGAGGGAAAGTAATTAGAGAAATAACTTCAACAAATTTCATGTTATTTTAACAAATTAAAATGGAAAGTATTAAATTACTAGGGGGTGTGAATAGAATTTTTTATCCAAGGGGGTGTAAATAGTATGACCCTAACTACTTTTGTGTGTCAAAGTTAGCGTTCAATTACAACTTTATCATTTATGTAAGTAGTAATTTATTCCTCGTGTTCGATACTCGTTTATTCACCTTACTACACTACAAACGATAGGTCCACTGCCTATCGCACGTCGGTGATAGTAATTACGTATTCGTTTTATTTATCACTTATCGCACCTGCACTTTACAATAGTACACCGCGTGTGATCAACAAACAAATTGGAAATGTTAAGTGAATATCTCCATCACAAACCAAAAAAAAATACGTAAAGATAAAAAATTATTCAAAACAGGCTTAGCTGCTTCTAAATTTTCTACATCAGAGCTAGAAACCTTGCAAGACACAAAAAAAAAACATAAATAAACCCATAATTGTTTCATCAACTATCAAATCTTAGTCTTAGAACCTTAAACCTCATAAAAAATTCCTCCCTAAACAAAAAGAAAACATAAAAGCAAAAAGGAAAAGAAAAATCGCAATTGCACCAGAGTATCCAAGAAGACGAGGAGATGATTGCCGCATAATAGTGGCTCGTGGGTTGTGTGTCCAGACCTCTGCAATATCCTCAATTTTAGTCGTGGTGGTTTTGACATATCGTGAGTGATCTAGTGGGTTTGTTCTTTGGGTTCTTTCACATAAATAAACATTTGGAACAAAACTTGTAAGTTAGTACCCTGTCAGATTTTTTTATATGTAGGTACGTAGTAAAATAATTTTTTTGCAGATAGGTACCCGATCCACTGCAAGTACGCCATACAACACATCTAGATACCGTATATCAACGTATTGTGTACGTCATATGTTGAGAAATTGATGCGCCGTATTAGCACATTTAGGTACGCCATCTTTAATACATAAGGTACGCCGTACAAACACGTTTAAATATCCTATATCAACATGTTATGGTACGCCATACACACAGGAAGGTACGGCGTGACTGAAGAAACTGGTAAACATTAAATCGGGTACCTATCTGTAAAAATTTCTGACATGGGTAGCTATCTGTAAAAATTTTAGTCAAATAGGTATCATGTGTAGATGTCACTTGTTCTTTTAATGTTTTTTATTTTTTTCCTTAATTTTTTGGACTAGTTTTAACCGGTTTACTCGTTCTGTTTGTCGGTGGTTACTATTGGATATTATTTTCCCTTTCACGTGGCATAATATTAGGAGGACGTGGGGGTTTTTTGCTGTTTTTATAAATAATGTTTTTTTTTGTAAGAAAGGCTTTTCATTACCACGTGGGAACCCAATATAAACTACATTGTAAAACATCATCACCAGACTACTCACCACCTCAAACAGAGCCTATGAACAGAATAAATCTTGTTCTCTATTCCTCTACTTGATGGTTTCGCAAACCTCTCCCACGTATTTGATCCCTAAAACTCTTCTTGAATATCTGGAATAGCTCCCCAACAGGCCTAGCTCCGTACCATGAACTCGCGAATTTCTTTCCTTCCATAGAATGTATGCCACAGCTGCCATCCCAGCTACTTGGATCTTCGAGACAATGTTCTTTTGCTTCTCCATTCGGACTAGTTTGTGAGCCCAGTGTACCATAAAAGTGGGAATATCACGTTGCAACCAGCTGCCCGCCTCTGCCACAAAGGCTCTGCTATAGTCACAGTTGAACAGCAGATGTTCAAGGCTCTCCTCTGATTGCATGCATAGTACACACCTTGGATCAGTGACAAGTACCCCCCATTGAACTAGCCTATCTCTCGTAAGCAGTTCTTTTATGCATAATAAGCCAAAGAATAAAAGCATGCTTTGTCATAGTCCATCGATTCCAAATAGCAGCTGCAATGAGCAGTTTTCCCGGGTGCCTTGCAACCAAAGATAACCAGAGGTGATAGTGTAGCAGCCACTTGCTGTGGACAGCCACCTCCCGTTATTGTATCCTTCCCGAAACATATCCCTCACCTTAATAACTTGGTTCCATTGCCAACTACTCTCCCCTCCACGAGTGTACTCCCAGAATGTTTTTTAACTTATTGACATGTGGCATCATATTTATACCTCTTACATTTCTATTCTAATATAAGATTGCAATTTAATCCTTTAATCTGAATATATTCTTTTAAGTAGTTTTTATTTCACTCATTTACCATGTTTTCTTTTATATTTAAAATTAATATTCCATCAAACATTTATAAATTACTGAAAATATAAATAACATTAAATATAATTATATTTTAGCACACACTGCGCGGACCCAGAATCTGACATCTGGGGGGCTCGATGAGTTTTTGTACCTTAAAAACGTAATTTATATATGTTAATGATTGTGAAAAACGTTATTGATATAGAAAAGAAATAATAATGATCAAAATATTTTTAAATGATAAAGTTGAAAAGTTCCCATTCACAAATCGTTGAGTAATAAATAAATAATATCTTTAATTAAAAAGATATGTGTGTTAGAAAAATTATATATATGTGAAACTGGAAATATTTAGTTTTTTGTAATTATAGATATTTTTGGTTGATAAATAAAGATAAAAAATCATATCAGACAAAAATACAATTAATTGGTTTATATGAAAAGACATAATTATGTTGGTTTTAGTGATGAAAGATGTAAATGTGCGTATAGTTGTAAATAATTTTCATCATAAATTGATAAAGAAATTTGAAGACAATTTTATATGTCTTACTTGAAAAGGATGAGATTCGATCCGTTAACCATTTGGCCAATAGATGAGCACTTGACCACTACACTACAAACCAAGTGTTGAGATCCCATAGTATAGAAAATATAAATTGTTTATATCCTTGTGGCTGGGGTCAATGGCCCCTCCAAGCCCCTCGTAGGTCTGCCGCTGACAGAGCATTGTTGATGTGCCAATTGTTATAATTTTAGTATATTACGATTATATCCCCAATCAATGTTGTTCTATATATAACAAACAAATAATAAAAATAAAATACTAACTTAATTTCAAAACAACTAAGAATATAAAATAATCCATCTATATTTTTATATTTCACTTGCCTGGAGCTAGAGGTGAAAGTTTGGTCTTGAGCCCATGGGCCAGCCCATTTCGCCCAAAAAAATTGATATGGGCCTATATTTGGGTAGCCCAAAATCATATCGGGCCAATTGGCCCGACCCACCAGGCCCAACGGATTAGTGGGCCGCGGGCCTGAAAACCCGATGGGTTTTGGGCTAAATTAGCCCATTAAAGCGGAGCTTAATAGAATTTCAATTTCTAAAAACCCCTAGGTGTCAATCGAAGGAGATCGAGCTTGAATCAGGTGCCAATCGAAGGAGCTCAGGCTTCCACAAATCCTCCATAATCTCAGCATAATCTCGAGGAAGCGCGGTCGGCCGAAGGGGACCTCGAAATCGAAAGCCGACAAGGAAAAAGGACCTTTGTACGAGAGCTACACCCACTGGAAGCAGCTCGTGCCAGTTCTGTACGACTGGCTTGCGTCTCATAACCTCGTTTTGGCCGTCCCTCTCTTGCCGGTACTATGAATTTTTCGTGTTGTTTGCCATATTTTTTGCTGTTTTTTATTGATCCGTAGGTTTCTCCCCTGTGTTGCAATGTAGTTTGTGTACTGTATTTGGAGAAATTGGTGTATATGCCGTAAAATTAGGGTTTGAGAGGTATCAATGTGTTTGTTGGGCTAGGGCTGGGTTGGTCCTACCCACTGTTCTTTGGGCTAGGGCTTAGACTTCATTAGCCCACACAACTTTGGGCTAGCCCAACCCGGCCCAAACAACTTTGGGGAGCCCACTCAATCTGGGCCGAATGGGCCAACTTTTCAGTTCTACCTGGAGCATACTTAAATACTAGTAAATTATAATTAGAGAGATAAATACTCCATATATACAATATGTTTTATATGATTTTACAAAACACAGAATTACTTATCAATTTAGAACGGGTGGTTAAAATCTAGTTAAAAAACCATTCATGTTAAGCCACATATCATGCTACTATGATTTAGCGTCATACAGTAAATGGCAAGTTCTCAGTACGGTATGCGTACTGTATTGCTTTAGCACCAATCGCCAGAAATTTGATCGCATTCTTCTTTTATGATGGTCACCATGGGGATTGCAGAATAAGAAAGTGATGGAGAATCTAGACATTTCATATGATGTTTTTGTTGCTCAAAGCATAATGCATAATTATTGTTGAGGCGAAAACTGTTGCAAACCCTTCAACTTCTCATAGCAACCCACTGGTCATGAGTGTCTCGAAAAACAGGATGAAAATGAATTTCAACGTATCATTGCATCCTCAATGGTGTGGCGCATCTGTTGGACTTAGGGCTGAAATATTGGGCGGACCGGCCCGCCCCCGAATATAGCGGGCTGCCCGATTTTTATCGGGTCGGGTCGGGCTGGCCCGAAATTTAATGGGCCTAATATTCTTCGGCCCAAACCCATTATGTGGGCCGGGCCAGCCCGTCGGGCTAACGGGCCTAATTTTTTAGTTTTTTTTTCTTATTTTTTATCTCAAAATCTTTTATTTTTTTCAAAAATACTTATATTTATACTATTATTATACCCAATATTGCAAATATATAGTTATAAAAATTTTATATCCCATAAATTTATCAAAAATATTATTTTTTACATATCAAATTGAATTATATAAATATTATAATTGAATTTTATAAACATCATATATAGAATTTTTTTAAAAAACACATACAACTAACGGCCGGGTTTGGCCCGCAGCCCGTCGGGTTTTTTGGCCCGTGGCCCGTTAGCCCGCCGGGCCTAATGGGCCGGGCCAATGGGCCCGATTATTTATCGGGCTGATGAAATTTAGGCCCAAACCCGAAATTTATCGGGTCGGGCCGGGCTAGCCCATGGGCCGCGGCCCAAACTTTCAGCTCTAGTTGGACTTGCAACGAGCGATTTCTGGTGTTTTTTTTTTTTTTTTGGGTTGGTTGGAGAAAGAGGTTTTTCTGAATTATTGATGACTCGGAGATTGCTTAAGATTATGCAGCAAGAGAAGCAATTCTATACGCCTCTATGAGAAGATGCTGACGTGGAGTTCGAGGGTGACTGGGCGACCAAGCTACAACGTCTCAAAATTCAGACTCGTCTAAGATCGGAGGAGTCCTTGAGATCGCATATACAAAAAAATTTTACGAATGTTCACTTCTCGTTTGCTAAGAGAGAATGTGATAAGGTAGCTCATTATCTTGCCAAGTATTTGGGCTTTGAGGATTGTTCTCCACCAACTCAAGCACTTGTGGATATGGTGTATGCGGAACAGTCCTTTAATGAACTTTCATCTTGCTTACAAAAATAAAATAGTTAACCATTAAAGTTGAGAAAGTTATATGTGAGTATTTTATTGATTAGATTGTTATAATGGGTAGTTCCATTGGCACCCTATTTTTTTCTATATACACTCACTAAAGCTGAAAATAAGTCACTAAATACTTCTATTTTCAAGGTTTATTACTTTATTAACTATTTTCACAATTTTCCTATTTATATATAATTTATACTTGGAAAGTGAATTCAATAATTCCAAAAGCAGATGGATCGAACTCCTCAATGATAATATAGCTGACTAAGTTCGTGGATTCACTTTCTTCTGTGGGATTGAAAAATCGACATGATGATGATCATCATAATACAGTTGGTTGGAAGCTCCAATTTAATATTACATTTATAAGCAATAGAGGCAGTATGACATACTTAACGCTCCGGTCTGCTCCGCCACCATGGTATCATCATGTTGCTATTGCGATTCACCATGTTAATAATGATCACTACGTGAAATTTTCATTATCTGAAGGATACACGATGCCGACTATCATGCCACAATGGATTTATTTCAGATAAATGTGCAGCTGCATGGAGTACTACTTATGTTAATCGTATTAATAATTATGAATAGCAGTTGCGCTCTAATTGTACTCATGATGGAATGGTACAAAATATAATTCTTTAGCTAATAGTTTATTTTTTATATGTTTATTTAAGTTTGTATATGTTATCAAAATATTTGTGTCATATAAATATTTTATTAAAATAAAAGATACTAATAATTTATGATATAAATATTTTTAAAGTTAATTAAAAGTTCACTGATTAATAAAAAAAATATTAAATAAATTAGTTGACTAACACATATAATTAATTTTGTCTTGAATTATATGAAAAAATAAATTAATTAAATATAGTATTTATTGAATTCATGTGGTTAGGTAAAATAAGTTATAAATTTAATGTGTTTTTCACTAAGAGGGTGTATGGGGTATGAATAGTAGGACCCTGTTATAATTTATTTCCAATATATCCCAGATATATTAGGTATTTTAATAAAATAAACCAAAAAAAATTAAGCATTATTAAAATAAACATAGAATGAAAAGCATTAATAATTAGGCAACTTCGTACATATTTGATACGAATTACATAACTCGTAAGAAAAGGATACGAGTTACGTCGCCTAGCTGGCGTTCGCGTGAGCTGGTGTAACTCGTATGTATTTCATACGAGTTATAACCCGTAACTCGTAACAATACTTACGAGTTAGATCTGGTTTATTATAAACAGATCTAAGCGAGACGACGACACGGACGAAGAAGACGAACAGCCGACGAACGACACCGCCGCTCCTCGACGCCCTAGCCGCTGCCTCCGCGACGCTGCGGGGTGACCTTCTGCTCGACGCCGCCCGCCGTCTGCCTCGAGTTCGCCCACATCGACAACTCCCCGGCCCTGCCTCCTCGACGCCGCCGCCTCACCTCGTCGACGCGACCGCCATCACCCTCTGCTCGGCGCCGCCCGCCTCGCCGCTTGCCTCTGCTCGACACCGCACGCCTCGCCGCCGCCTGCCTCGACGCCGCCCGCCTTCCACACACCGCCTGCCTCGACGCCGCTCGCCTCACCGCCGCGGCCGCCTCCTCCATGCCGCCGCTTGGACGCCGCTGCCATCACCCGCTGCTGCCCGGGTTCTCGATGCCGCTTCCTCGATGAGCACCTCTGCCGCGACGCACCGCCTCCTCGACTCCTCCGGCTCGACGAATGCCTCCACCCTGACCCGCCGCCACCTCGACGACCTCCTCCGCAGCGACCCGCCGCCCCGCGACGATCCGAAATACGCCTCTACGCTCGATTATTAATAGGTTAGGTACTTATTTAACGATCCGAAGTACGTCGTTTGTTACATCATTTTTTATTTTATTGTTGATTCGTTTGGTTTCGTTTTTTTTACTGTAGAATTGATTTGGATTCTTCTTACGGGTCTTTGATAGCTCGGTGTTGACGATGCAGTCAAATCACCGTAGTAGTGATTTATTGGAAGATGAGGGTGCGATAGATAGGACTATTAAGATTAGGTCCTTAGAGAATGTCGTGTGGGGTACGAGAGAAGCACCGAATGTTCTACACGGTCGCTTATTAGATAAGTTGAACGATATGGGTCTATACATCGTCTACAGCTGTATGTCACAGAGGGTTGACCCTCATTTGATTACACCATTGGTAGAGCGTTGGAGGAAGGAGACCCATACGTTTCATTTTTATGTCGGGGAGGCCACCGTTACTATATTTAACGATAGAATCGGATGATTGAATTATTTCACCACCGAAATATACTATAACTTGTACACGACTCGATACCATTTTGTGTTGTGTTTTCGAAAATCGAAAGGGGTTGGGTATTATTAGAGAAATAACTCGTATGTACTAAATACGAGTTTTATGCATTATTGCACCACTCGCACGTAACTCGTATGAAGTTGTTACGAGTTACTCTAATTATTGCAATCATTCGAATAACTCGTACTAATACATACGAGTTAATTAAATTATTGCAAAAACACTGCATGGCCATGCAGGTTGGTCGGCCACGGACCGTAACTCGTATTCACTTTGTACGAGTTACTAACTCGTACTTATTGGCCACGAATTACGAGTGCCACATCAGGTCAAACAAGTAACTCGTAAGTCTTTGTTACGAGTTAGTAACTCTTATCAAATCTATACGAATTACTCGGCACATGAACGCCATGTCAGGTCAGCGGGCCACCGTGTCCGACTAATTCGTATCTTTTGTATACGATTTACTAATTCGTAGAAACGAAGTACAAAGTTGCCTATTTTATGAATGCTTTTCATTCTCTGTTTATTTTAATAATGCTTAATATTTCTTGGTTTATTTTATTAACAATACCGATATATTACCGAGAAGAAATTGCTATATGATAAGTTACTCTATTCTTTCGACAATTACTTTATTCTCTCCACAATAACCGACTTACACTTGTACACGTAATAAATTAATAAGCTTCGGAAGTGCTTCACAAGAAATTCCACCCACATATCCTTCTGGCGCGTGTTTGAGTAGCTTGGACTTTGGAGAAGGAATGACAGAGTAGATCGATTTGGTACAAGAAACACAAGTATGTCGACTGGGGAAGGATTAGATTTTTGTATGCACACATTAAATACAATTACTTATTCTTTTTAATTATCTTCATCCGTGTGGAAGTATATAATAGCTTCACTGTCAATGGGCTCTTCTAAAAACATAACCTTGACCTAGTCAATGTTAAAAAAAATAGTCTCATTGACATTTTTTTAGTAAAGTGCCTTCATTTCAACTAACTGTAACCATCTTCTTTAAACCTCATTAATAGAACAAAAAATAATAGGAAAAGAAAAATAAAAATTACATACACACGATATTTATCTATATAAAAGAAGCGAAACCCCATTTGAACGCACAGCAGCACGTAATAAATACTACAACCATCCAGATCGATCTATTCTTTCTTTTTCATCCTCTCTAAGAAAAACATCTTCATTTTCGTCACTTAGTCGAGCTCAAAGTCTGCGAAAGAAGTCTTGAAAGAAAACCCACCTCTAACTCTTTACAGTAAGTTTTTTCGGTTCGAAATGAATTTTAACTCTCGAAATTACGTGATTGCGTGAAAGAGATGATGTGTGGCCATGTGAGTGTCGAATTTCCAGTTGGTAGGTCGAATTATTCAAGGGTCCCCATACATTAGAGCTGGGGCCCAACACATCATTGATTGAGCCCCGCGCATAACTGCAGGGCCCCGCACATAACTGCAGGGCCCCGCACATCTTTACAAGGTCCCCGAGTGCTGGTGCTGGGGTCCCGCGCATCAGTGCAGGGGGCCGCAAACAAGAGCAGGGTTCTCGTGCACACTACAAAAAACACACTTTTAGCGACTACAAATATTAGTCGCTAAACGCATATAGTAGTCGCTAAATATGATTAGCGACTGATTCATCGACTAGCCTTTGTAGTCGCTAAACTCCTTGTCGCTGATTTGACGTGGTCGCAAATCAGTCGCTGTTTAGCGACTACAGGCAACCACAGATACGTAGTCACTGACTTGCGACTAACTGGTGACTAAATACATGTACTCGCTATGTTAGCGACTAACGGCGACTGATGCTGTGGTTGGAAAAGTGCGACTATGGGTGTGGTCGCTGATAGGCATTTTGCAGTCGCCATTGTCAGAACGTTGAAGCACTGCTTGCAGTCGCTAACGGGTAATATGTAGTCGCTAATTTTGTCGCTAATCGCATATTTTCAGCATTTAATTAATTATTTTATAAATAAATTATATATATATAATATACAACACACAAAAAAATAGATATTCGATACCAAAAGTCGAATACATGAAAATAAATTCAAACGGGAATAAAACAGTCGAATACATTACAATAAAGTCGCCAACATCAAATAAAAAGATGACGCAAATCTAAAAACTGCGCCAAACCATGGCGGGATCCACCGTCCGGAAAGTCGTCGTGGCGTCGAACATTTCTGTTCAGTGACGCCGCTGCAGCACATGTCTGCGTGTCATCCACAGGATTCGACTCGACTGTGTCTGAACCACGCGACTCATTACGGATGCCCGCTTCAAGTCGTGCCTCGAGCTCACTGCATTTCCTCTCCACCGCTTCAAGTCGTGCCTGCGTCGCTATCAACAAATCCTGCGTCTGAATAGTCTGAGAAGGCATGTAACTATTGGCACTCGATGAGGATGATTTTGCTGCAGGTGCTCCGAAGAAGAGGCGCGACGCATTACCCATGCCCGATACGTTTTGGAACTTCGTATAACTTCCCGATACGTCATAGAATGCTTGAGCGTCTGAGAGAGATGGATTAGCAATCTTCTTAGCCTTGAAATCCGCCTGTTAACATCAATAACATACGATTACCAAGACTTTCAATTTTGAAAAAATTTCGGCATAAAAATGATCATCCAAAAGTTTCAAACTAACTCAAATCAATCCATTTCCTCAACACAATACACCAAATCAATCCATTCAAGAACGGAATATCAACACACTAGTTTATTTCCAACAAACAGAATCCAACACCAAAACACCACATATATATGTTAACAAACGATTTACTTACCATCATCCTCTCGGCTTTTTCGTCGACAAAAGACTTGTCCTTCTTTGTGTGATTCTACTCATAAATCTCGTGCTGTTGAGGAAGGACTCCGTGATTCGGTGCAGCCTGTCAAAAGTAAAATTTGAAGCGTAGGAAAAGTGAAAGATTGAAGATTGAATGAGATTATACAAAAGTTAAACGGAACAACACTTACTACTTTCTTTGCAAGGTAGCTCATGGCACATGATCCTTGTAAGGACTTCGCAGCTTTACCGTCTCTACCATTACGATCCGCCTTTTGGATGTTGGATTTTTGCTTGAACTCAGGAGTCGACTATTTCTCCTTGAGTTGTTGGACGGGGATCGGTAAAAAATTTAGACTTATATGCCGGATTTTTCTCCCTTCTCCCCGCATAACATCTTTGATCCGCTTACGAAGAATAGTGCGGAATTCAGACTTCACTCGACCGCCAACAGAAGGATCCACCAATACCCCTCCTACAAAATTCAAGTAAGTAAGTGTAACACAATGAAAAGTATGAAAGAAATAAAAATTTAAGTCCACAAACACGAAAATTTAACCACCAACGCTTTATTACATCCTCGGGGACATCGCTAAGGCACGTCCACGTTTCTACCATGTAGGACTTGAAGGCCCGGGTCACCGAACTAGCCACACAATCAAACGTAATTAAAAAAATTATAATATATGATCTATCATTAAAATATCCAAAACGTTAATGCACATACCACTCTAGAGTATCAGGAATCAACTTAGGCTTCCATGGTGCTCCATGTTCATCTGTGACGAGCTACCATATCTGCAGTGGAGGATGATGGTACAGTGCTCGATGTTGTGCCCAACTGTGGAGTAGGTTGTTGCTCTTCAATCTCATCATCATTGGTGGAAGAAAGGCGGTTGCCAACAAACGCACCCAAACGACGATTATAGGATCTACCCATCATATCTTCAAAAACCTGAAATGGCAAAAGCATACAATTGAATAACATTAAAGTATCATCAACTATCACAATACAAGTTCACAAAATAATAGACAATATGTAAAATGACTCCGAGGATGAATGCGACGCATCGGAACTATCGTCATCACTTTGATATTCGTCACTCTCGCTCTCGCTACCATGTATATTATCTCCGTCCTCTTGTACGTCTAATGCATCATCTTCCTCAATGGTAAAAAGACAACATATTCCAGCAAATATTACAAGGACAACGTATTCTTCTAGCTGATATTACAAATTCGGGTTTTAACCACTTTTCTTCCCATTGATCGTCCATCCATTGTCTGTACAAATTCATTTGGAACAACTGCACAATAAATCACAAACATATATTTAACTACCCGAACTTATATTTAACTACCCGCACATATTTCAAACAATAACTTCATTAAAGATGGAGGATCAACGAGACAACAATTTGCCTAGAGTTAACGAGAAGTAACGACTTAGAGAACGATCAACCGGATTGGGAGCAATCAATGGGTCCGGGCAGCGAATGTCGAGGAGCAACCTTGCAACGAGACGAAAAATTGAGGTCATATTCAATAGAAATCCCTTAATCCCTCAACATAATCAAATGAAATCCTTAAAATCCCTCAACATACAAATTTCGACATATTCAGCCGAAATCATACCTGAGAGAGGTGAAGGTAGACGAACGGCAGATAGCAGACGGCGGACGGCAGACGCCGGCAGACGGCGAAGAGTGGACAAAGGCGGAAAACGAGCGAACGAAGAGAGGTGGATGAAGGCGCGCCTTTCTGATTTGGCGAAGGTGAGCGACAGCGGACGCAGGCGGAGGTCGTCGGAGGAATGCGGATGGCAGCGAAGATTGGGACGACGGCGGCGGAGGTCGGACCGGGTTGGTACAATAGATGGTGGATGAAATTTCAAATTTGGGAATGTGATTCGGGAATATTTCACGATCTGGGCGAATTTAAGGTAAGTTTAGCGACTAACGATATGTGGACGCTAAAAAATTAGTCGTACTTACCGACTATATATGTGTAGTCGCTAATATACGCCTCTGTAGTCACAAAATGTTTTTGCGACTGCTTTTTCTTCGTTGATGTCTGTTTATGTAGTCGTTATTCGCGAGTAACATTCCGTAGCCGTAATTGTTAAATATAGTCGCTAATTTTTTCTAAAACAATGATTACTTTGGAGTTAGTCGCTATCTGTAGTCGCAGTTTGAGCTTTGTTTTGTAGTGGCCTCACTGCAGGGGCCCCGAACGCTGGTGCTGGGGTCCCGTGCATCAGTGCAGGGGCCACGCCTTGAGCTTGGGTCCCGCACACTAGAGCAGGGGTCCCCTGCATCAATGCAGGGGCGCAGAGAGCTAGTGCTGGTGTCCCGTGCACATGAGCATGAGGACCAGGGCATCAATGCAGGGCCCCCCAACGATAGTGCAGGTGTCCCGTGCAATATGTTAGGATTTTCACGAGGTGTTAGGGTTTTTGAGGGCTGTTAGGGTTTTCGAAAGCTCTTAGTATTTTGCAAGCTGTTAGGGCTTCAATTATGTTTCCAATCACATTATCAAACACTGGCTATATTTCTAATAAATTTTACTTCTATTGCAGGTGATAATCATGATGATCACTAACATTGTATTCCAAGTCGAGGGTCAGTGGATAATTTGCAAGGACAATACCTCGAAGTGGTGTCCACATCCTACTGGTGGCAATCAATCTTGGTCGACGAGGAAATATGCACGTTAGAAGCCGTGAAGGATGAGATTGTGAAGGTATTGTTGCTACGCAGCGACAATTCCAAACTCATGTTAAGCTATATGCCTAGCGTAGTTTACGATTTCCCACGACCCATCTACATCGAGAAACTACGCTATACTTGCATACCTTGTTTTGGTGGTCCACAGTCAAGACTCGTGCTCCATGTTGAGGTTGCGTTATTTGTCACTGCTGCACCACCACAAGCTCATCTTAATGATGAATCGTTTAAACGTCGGTCTACTAGAGTAGTGCGACGCAAATGAGGAAATCCATCCTGTGGAGGGTTACGTGGGCGACACATCTAACTACCAATCTTACCATCTTTCTAAATATGAGGGTTTTCATGAAGATCAAACCGGACATTGCGACAATCAAAATGAGAAAGAAGATATCCGGTCGAACAACCCGAGGAACATTATGCTTCGGAAGCTATGATGCGGGTCCCCTGCTATGCTGCGCGGGACCCCTGCTACTATGTGCGGGTGCCGTGCACTTGCGCGTACAGGTCCAGTGCTAGCAACCACCGCTCTCTGCGCTAGCAAGCACGGGTCCTCTGCTACGAAGTGCGGTTCCCCGGCGCGACCAAGCACAGGTACACAACGCGACCAAGCATAGTTCCACTGCGCTAGCAAGCACGAGTCCCCTACTGTTGCAAGCAATGGTTCCCTGCACTTGGAATTAGGGTACCTTGCGCTTGTAATTAGGGTCCACTGCGCTTAAAATTAGGGTCCCCTGCTAGCATAGCTGTGAGGTAGAAGATGGCTTCTCCTAAATTAAAAAAATTACCTTCACTTTTTGGAATCTCGCGTTAGTTGCCATCATAGTTGCCATCATCGCGTTAGTTGCCATCATCGTTAGTCCCCTAACTGTGATCATGAAATGGGTGCTTTTTCATATATTATATTTATTTACATTATCAGTGTTTTTTTTCAAATTCTACAATAAAGCTCAGCGAAAAAGGTAATTTTCGTTAATGTGTTGTTTATTGCCATTACAGGGGGTCAAATAATCTTTTACGCAGAGTTAGTAAGGTACATTGGTCTTTTAACATTTAGGAGGCTATTTTTTACGTGGACCAAGTGAAAGGCTATTTTCATAATATTCCACTGTCAATCGTACTCACTTGCGGTAAGTTACTCTAGAGATTTTGTTATTCAAATTTCTGGGTAACAACTTATACTCAAGGATAATATGATCGGTCCCACCGGAAGAGAATCATCTCATATCGACGTTGAGGTTTGTATTCGCACCATATTGAACTTAGTTGAAGTTTCTACTAAAAACAGCCACCGATTACACAATTGCAAATTAAAAGACAAACACGTTCATTAAATGAGTTGACTACAATCAATATACTCACAGACAGATATACACTATAATTATCGAAACAAACGTTGTAGTATTTTCAAGAACGGCGAAGTGTGAACACGAAACTTGAGGCTTGAAGAATCCTTTAGTGCCCTAAGAAGCTATTTCAAGAAATCTCTTATAGTTCCCAAAGGTTCATCAACCTCCGCCAAGCATACATATCCATGAGAGCAAAAGAAATGAAGAATTTATAGAGATGATCAAATAACTCGATAGTCTCATTCAACAGCCATGTTCATGGTCACTCAAGTCTCATATTCATGCTCTAGTATAGCTGACATTCGAGCTCATTTAACAGTCATGTTTATGCCAATTTAAGTTACATAAAACTCAAGAGTCTGGCATTAGTTTTAGATAAGAATCCCATGACATATTTGTTGGGGATGTGCCCTCGGAATGCCATTCGAGGATGTAATGAATAGGGCATGCGCTTAATATTCAATGTATTATTCGCTCTGTATTTGAATAATGTATTCTTATACATATTAATGGAATTGATATTTTATTGTTCATTCCTTAAAAAAACATATTATTTAATTACCTATCAATTCTTACTAGGCATCCGGTGAGATGATAAATAAATAAATTCCATATATCGTGAATTTAGTCATCGATTCTCATGGGTTGAGAGAGGGGCACCGTTGAGCTATTATCATCCGATATTAAATTAGTCCATAAGTCTTAGACCTCAGTAGGGTGACTGAGTATCGGTCATGACTTATTTGTTGAGGACTCATATGGTTGTGCCAATTGACTATAGTAGTGTGCGTGGACCTTAGACCGAAGGGTCTTTGACGAAGTTGAGTTTGGGGTCTTGACTTGTCACTAGTTAGCTAGGCCTGCCTTGTTCGAAGTCGAACTTGGGTCGGCGGCGACATGCGATCTTGAAAACAAAGGGTAACTGCCTTGCTTAGACTATCGTGAGGGATTCACTGTCTTGTTAGTAACCGATATATGTGTCCTATGCATATTCGGGGACGGGAAATTACAAAGTCTTCGGCCGAAGCCATAAACCGACTTACGTGGGACGTAAGGGCAGTTTAGTAATTTTGCTAGTCACGAATTAGTCATAGAGTCGAGTCTAGTGAGTTTGACGTAATCAAGACTCTCATTTGACCCGGACATATGTGAAGGGTCTACACGTACGACGATAATCTATAGTCGGTTCGTAGATCGAAGATCATACTCAACACGGGATCTATTCGGTACCGCAGGATTGCCTAGGTGCTTACCAAATTCCTGGATTCCTCCCTTGCCGGGTTGAGATGAACCAAGAGAGTCGGGCTTAAAAATGATCACTGTGATAGTGTCTAACTAATATGAGATGTAAATTGATTTATCGGTCTCAAAGACGTTAATAAAAATGTTGAATACAAGTTTTAGAAACTGTATTTATATGGACGTAAATTCACGGAATGAAGTGATGAAGAATGAGGCGTAATAGGGTTCACAACGACGAGCAAGGCTCGTCACGGTCGTGAAGCCTGTCTTCAAAGTAGCACTAGCTTCAAAAATTCATGTCTCCAAATCTAGACCTCGGATTGAAAATCCTTTTAGTCAGATTCAGGACTGGTGAGTCTTTTATCTATGATTAAAATTTCAGGGCAATCGGACATTGTTTACCCCTCGATCTTAGAGAAATACAAAGCTATCGCAATGCTGTCAAAAGCGTCACGGCCGTGAACGTCTTGCACGTTGCCGTGACGACCGGAAATGGGCGAGCCATAGGCTGCCCGACAGTGTCATGGCCGTGACACTTCATCCCAGGCCGTGAAGGCCTCTAGGTGACTGTCACGACCGTGATGGAGGCCGTGACGCGTGGCAGAAGCTGTCTGAAACTTTCATGGCCGTGAAAGGTCTTGCAAGAGGCCGTGAACCGACAGTTTTTGATCCAAACCTAACCCAATTTCGAATCTTGTTCTTTTGTTATGATTTGTGGGACAATATCTAGTCACTAGATGATAAACAAATCTAAAGTCTATCTCACGATTAAAACTTGGTTTTATAATTATGAGACTTGTGATTTTCGTCCATAACAAGTTCTAATCTTTCTCACACTAAGCTTTGAGTTTAATAGAGAGAAGAAAGAGCATTTGAGGTGGTTCTTGAGAAAACCCTAAGTGTGAGTGAGTTTCTAGCAAATCAGACACATATGAACATCTCTATACAAACATTCTTCACTTCCTCTAGCCATCCTTGGAGAGGTGAAGTCTATGGCACGTCACGGGGTCGGTGTGACTCTCTTCGGCACAGTTCGTGAGCTATGGGAGCTAAGGATCTTCACTACGAGGGTAAGATCCTTATACCTTATACGTCTCTACGTGCGTTTTTCTTTATTTAACCGAGTATCCTAGGGAAACCGTATGGAGAACCCGGGAAATTTTATTAATTCCGCTGCGTGCGGGGCGAGGCCTCGGGTCACATGGGGTTTCCCAGCAATATTAAATAATATTACAAATAATGTTCCTAACAATGCCCCACTCATTGAGTCTTGTCAATTTTTTTGATCAAATCACCTTCGGAAAAGTACACCTAAGCCATGGTGTTCTCAACAAACAGTTAAGGAACTGTTTTCTTTAAGTCACCAACATATGATTTCGTTCGTTAAGAGCAGAACTCAACATTAGACTTAAAATTTCGAGCTTCTGTACAACATAAGTACAACATTTAGGAATAATCTCCAGCATTAACATGTGTTGTGCTTCGTTCTTACCTACATGAACTTCTTCGTGAGATTTCCATTCGTCAAGGTTATGTATTCACACTATCAGTGGTCAAGTAGCACAAGTCTCATACCCCTCGTTGTTTTGTCAAGTAAAAGCTTTCTTGAGGGTTTAGTTAGAGAATCGACCAAATTCACCATTGATCTCACATAATCAATGCAAATTATGCTATTTTGCTTAATCACATTGTGTCTTAAGAGATTACGTCTACTTTGCATCATAAGCTTTATTTTTAGCTGTGGAAATTGCAGCTTGACAATCGCATTACATAGATATAGAGGTGATCACTTTCTTCTCAATTGCAACATCGCTATTAAAATTTTTAAGCACACGCTTTCACACAAGCAAGTTCAAATGCGATGAACTTTGAATTCATTGTACGAGCAATTAAAGTTTGTCGTGAGCCACCGCTCCTTCTCCCAAACACATATCGACTTATGGATTTCGAATCTGGAATGCAATTTGCATCACTGAAGCCTTCAATTACTTCAGGAAAATCACTTTAAAAAATTACATAATTTATAATGGCTTTAATACAACTGAATAATCTCAACAAGGCTTTTTAAAGCATTTATTTCACCGGGATTTTCTATATCTTCCTAAACATGAAACTGCATAAGCCAAATCGAGCGTTGTGAAGTTTGCTAAATGCAACAAACTTCCAATCAATTGAGCATAAGTTGTTTGTGCTTCATGCGCACCTCAGTTTTTCTCAAGATGCACACTTGCATCAAAAGAGGTTGATAATGGTTTAAGATCAAATTATCCAAATCTTTTCAATACTTTTCTGCATTATGATCTTGTACAATAATACCTTTTCCTTTTCGTATAGTTTTGACACCAAAAATGGCTTTGGCTTCTCCCAAGCCTTTCCTATCGAATTTCTTTGATAAGAAATCTTTTGTAGCATTGACTACACTCAACCAAGTACCAGAGATTAGCATGTCATCAGCATAAATAGCAATGATTATACAATGACCATTCTCTCTTCTTAGATACACACATCGATCACTTATCGAATCCCAGAATCCTTCATTCTCTACTGTGTGTTATCTAATTTCCCATGCAACTGCTTTGACGCTTGTTTTAAATCAACCAGTTCCCAAGTGTTGCTCCAACTCTGATTTTATACTTTCTTTCCATTTCTTATATTCAGACGATGATATAGCTTCACTACATGTTTTTTGGTTCACTATCTACTATGTACATGTGGTAGTCTCCACCAAAAGTATTAGGAATTTTTCTTCTCATTCCTATCCTCTCGATAGGATTGTGATTTTGAGAAGATTCCTCCTCATTATCATAGTATTTTCCCTTTTCTCGTTTGATGGAAAGATATGTTCTAAGAACTTGGTATTTTGGATTCTATTTAATGTATTTTCAGCAACTTCTTCACTTTTGATTACTGAAGGTCAATAAGTTGCTGACTTTCGAGAATAACCAATAAACATAGAATCACATGTTCTTGGTCCAACTTTTCTCCTCTTTGGCTCGGTTAATAAAACCTTTGCCAAGCCCCCCATGTTCTTAAATATCTATTACTTGGTGAATATCATTTCCGTAATGCATATTGAGTTTTCCCAATTTTCTTGTTAGAAATTCTATTTTGCAAAAAACATGCAGTTAGAATTAATTCGCCCCACAAGTTCTCGTGAGCACTTGACTCATCATCATGGCGTTCATCATTTTTTTGAGAGTTCTATTTTTCCTCTCAGCTATTCCATTTGATTGAGGTGAATAAGGTGGTGTTCTCTCATGAATAATGCCGTGAGTTTCACAAAAATTATCCAAGGCAATATATTCACAACATCTATCGGTTTTTAACCTTTTAATTTTTACTCCAAGTTGATTTTGCATCTCACTTTTGTAGAAAATAAACTTGTCACGTGCTTCTTTTTTATTTTTAAGGAGAAACTTTTGCATATGTAGAGTAACTACCAATAAAGGTGATACAATACTTAATTCCACATCAAGATTAGCAAGAACGCATATCTTCCATGTCACTATGGATCAACTCAAGTGGTTGAGTTTTTTCTTTCAATATTGTGACATGTATTCTTAATTTGTTTGAATTCTACACAAACCTCACATTTGTTTCTGTCTTCAATCCGAACATTATTAAGGATTCCCAAAGATTTCATCTTCTTCACGTAACCATTACTTAGGTGACCAATCCTGAATCCTAAAGATCAAAAGAGTCAAGCAAAAAAATAGAAGATGTTTCTCATTATTCAAAGCAATATTTAGTACATATAGCACATTGGACGCCCATTGGACTTATAGCCCCTCCAATATATACACTATTCTTAGTAAGAATAAGCTTTCCACTCTCAAAGGAGACTTTGACTTTAGCCTCATCAAGCAAGGAAACATACACAAAATTCGCTCTAATGCTCGGGACATGAAGCACATTCATTAAGAGATGTCTAAGCCCCACGGATTTAAATCGGGTTATTCTCAATGATGATATTTTTCATCATCTCATTCAAGTCCATCTTATTATTGTGCTTCACTTGTTGCTTATAATCATTCCAAGAAGAAGATAATTTTGCAATTACCCTGCCACAAACGCCTAGGGGAGAATGATTTTCTCTATTTCAAGACTTTCAATAAGTTGAAGATACATTGATTTTCTCATAATCACCACGAGTTTCCACCATCTCCCACTGATAAAAGGCGGAACAATCAACTTTTGCTTCACAGCATCCTCGACCATGTATTTCTCCAGCATAGAATCCCATACGTTTTTCGCATCTGTGCAACTCACATAAACATCAAAGAGTGTGTTACAAGCGTAGATATTATGGTACGCCTACAAATCGTATTTGCTTGCTCTCAATTCATGAAATCGATTTCTTCGGTTAGTGGAGTTGTGAGCACCCATGCCACACCATGCATCTCGAGCAAGGAGAACCTCTGTCCCTCCACCTCTTGTAATTTGCGCCATTGAACTCCTCGATCCTCGAGATATCCGAGTACTTCACCATGGTGTTCATCGGGTTGAAATTAGCATTTTGGTTGATCGAGAATGGATTCGATGGAGCCTCGATGGTCTCATGAGAGCAACTACACCATCGCCATTGTTGAGAATATCATCGCGTTGTTTAGAAACACATCGACATTTCCGAACTTTTAAAATAAGTTACTTCTCTAAAACTTTATTAGAGAAGCAACATTAATCACTTTTTAGAGTTACTTCCTGCCACTTTTAAAAAATCATCACCAAACAATACAAAAAGTATATAAATTTAGGAAAGCTGCGTCTAAAAAATGCCCGTTTATCAGATGCCCTTATGATTCAAAAGTGGAACCAAACTGGTCTTTAACGTTAGATTTTAGCCATGGGCAAAGACATCAACCTAGCAACTCCAACATAGTCGTACTCTATAATGACTTATGTTCATGGCTCACATTCATGCTCTTTTAAGAGTCATGTTTATGCCCAGTTATATAAAACTCAAGAGCTGCAATTGTTTTTAATAAGAATCCAATGAGATGTTAAACAATATTACAAATAAGATTCCTAGCAACAAATACAATCATACATTCTAAGCAGCTTATTGAATTTGAAATTATTATTAGATTTGACTAATGAAGTGATATATCGCCACTAGCTTCTCCTTAACAAGGGGAAATTTAAACAATGTAAAGACAAAAATGGAGATGTGTACCATATCATTGCTGTCGTAACATGCTGACAAGCCACGTGTTTTTTATTATTTATTATAATGAAAATCACATTATATAAAGGGTTAATTTCTGTTCAGGCCATTGTCAGTTTTATTTTACGGTTTTCAGGCCTTGTCAGAATTTTTAGTATAAAGGACCTATTTTTTTTCATAGAGTAAGGACTATAAATCTGATTTTACGAAAACACCCTTCTTAACATAATATAATAAGAGTTATTTTACGGCCACTTTCAGTTACACAGTAAGAGTATATTGTTATGTTCGTAAAGTGAACTGTTATTTTTCATCCGTTATGTGTTACTAAGATGCAGTAAAATATTACCGACAGAGAACTTTTATTTTATGAATCTCGTTTTACAGTAAATCAAGCTCCGAAATTTCGAAGGCCCATCAACTAACCAATTTTGGCGTGTAAGGTAGGCAACGATTACAACTAACATGTATAAATTCGAAGTACCCATAATATGAACAACTCGGTGCGGCACATTGTTTGTGTCCAATGTTCATCACTAAACTTTGCGAAATACGGTCGACCACAATAGTTTGGGTATATTTTTACTACGCCATTAGATTCAAAATTATATGTCAATTGTTAACTCCTAAACCATAAATGGTAATGCATGTGGCGTCAAAGACATCGAAATCGAGTAGAAATCCAGATGTTCGTGAATTGAGGTGATGAGAAACTGTTACTAAATGGAAAACATGTGTTACTATGTCATGCTTAACGATACTAGCTGATTATAGTTTGGTAGATTGTGGTATATCGTTAATAAATTGGTATTGTTACCGTGTAATGACTAACCGTTACTTGGAGTATGAAACGTTACAAAATGTTATAGTCTGTACATAATTGGTTATTATAGGCAGAAACATCCAATTAGTACACTATGAAAAGCCTAAAATGTGACCAATTAATATCAACTAGAGAAAAACATGTTGACCTTTTTCATGTTGCTCTCTAGAGCCATCTGAAGGTCATGCGCAGCGATGTACTTGACTTGGCGCATCATGAACCGGTAGAGCCCCTCGAGACCTTCTTTCTTGACTAAGCCTTGAGAACCTTTGTACTTCTCCACATACAGCTGATAGAGGTTGTATACCTCGTCGGCGGGGAGGTACGGTAGGTCGCTCTCGCTTAATTCCTCCCGGGTTCTGTCCACTTGCTCGATAACGTAGGTTGGGGTTGGAAGACCTCGGCACAGTAGACGCTGAGAAGCTGGAAGATAGAAGATAGACTGATAATGATTCCTTGCTTGCGCTTTAGTCATCTTCATCCTTACATCAGGTCCAAGTTGAGTCAGCATCCAGATGTAGGTCATCCTCTTCTGCTGATCCCACTGAGAGATCCCTCTTCTGCTGATCCTCTTAGCATCCAGATGTAGGTCATCCTCTTCTGCAGGTCCAACTTGGTGCGGCGCGTGGTGGTTGTTTGGGTAGTGGGTTGTGAATTTCCAACGGCTCCTATACTTGTCTGAGTCGCCCCAGGGTTCTGTCTCTGACCCATTGTGATAATCCTTTAGCCTCTTCTCCCCCTCAGGATGACCCTGATCGTCTGGGTCGTCATGTCGGTGTTTGGAGTGGGAGCCTTGGCCGCGGCACGTTTGGGATGGGTCAGGACGATTGACGAGATGGCGGAAGAGATCTTCTTCTTTCAGCGTTCGTGTGGTCAATTCCAATAGCTTGGCGACCAATATGGAGTGGAGTTCGCTGATGGGTACGGTGGCGGGATTTATTAAGTTGTGGGTGAGGATGGGTGTTGGGACTTGTGTGGATAGTATGGGTTGAGGTGGTGTATGGATGGGTTGTGACGAAGAAGGCTCCGAGACGGGTACTTTCCCACGATCTTGGCGGAACGTCTCGATGGCATTGCGTATGCTCTCCATAATCTTGTCTTCAAAATCCTTTAGCGCGTTGGCGAGAGCGGCCTGAAGTCTGTCTTCAGTCACGTAAGGAGCGGATGCCTCGATGTTCCAGGACGACTGATTTCGCCTGTTATCAACCCGTGAGCTAACACCGGCTCCTCAGGTTGGCTCGCAGTCACTTGAGGTTGTGATTGTTGGAGACTTCCCCCAAATCCTTGAGTCGAATCTTGAAGATTTTCCTCTATGGGTGTTATGACAGGTTCTGATTGAACCTGTGAACCAGACACCGGTAGATTGTGTTGCGGCTCAAGATTGAGCGAAGTACTGGCCGCAACACTTGAAGAGATGATTGGCGCGGTATCTGGTGCGGTGGTGACGGCGGTGAAGAGGGACTCGATTGTATGCTAAGTCGTCTGGGGGTCCGTCTTATCAAGTTGATATCCTCATCGGACTCCGTGTCGGATGAGGTGGCTGTGAGGAGTAGGATCACGTTCAATGTCCTCAAGAGCCTGATCCGTCACTAGTGGAGTTGAGCTGTGCCCCATATCTGCCTCGGGCTATGCTACTTGTTGAAGAACCTCCTCAATGGTTTCTTCGAGCACGCCAACCTGGACGGGCACTTCCACTTGGAATATTTCTTCTGGAGCTTCTTGTTCCAACTCTGCTGCCACAGCATCGATCAACGTGGCATCTATATCCGGAATTTTTTCGTCCTGAGTTGGAAGCTCCTGCTCTAGCTCCTGTGCCACTGTATCAATCATCATGGCGTCAGAGCTTGAGTGTTGTTGTTGTGGAGGGCTCACCTGGATTATTTATACAGGATTATTTTAAAAAGAAAAATATTCAAAATGGGCGAAATCAAGTTTCGAACAAGAAAAGATTTCTTTTCGAATCGGGCCAAAAATTTACAATTGGGCCCGAAAAAAATTTAAATGGACCAAAAATTTATGCATGGACCAAATGAAGAGAATAATGGCCCAAAATAAAAGGTTGGGAGTTGGGTCCTTTAATAAAATTTAATTGGGCCGTAAACAAGAAGTGAAAGCCCAAATAAATAAATAATTTAAAAATAATAATAGTAATAATAATAATAATTTAATTATGGCTGCAATAAATTAAGAGAAAAATAAATAAATATGTTCCTCCATGTGAGGTTGGTACAATAAAATAAAACAATAACTATAAAGTAAATATCTTTACATAATGAGGTAATAAAACCAAAACACCCCACCTCATTACCTCCATCTACCTCCATGTGAGCATGGAAACAAAAGTAACAACCAAATTAAAGAAAATGGACAGGAGATAACGTGTGGGAGAGAGGAGGGGAGAAAAGAAAAAAGAAAGGAAAGGAAAAGGAGAGAGCAAAATGCCAACTAATCCTCTCCATGAGTATTAGGACAAAGTCATCATCAAATCCATAAATAAACCACCTAATGCCACCTAGACAAGAGAATAAAGAAAGGAGAAGGAAAGAAAAGGGAGAGGGGAAGAGAACGTGAAAAAGAGAGAGGGAATAGAAAAGAACAAAAAAAAGAGAGAGAAAGGAAGAGAAAGGAAAGAAAGAAAAAGAAAGAAAAGTGAGGAAGAAGAGAAGGAGAAGAGGGAAGAGAGAAAAGAGAAGGAGAGATTGCGGGAGAGAGGGAGAAATCGCGGGAGAGTCGCGGGAGAGAACCGGGAGAAAAAAAAAACCCCGCGGACACGTGGAGGAGCTCGGGATCGAAATCCTAGGGTCAGGATCATGTAAAAATAACTCGTAACGTAGCTCTCTACGGACGTAAGGTAGGTGAAGATCATCTACATACGTAAATAAAATTAGGGTCGAGATTTTACTTGTTGCATGAGCTACTCGTTGCTTGCATGATTATGTGCCGAGTTACGATCAAGATCGAACGTGACTTTCTACGTGAATTCGTGTTGATTTTGCATGCTTTTTATGTTAATTCCTTATACGCTATTTTTGGCCATTGCGATTTAGGGAGATAAAAGAAGTTAGGGATTGGAAAGAAGAGTTGGAATTTTTAAGGGCAAGATTGGTTAGATTTGGAAAGTTCAGGTAAAAGTGCAAATTAGGGTTTTCTAGAGTTTTTCTTCAGCTTCCGGCCATGAGGGTTAAATTTGGGTGAGGGGCAGAATATTGGGTAGATTGAGTCAATTTAGGAAGTTTAGGGTGTTGGTAAAGATTTAAGAAAATTTGAGTTTTGGATTATATTTGGATTTTCCGAAGTTTAGGGACTAGATTGAAAAGTTATAAAAATTAGGGGCTGAGAATGTAAAATTCGAACAGGGGAGATTTTTAAAGAAATATAAAGCTTTTGGGGTAGATTTGAAATTCGAAATAAATGGGGTCCTTTGTGTAATTTAAAAAAAATATGGGGACTAAATTGAAAAGTTTTAAAAATCTTGGGGCTGGGAATTAAATTCGAACAGGGGTAATTTTTAAAGAAATATAAAGCTTTCGGGGCGGATCTGAAATTTTTAAAGATTTGGAACAGATCTGAAATTTAGAAAAATTTTCGGATCCTAAAGTAAATTATGAGATTTTGGATTTTAAATAAAAAAAATTCAGAAATATATTTTTAAATTAGAAATTTAACTGATATTTTGAAAGTTGGACGTTAGAATTTTAAGGACCAATTGTGAAATTAGGGTCTTAAAGTGAAAAGGATTAAATTTTGGGAACCCTTAGTGAAATTTTGGTGAGAGTTTCGTTGATTAATGTTTCGGTCCGATTAAATCGGAACGCGGGCTTCGGGCCCGAATTATTTGGTGTATGATAGTTGTGAGATCGGGCCGAGATTATATCTCGGGTCGATATGTTGTTATTTAATATGATGCATTTTATATGTTGCATACTACTTGCACGACATTTGCATACACATGGTACGAGAAGAGAGAACCGTATGGAGTCACGGTAATATTGTATAGCGATGTTGAGTGGGGTAGTTTATGACCGATTGATGGTCGTCTAATTGTTTGAGTAGTGAGGTTAGGACTAAGGCGCACTATATGATTGAGATGTGGGGAGTGGGCCTCCCGAGCTACTGACCCTTGTGGGGAGTGGGGCCTCCCGAGCTACTGACCCCTGCGCGCGTGTTGCCTTTAGTTCCTAAGCCTCGGGCCCTGATTGCGATGAGATGAGTTGAGATGATGATGAGCTATGAGAAAAGAGTCGAGCGTGCATTATGTGAGATGTGTCGAGTTTGGGATGTGAGAGCATTTGTATTCATGCATATTTTCATCTACTGGGCAAAAGCTCAGGGTTTACGTGTGTAGGTAATACGGCTGATGGCGGTGACTCCACGGACTTTTGAGGGCGGCGCAGTACATGGGACGCGACCTGTGGAACGAGTTTATGTTTCTTTTTTTTTTTTTTTTAAATTTGGGCTAGGGCCAAATGAATCAAAATGTGTTTGGGTTTGAACTTATGGATTTAGACATCGACCGTATTTGTATTATTATATTTTAAAAGTTTTAATTAAAAGGGTTTACCGCTGCTTACGCTGCGAAAATCCGCCAAAATACGTATCTAGGAAGTTGGGTCGTTACAGGTGGTATCAGAGCGTTAAGTTATAGGTTCTGTAGACTGTCCATGTACTGCCGCTCAAAAGCCTGGAGGATCAGCCTACGCCTGTAAGTTTAATACGTGATTTACGATTTTCTGATATATGCTTTACATGAATATTTGGGTGATTTTATGTGATCCTTGATGTGTTCGAAAGCTATAGATTTTGTACTTTTATACATAGATTGGCAGGAGAATCTTGGTTGAATTAAGGTAGGAGGAGGATTACTAAAATCCAGACCTTTGATCGAATTTGGGGTTGCTTTGAAATTCAGGTGAAAATTCGGACCAATTAGGAATTTGACGAAATTTAAAGTTTGGGCCTTTTCGAAATTTGGGCTTTGTCAAATTTGGGCTTGACCGAATTGGACCAAGCTGAAATTCGGGAAGTTAAAAATTTATATAATAAACGGCAAAATAAAAAGAGTTGAACTTGTTGTATGCGAAAATGGCTGTTACATAAACGAAACATAAATCGTATCACAAAAAAAAAAAAGAGTTTGATAAAACTCGGCGTAAATTATTTGGTAAAATTCGGGGTTTATTTGATAAAAAGTTATTTTGCCGGAACTAGTAATTTTTGGGCAGTAATTAAATTTAGGCCTCATGTGAAATGATTACTGCAAATTAGAGTTTGGACTTTACGTACTAAATATAACAAAATATAAGGATAGAGCTGAAATAAGTATGTACGTATAATACATATTATGGAGAAAATAATCATCTACGCATAGAGTGCGCATCGGAAGCATGGTAGGAATAGGAATAAGTATGTCTAGAGAATGTGGAAACTTAGACGGGGACGTAGAGAAAATATGGGAGAATCAATATATATATGCGAAATTTTCCATTACATAACTATTACATAACTGAAAAGCATATTAAAACCAAAAAAAAAAAAAATTAAAAAATTGGAAGATTAAAACTTCCTTATTTAGTAGTAACAATTACACAAAACTAGAAGCAAGATGGGTAACAATCCACATTACCAAAATAGCAATCACCAATGCGAGCAAACCTAAGAGAAGGAATAACTCGGACTTAAGTCTTTCGAGACTCTCAAGAGGTTCGTGAGGGATGTTCTCACGCTCTGCATTTTCTCCAAAGTTATACATGGTGAAGTTTAAATGATCTAAACTGAGAAAATTGTGTTGTGAAAAATAGCGTGCATCAAGTACCTATTTATAGGCGTGAGTGAAGCGAAGGGATAAACCTCATTAATTTCGAGTTTTCGTCAAACGCCGTATAAAGGTAAGTTCTATTAAATTCGAGATCAGATTTTTCTTCGAACGTCGTAATCTCGAATTTGAGAAATCACGCGCATGAAGATAATCGCTTTGGACGTTTTATCACAAAAATCTAATCCAAAATCTCGAAGAAAGATGTTGATATCCAATACAAAAAAAAAATTGCTCACTTTTAAATCAATGTCCACGACAGAAACATGTTGGAAAGTACGGCGAACTAACGCACAAACACGGCTGAACTTCAGTCTATGTTTATGGATCAGCCAAGCTTCCTTTCTTATCGATCACCACACAAAAGTTACAGATCTCTATCCCTTCTACAACTTTTGTGCTTTCACCTCACTGTGATTTTCACTCTAGAGTGAGTTATATGCTCGAGAAAGTGGAATGGGAAATTTGGACAAGTCAGATTTTGTTTTAAGTGAGAGTACAAGATCTATCCTCGCCGTACATTATCCGATCGAACACTCCACAAGTCGCCACGGTCTTACATTTCCGCGTGTTGGAGCAAGAATTGCATGCGACTCTATAAGTGAAATAGCACCTTCACTACCATCCGTCCGATCTTTGATCCGACGCTCACGATTCACCATCCTCTTCATTCACTTTCTAAACATCCCAGCCGTTGACTTATTCGCGCGATATCCTGCGAACAAAATTTAATCTTCAGCTTTCAAATCCTAGCCATTAGATCGCGCGCCAGTTTAGATCCAACGGCAACTGCTCATCGTGATCTTCTCAACTTAGTTTCTTCAATTTTCAACTTCATTTCTAATGATGAAGAAAGTCCCATTTAAGTGGACGGAAGCGTGTGAAGAAAACTTCCAGGAGTTGAAGCAAGCGACTAACAACAACGCAGGTTCTTGCAATACAGTGACGCTTCTAAGAATGTCTTGGGATACGTGTTGATGCAGAACGAGAAGGTAATTGCGTATACCTCCCGACCAGCTGAAACCGTATTACCCCACACGTGATTTGGAAATCGCAACCGTGGTGTTTGCCCTGAAAAAAATCGGGTGACATTATCTATACGGAGAACGATGCGAGATCTTCACAGATCATAAAAGCCTAAAGTACTTCTTCACGCAGAAGGAGTTAAACATGAGTCACAGACGATGGCTCGAGTTAGTAAAAGACTACGACTGTGTGATAAATTATCACACAGGCAAAGAGAACATAGTTGCAAATGCTTTGAGCCGTAAATCCATGAATACGGATCTGTGCCAACTCGAAGTGGAAATAACCAACTTCGGGAAGAAAGCGAAGTTGAGTCCGAAATATATCGGACCTTCCACAATTGCGAAACGAGTTGGAGAAGTGTCATATCAACTCGAATTGCCCACATCGCTCGCACAAGTTCATGACGTCTTCCATGTATCTACATTACGAAGTACGTCCCAGACCTGAGCCATGAAGTGCAGGGCGAATCACTTCATCAACGATTGAAGTCAGACTTGAGCTATGAAGAAAGACCGATGGAAATTTTGATGAACGAGAATAAGAATATACCCTGTGAAGGTCTTGTGACGGAACCATGTATTGGGAGAAGCCACTTGGGAAAATGCGAGGACGAGATGAGAGAGAAGTACCCCGAGTTATTCTCTGTACTGTAATTTCGGGGACGAAATTCTTATAAGGGGGGAAGGATGTAATACCCGCAAAATTTATACGGGATTATTTAAAAAAAAAATATTCAAAATGGGCAAAATCAAGTTTCGAACATGAAAAGATTTCTTTTTGAATCGGGCCAAAAATTTACAATTGGGCCCGAAAAAAATTAAATGGACCAAAAATTTATGCATGGACCAAATGAAGAGAATAATGGCCCAAAATAAAAGGTTGGGAGTTGGGTCCTTTAATAAAATTTAATTGGGCCGTAAACAAGAAGTGAAAGCCCAAATAAATAAATAATTTAAAAATAATAATAGTAATAATAATAATAATAATTTAATTATGGCTGCAATAAATTAAGAGAAAAATAAATAAATATGTTCCTCCATGTGAGGTTGGTACAATAAAATAAAACAATAACTATAAAGTAAATATCTTTACATAATGAGGTAATAAAACCAAAACACCCCACCTCATTACCTCCATCTACCTCCATGTGAGCATGGAAACAAAAGTAACAACCAAATTAAAGAAAATGGACAGGAGATAACGTGTGGGAGAGAGGAGGGGAGAAAAGAAAAAAGAAAGGAAAGGAAAATGAGAGAGCAAAATGCCAACTAATCCTCTCCATGAGTATTAGGACAAAGTCATCACCAAATCCATAAATAAACCACCTAATGCCACCTAGACAAGAGAATAAAGAAAGGAGAAGGAAAGAAAAGGGAGAGGGGAAGAGAACGTGAAAAAGAGAGAGGGAATAGAAAAGAAGAAAAAAAAAGAGAGAAAGGAAGAGAAAGGAAAGAAAGAAAAAGAAAGAAAAGAGAGGAAGAAGAGAAGGAGAAGAGGGAAGAGAGAAAAGAGAAGGAGAGATTGCGGGAGAGAGGGAGAAATCGCGGGAGAGTCGCGGGAGAGAACCGGAGAAAAAAAAAACCCGCGGACACGTGGAGGAGCTCGGGATCGAAATCCTAGGGTCAGGATCACGTAAAAATAACTCGTAACGTAGCTCTCTACGGACGTAAGGTAGGTGAAGATCATCTACATACGTAAACAAAATTAGGGTCGAGATTTTACTTGTTGCATGAGTTACTCGTTGCTTGCATGATTATGTGCCGAGTTACGATCAAGATCGAACGTGACTTTCTACGTGAATTCGTGTTGATTTTGCATGCTTTTTATGTTAATTCCTTATACGCTATTTTTGCCATTGCGATTTAGGGAGATAAAAGAAGTTAGGGATTGGAAAGAAGAGTTGGAATTTTTAAGGGCAAGATTGGTTAGATTTGGAAAGTTCAGGTAAAAGTGCAAATTAGGGTTTTCTAGAGTTTTTCTTCAGCTTCCGGCCATGAGGGTTAAATTTGGGTGAGGGGCAGAATATTGGGTAGATTGAGTCAATTTAGGAAGTTTAGGGTGTTGGTAAAGATTTAAGAAAATTTGAGTTTTGGATTATATTTGGATTTTCCAAAGTTTAGGGACTAGATTGAAAAGTTATAAAAATTAGGGGCTGAGAATGTAAAATTCGAACAGGGGAGATTTTTAAAGAAATATAAAGCTTTTGGGGTAGATTTGAAATTCGAAATAAATGGGGTCCTTTGTGTAATTTAAAAAAATATGGGGACTAAATTGAAAAGTTTTAAAAATCTTGGGCTGGGAATTAAATTCGAACAGGGGTAATTTTTAAAGAAATATAAAGCTTTCGGGGCGGATCTGAAATTTTTAACGATTTGGAACAGATCTGAAATTTAGAAAAATTTTCGGATCCTAAAGTAAATTATGAGATTTTGGATTTTAAATAAAGAAAAATTCAGAAATATATTTTTAAATTAGAAATTTAACTGATATTTTGAAAGTTGGACGTTAGAATTTTAAAATATATTAAATTACGGACCAATTGTGAAATTAGGGTCTTAAAGTGAAAAGGATTAAATTTTGGGAACCCTTAGTGAAATTTTGGTGAGAGTTTCGTTGATTAATGTTTCGGTCCGATTAAATCGGAACGCGGGCTTCGGGCCCGAATTATTTGGTGTATGATAGTTGTGAGATCGGGCCGAGATTATATCTCGGGTCGATATGTTGTTATTTAATATGATGCATTTTATATGTTGCATACTACTTGCACGACATTTGCATACACATGGTACGAGAAGAGAGAACCGTATGGAGTCACGGTAATATTGTATAGCGATGTTGAGTGGGGTAGTTTATGACCGATTGATGGTCGTCTAATTGTTTGAGTAGTGAGGTTAGGACTAAGGCGCACTATATGATTGAGATGTGGGGAGTGGGCCTCCCGAGCTACTGACCCTTGTGGGGAGTGGGGCCTCCCGAGCTACTGACCCCTGCGCGCGTGTTGCCTTTAGTTCCTAAGCCTCGGGCCCTGATTGCGATGAGATGAGTTGAGATGATGATGAGCTATGAGAAAAGAGTCGAGCGTGCATTATGTGAGATGTGTCGAGTTTGGGATGTGAGAGCATTTGTATTCATGCATATTTTCATCTACTGGGCAAAAGCTCAGGGTTTACGTGTGTAGGTAATACGGCTGATGGCGGTGACTCCACGGACTTTTGAGGGCGGCGCAGTACATGGGACGCGACCTGTGGAACGAGTTTATGTTTCTTTTTTTTTTTTTTAAATTTGGGCTTGGGCCAAATGAATCAAAATGTGTTTGGGTTTGAACTTATGGATTTAGACATCGACCGTATTTGTATTATTATATTTTAAAAGTTTTAATTAAAAGGGTTTACCGCTGCTTACGCTGCGAAAATCCGCCAGAATACGTATCTAGGAAGTTGGATCGTTACAGGTGGTATCAGAGCGTTAAGTTATAGGTTCTGTAGACTGTCCATGTACTGCCGCTTAAAAGCCTGGAGGATCAGCCTACGCCTGTAAGTTTAATACGTGATTTACGATTTTCTGATATATGCTTTACATGAATATTTGTGTGATTTTATGTGATCCTTGATGTGTTCGAAAGCTATAGATTTTGTACTTTTATACATAGATTGGCAGGAGAATCTTGGTTGAATTAAGGTAGGAGGAGGATTACTAAAATCCAGACCTTTGATCGAATTTGGGGTTGCTTTGAAATTCAGGTGAAAATTCGGACCAATTAGGAATTTGACGAAACTTAAAGTTTGGGCCTTTTCGAAATTTGGGCTTTGTCAAATTTGGGCTTGACCGAATTGGACCAAGCTGAAATTCGGGAAGTTAAAAATTTATATAATAAACGGCAAAATAAAAGAGTTGAACTTGTTGTATGCGAAAATGGCCGTTACATAAACGAAACATAAATCGTATCACAAAAAAAAAGAGTTTGATAAAACTCGGCGTAAATTATTTGGTAAAATTCGGGGTTATTTGATAAAAAGTTATTTTGCCGGAACTAGTAATTTTTGGGCAGTAATTAAATTTAGGCCTCATGTGAAATGATTACTGCAAATTAGAGTTTGGACTTTACGTACTAAATATAACAAAATATAAGGATAGAGCTGAAATAAGTATGTACGTATAATACATATTATGGAGAAAATAATCATCTACGCATAGAGTGCGCATCGGAAGCATGGTAGGAATAGGAATAAGTATGTCTAGAGAATGTGGAAACTTAGACGGGGACGTAGAGAAAATATGGGAGAATCAATATATATATGCGAAATTTTCCATTACATAACTATTACATAACTGAAAAGCATATTAAAACCAAAAAAACAAAAATTAAAAAATGGAAGATTAAAACTTCCTTATTTAGTAGTAACAATTACACAAAACTAGAAGCAAGTACAATGGGTAACAATCCACATTACCAAAATAGCAATCACCAATGCGACCAAACCTAAGAGAAGGAATAACTCGGACTTAAGTCTTTCGAGACTCTCAAGAGGTTCGTGAGGGATGTTCTCACGCTCTGCATTTTCTCCAAAGTTATACATGGTGAAGTTTAAATGATCTAAACTGAGAAAATTGTGTTGTGAAAAATAGCGTGCATCAAGTACCTATTTATAGGCGTGAGTGATGTAGCACCTGGGTTCCCCGTAAGTCTTTAGGGCCAATGAATTAGCGAAATATGATTTTGTGCTCTGTGCATTTATGCGATTTATGTGCGTTTGTGTGAAGTAGGTGCATTAATGCCATGACTATGCGATTCACTTAATTTTGTGCTCATATTACCTACGTGGAATTTCGTGTGGAAAATTACGTGCTTACGTGGCTTAGGAAATCTCCCAAA